>RJWH01001750.1:214247-318912 GCA_004363575.1 Solenodon paradoxus
CCCCCCCCCTGCAGCCACCGAAACTTCGCGGTCTGCTGGACCGGCCCTCCGCGGAGCCCGCACAACCGCATTTCGGGCGGACGGGAAAGTTTGAGAGCCTTTCTCTGACAGGCGGGCGGGGAAGGTGCGCCACACCCGGTGCGCTGTTGGCGTGTGTAGTGTTAACCTCTGTTGTGAAAGTGCTCGGACTTCTGGCTGGTTAATGGGACGCCCAGAACTCTCATGAGTCCTAGTTTTCAGGAGCGGAGTTGCAGATCTTTTTGTTGACTTTTAAAGGATTGCGCGCGCGCGCGCGTGTGAAACTCTTGTTGGGAAAAAATGTCTAACTTTGGCTTGGTAGCAAGGGCCTCCCAATAAGCAGGCAGCGGATGGCCCAAACTCAAGATTGACACCGTCTTAAGGCCTCCTGCGTCTTTGTAACATTTTTGGGGGTCTGTGTTGTACAGAATTGATATTTATTTAGAAAAGAGTAATTTATGGCTCTGACTTAAATTAAGGGCATGTGATTATTTGTGTAGAAAGAAATGATTGCATCATTTTTGTTGCGACGGGATCGGCCTTTCTGTGAGAGGGTGTTTTAACTGACTTTTAAAGACGTACAGGTGTCTGTTACTTTAAGAAAAGGTGAATTGATAAATCATTTAGGATGTATTTTTGTTTTACAAGAGGAACGAGTGGAAAAATATTAATATTCCCTGCCCGTTTGTTTATCCTTCTTGACTTTTTAAAGTTAAAAACTACTTTCTGGTTTACCCTGCTGGCTCAGGTGTGGAGCCAGGCCTGTGAGCAGCCTACACAACACCCCAAGGACCCAGGTTCAAAGGCTCCCAGGCTGGCTGGGGAGGGGAACAGCTAAACAACTAACTTAATAAAATGCTTCTTCCTCCTGTATTCCTTCATTCCTGCCTGCCTTCCTAACTCTTAGAAAGATACTTTTTTAAGGACTCACAGCTGAATAAGATTGGTCTCCTCTATCTCTAAGAACTCATGAGAAGCATAATAGGGAAGGTATAGGCTCCAGGTGTATCAGGCAGACTGCCATATTATTATTGATGAGAAACTTGTGTGTCTGGTCATATCAATATTAACCATAAAATATGCTAGTGGAGACACTGAGAAGGGGCTAATATGTTTTGTTTGGTAAATCCAGAAGGGTTTCTTTGAATGGATGAAATATGACTAGGGCTTTGTCAAGGGAGGAAGGAAGGAAGCATTATAAGGCATAGAATTGTGTGGAATTTTGAAGTAACTTTCCTAGTTTGCTTTATACTTCTGGCTTTTGCTTTTCATTCTCTTTTCCTTTTTTTTTTTTTTCCCCCAAAGAGGAAGGAAGGCAGGAATAAAGGCAGGCAGCAGTCTGGCAGCAGTCTGGAAGGAAGAGAAGGGAGAAGCAGCATTTATTTAGTTTATTTTAGCTGTTTCCCACCTCCTTCCCCTTGGCTATGTATGGACTGTGCTCAGGTGTGATTGTGGGTTGGGGGTAATTCACACATATCCAAAATTCTAACTTACCTTGATCCTTCATACCATTCATGTGACATCACCCTCACTCCCATTAGTAGCATCTCACTCCATACAATGACTTAGGAATTAGAAGAACTCTTCCACTAAGTTGAGAATCACAGCTCTGCTCCATCTCCCTGTCATCTAACTTATGTGCCGAAGTCCAAGCATCTATTTTGAGTCAGATGTCTCATCTTGACTCATGGTCACCTGGGCACCAGACAGCTGTCCCAGGGCCTCCTCAAACTCAACATACCTCAAATGCTTTACTCTTCTGTACCTAAACTTGATGTGGAGATCAGCAGTAACTGGCAGGGCCCTAGAATTTCTTTTTCTTTCTTTCTTTTTCAAGAAAAGGTACAGGCAGGAATGAAGGCAAGTAGGCAGGCAGGAAGGAAGAAAGAGTTGGAAGCAGCCCTTTATTTTATTTAGTTTATCATTGGTTGTTTCCCTGGCCCTGGGTCTTGAACCAGCGGTCTTGGGATGTACATCAACTATGCCTGGTTTAAACTGCTAGACTCTTAGGGTATACAGGCTCTGGAATTTCTTTAACAAAGTAGCAAGGTGTGAGACATGACAGACCTGGTTGATAACGGTGTGGGTGTATGAGGAGGTGGGGTGATGTGTGTACTGGTAGAGATCTGGACAGAGAGAGCGGGGGTCCTCTGCCTTTTTAACACTCCTGAGACAGAAGAAGCCTCCATGTGTTTATCTAGACCTAAGAGAAGATCTGCATAACTTGAATGCTGTTGGTGGGGAGAAGACCTCACATGAGATGTTGGGTCATGTGTTTGTATTTATTCTAAGAGTTCTAAGAAGCCATTGTAGGAAGTTTCATGATCTGATTCCTTTTTAAGATCACTACTGCTAGTACTTGGAAGACTGCTAGTGCTTTGAAGACTTGTATTAATGTTAGTGAATTAGGGAGTTAAGCTAGGAAGATAGTGGGAATGAAGGTTATTGGGGATGAAGTGAGGACATGTGTTTTAGAGAAATAAGCTATATAAATACAGATTGTATGTAGGCCCCTAGTCTTATCTGTAACTTGTTTTTTCATTGATGAAGCCCCCCTCCCCATTTTTATGCATCACTTTTGTGATGAGCTCTTAGTCATTTCAAGATATCCTTGTTTACTGTTCCTGTTAGAAAGTGAATCTGTGAGCTGCTTGAAGGCAGGAACTGAAAGCCTTAGTCTTTGGCATTGTATTTAACTTCAAGGGCAGTTTAGATGCTTATTGAATAAACAAGGAAATTTTTCCCAGATATGGAACTATGACAGATGAAGCTATAGTCAGATTGTGGAGGATTTCCAGTAGAAAATTGCTGTTTTGGGGCAAATAGCGAATCGTGTCCATTTCGTTATTCCTTTCCACCCAGGTCTAATCAGATCTGAAGAGAAGTTCTCTCCATCTGGTTTCATGTTACATAAAACACTATTGAAACTACTTGTTCTCTGGAGAAATTGTTTGCTTTGGTGCCTTTTTCGTATTTTTCCTTTCGCCTGGAGTACCCTTTTTTTCATTCATCCAACAAATTCATTTGTTCTTTAAAAACCACCTTAGATGTCACTATCTCTGTGCTTTCTCTTAGATCTCAGTACTTCTTGGGTACCTTGCACATAGTCTCTGGTTGCATCTTTCATAGTATTTGATAAATATTTTTCTGGATAACTTCCTCCCAACTGGAGGTTTCTTAGAAATGAGGACTAGGCCTATATAAAAAAAAATTTTTTTTAAAGGAAAGTTGCAGGCAGGAATGAAGGTGGGCAGACAGGTAGGTAGGAATAGAGAAGAAAGAAACTTCTTTATTTTATTTTAGTTGTTCATTTTGCTTGTTCCTCGTGGCCTGGATGCGACCCTGGGTCCCTGGTATGTACGTAAAATGAACTCTTTACTGGAGGCGGTGGACCAAACCACTGCTCTACAAGAGCACACCTAGGCCTTTATTTTTAATAAAACAAATGAAAATATAACACATGTAGAACTGTGCTCAACTCAGTAGTACCTGCTTGAGTTGAGTGAACACCACCTGTATCCACTATCCAGATCAAGAAACAGAAAATGACCAGTATTCAGAAATCCCTTTTTGTCCCTTTATAGTCACTATTCCTTTCTTCCTCACTTCAGTTTTAATCTGAGGATCTGGAAAATTATGGTTGCTTAATAAGTGCCAAAAACTAGGTGAGTTTCTTCCTATCTTCCCCTCCAGGTTCCAGTCTGTTACATATAAGCAGAACTCACTATCATTTGAGAAACTTAATGCATTCTCATTGCACTGATAAGACTCTTAGATTGGCACTCAAGGCTTTTTGATTTCTGGTCATAACTAACTTTTTCAGCCTTATTTTCTACTGTAAATTGTTGCTGTATGTCCTTTGTTTCTGCCATGTTTCTGTACTGGAATGTTTATCCAGTTTATCCATCTCTGACACAAATACTGTTGTTTTCATGAGCATATTTATTTATTTTTTTCCCTGGTGCATTTTTGTGGTTCAGGTGGCTAAGATGGCAAAGGTGAAGGCCATGTAAGGACCTGAGTTTGAGAGCTGGGGCTGGGACTGGGGGTGGGGGGCAGAAAAACATTTTTTTCCATTGAGACATTGATCACCTTTGCTGAAAGTGATCCTTAGCTAAACTTATAAAATATGCACCTGATTGTGACATTTTCATTATTTTTTTCCCTTTGAAAAATATAAATAATAAAACAGCATTTTAACTGTTTTTATGTATACACTTCAGTGGTATTAAATGCTACTTTCACATTGTTATGTAACCATCACTGCCATCAATATCCAGAACTTAAGAAAACATTTTTCCCAAACTGAAACTTTATAATGATTAAATAATAACTCCCTGTCTTCCTACTCACTAGCTTGCTGGCAATCACCATTGTACTTTTTTTTTTTTTTTAAAGGAAGGAAGCAGGAATGAAGGTAAGGCAGACAGGAAGGGAGAGCAGGAAGAAGCGCTTTTTATATTTATTTAGTTCTTTATTTTGGTTCTTTGTTCTGGGTCATGAACCCAGGTCCTTGAGCTTTACATGGATTATGATGAAACTGCACTTAACACCTGAGCCACCAGTGTTATGTGGTGGTTTATCTCTTATGAATTTGACTGCTGTTAGTTACCTCGTATAAGTGAAATCATACAGTTTTTTTTTTTTTTTTTTTTTTTTGTGGCTGGCACATTTTACTTAAAATGCCTTCAAGTTTTACCCATATTATAGAGTGTTACAGAATTTCCTACCTTTTTAAGTCTCAGCAGTCAGTATTCCTTTTCATTCATCAGTTGATGAACATTTGGAGTTGCTTCCACTTTATGGCTATTGTGAATAATGCTGTTACGAACATGGTGTACAGATGTGTGTTTGCATCCCTGCTCCCCTTCTTTTGAGTATACATATCCAGAAGTAGAACTGCTGAGTCATACGGTCATCTGTGCTGGTTTTTTGGGGAACTCTGTTTTCCATAGTAGTCGTACTATTTTATATTCTTACCAGCAATGTATAGAAACAGCAAGAATTTCAGTTTCTCCACATCCTCACCAGCATTTGTTATTTTTTGTTATTATCAGCAAATGTCCCTACCATTTGTTGTTTTTGTTTGGTTTGTTTCCTGTTTTCTTTAAAAAAAAATTTTCTTAAGTAGTCAATTTAATGGATGTAGGTTGATAATTTTGTAGTGGTTTCTATTCAAATCCTTTGCCCATTTAAATTGTGTTGTTGTATAATTTCTGTATGTGTTCTGGATATTAATCTCATTAGATGTATGATTTTCAGATGTTTTCTCCCAGTTCTTTTCACCCTGTTGATAATGTCTCTTGATGCACAAAAAATGTAAATTTTATCATAGTCAATTTATCTTTTATTTTGTCGCCTGTGCTTTTGGTGTTATAAGAATTTATTGCCAAATCCAGTGTCACTTTCCCCCTATTGTTGTCTGTTGTCATAGTCCCGGGTCCCCTTTAACTGTGAGTTCCTTGAGGGTAGAAACTAAGTTACTATTGTAGCCCCATTACCTTCAAGCACAATGGACACATGACAGGCAAGGAAAGCTTTGGGAAGGAATTTTTTTTTTAATGTAATTGTTAAAAAGGTAATAAACAATAAAGAGTTATGTAGTAGAGTATTTCCTGTTATTATTAAATCGTCATTGTCTTTCATCTGATGAATTATAATATACTTTTCAGAATTTTTAATCTTGAGTCAGCTTTAATATTTGAACTTTGTTATCTATGTAATGATTAAGATAATTTATAAAGGATGTTTATTTTAACTTCTAATGTGATACAATTCTAATTTATTCTTTCAATTATGGAGTGTTGGACAAGACATGTTTTTATCCATATTAAGTGGATTATTTTTAAGAGTAAAACAAGTGAACTGTTTCATTTTTTAAATAGCATTACATTGCTGATTTACCCTTTATAAGACCCTTCCAGACCATGAATCCTTTTGCTTGATGCTGAGCTCCTTCAAGGCAATTACATTCTTTTATCTTTGTCTCCTGTGATACTTGACTCATTTCTTAACCCATAACAAATATTATTCAATAAATATTGAATTATAGTATGCTATTATAGAATGCAATTTTGCTACATTTAGAATTGTGATAGAGTCGGAGACATGGCTGTACATCTAGTTTATTGAAGATTTTTAAAAATTTTATTTCTCTGCTCTAAGTTGTGAACCTGGGTCACTGAACTTTGCATGGTCTGCACCTTAGCTGCCTCAGCCACTTCAGCTGGGAGCAACACCTTTTTTCTTTTTTCAAATGCAACTCATATTTATACCACCAAGAGATAGACAATCTTAATACTTGGATGTGTGTACAGTAGGTCCTCTAATGTTATTATCTACTATATTCCATTATATTCGGGTGATAGCTGCTGGCATATTTTGTTATGTGGTTTAGGTTAAAGTTGCAGTTTGTTAGAACCTATCAATGAGGTTATGTAAGGACTTACTGAATCCTCAAATCTTTTTTTCTAGACATGTATATTGACTGTACATAACTTTTACAAAATCTAGATTTACTTTATTTGCTCTTTTATCATAACTCGAACATGTCCCCTTTTAGTAGCATAAAGTTCACTTCTATTTTATGTACACTTAGAAAAAAGCACCGTTAAATAAACCAGGAAATGCCATCAATTTTAAGACACATCTAGTTTTTAGAGACCTGAAACTGTACAGTAATGTGTACTCTAGAATTGATGAAATAATATTAACTGCACAATGTAAATAACAACATTTTAATGATTCCCTCCTATTTTATTATGTAATTTATCTCTTTAAAGGAAAGTTGCAGGCAGGAATTAAGGCAAATAGGTAGGCAGGCAGGAAGAAAGTGAAGGAAGAAGCATTTTTATTTATTTAGTTCATCTTCGTTGTTCCCACAGCCCTGATGCTTGAACCTGGAACCTTGGGGTATATGTGAACTGTGTCCAGTTACTACTCCACAGGGGCCCTCCTGTAATTTATTTAATTAGTCCTCTGTTGGTCATTAGTATGCTTCTAGAATTGCTTTAATTGGTTGCTAAATTTTTTTGCCCATTCTTGATCCATCCTCCCTCCCTCCCTCCCTCCCTTCAAGTGTACTGTTGAGTGCTATTAGGTACATTCGTATTGTTGAACAACCATCACTACTGTTTATCTGTAGAACTTTGTTTGTCTTGCAAAATTGAAACTCTAAACTCTTAAACAACTTAACATTTACTCTTTCCCCCAGGCCCCGGGCCCTTTCTGTTTTCTTTGACTTCTCTAGGTATCTCATGCAAGTAGAATTATGTAATATTTGTCTGTTTGTGACTGTCTTATTTTACTTAGCATTCTTCTGAATGGTCACCCGTGTTGTAGCATGTGTCAGCATTTCCTTTTTTAAGGCTGAATAATATTTTATTGTATGTATGTATACACACATTTTTCTTATTCATTCATTGAACACTTGGATTGCTTTCATGTCGTAATTACTGCAATGCTGCTATGAATGTGGCGTACAAATGTCTCTTTTTAGACTTTGCTTTCAATCTTTTTGGTTATATATACAGAAATGAAATTGCTGATTTATATGGTAAATTAGTTTTTAGAGGAACAGTCATAATTCTTTCAACAGTGGCCTACCAGCAGCATACAAGGATTCTAATTTCTCTATGTTCTTACCAACACTTGTTATTTTCTGTCCCATCTTCTCCTGACTCACGATTTTTAGATGTATTTACTATATAACAATGTCTTACATATAAAATGGTTACCACAAAAAAAATAATTTATATCCATCTCATATAGGTCACACACACACACACACACACACACACACACACACACACCCCCACACAATGTGTTTTTCCATGTTAGAAGTCTCAGGATCTGTTTTCTTAAATTTCAAATATACCACAGTGTGCTAACTTAGTCATCATGTCGTACATTACATCCAATAGCACTTTAAAATGAAAAGTTTGTCCCTTTTGACCACCTTCATTATTCTCCCCTTCTGGATCTCTAAACCTTATTTCTCTTTTTTCTTCACTTGTGACCCCAGTTTCAAATCCAGACCAGGCCTCACACCCAGATCTTTGGGGTTTACATGACCTGTTCCTTAGCAGCTGACTCAGGGGTGCACTCCTATTTCCTATTTTGTTGATAGAAGCCATTCTGATGAGTGAGGTGGTAGCTTGTTGTAGTCCCCCGTCCCCCCCCCCCCCCACCGCTTTTCCCAGGACCTGGTGCTTTGCATGGCCTGCTCAGCTGTCACCTCATAGTTTATTAGTGATGTTAAGTAGCTTTTCCTGGGCTTTTGGCCATTTGTATATCTTTTCAAATTTATTTGCACATTATTGAGGATTTTTGTTTGTTTTTCAGTTGTTGAAATAGTAATTCTCTATTCTGGATAGTAATCCTTCGTTACATATATAATTTGTAAATATTTTCTTCCTTTCTCTGGGTTGCTTTTCACTGTGTTGCTATGTCCTTGATACTCAAAAGATTTTATTTTGATTAGGTCTTTTAAAAAAATGTTTAATTTTTATTTTTTAAAGGAAAAGTGCAGGCAGGAATAAAGGCATGCAGAGACAGGCAGACAGGAAGAGAGGAGGAAGTACTTTAATTGTTCATCTTGGTTGTTCACCCCAGCTCCACCCAGATCCTTGGGATGTATGTGAACTGAGGTGGCCGAAGGTGAATGACAAAACTGCTACTCCATGAGGCCACAGCGGTTTATTTATTTATTTATTTTTGTTGCCTGTGCCTTTGGTGTTCTATCCAAGGAATCATTGCCAAATCCATTGCCGTCAAACTTACGCTTTATATTTTTTTCTAAGTTTTATATCTTATATTTAGGTCTTTTATTCATTTTGAGTTAATTTTGGTACTAGGTAAAGGTTCAACTTCATTCTTTTGCTTGTGGATATCCCCAAGTTTCCCCACCCATTCTTTATTGAGAAGACTGTCCTTTCCTTATTGAATGATCTTGATACTCTAGTTGAAAATCATTAGATTATGTATGTGAAGGTTTCATTAGAATATATATATGTACACATATATATTAAAGTTTGTTTCTCAGTCTCTAACCTGTTCTTTTGGTCTGTATATCTGTCTTTGTATTGATACCATAAAGTTTGATACCATAAAGTAGTTTTGTAGCCTATTAATGCCAAATTAGCTCTTGAAACTAATATTAAAATTTTTTATTGCAGTAACTTATTCTACACATTAAAATAAACTCTCTCTCTCTCTCTCTCTCTCTCTCTCTCTCTCTCTCTCTCTCTCTATAACTTCTCCATATGTGCAGCTTCCCCATTCCTCAGATACATGTCAACACGCTGTGCCCGCCACCAAATAACCAAGTGTTCTTCACCACTGTCCAGTGGATGCCACCATTTGCCTCTGCCGGCTCCATTCCCTATTGGTGACCTCAGTTCTGTTGTAAATGTTCAAGGGTTGGTTTTGTTTCATCTGTTCCTTTGTTTTGTCTCTTCACATTCCACCTGAGTGAGGTTATCTGGAATCTGTCTGTCTTTTGATTGATTTCATTTAGCTTAATCCCCTCTGGATCCACCCATGTTGATTCAAATGACTGGATTTCATCTTCTTAGGGCTGTGTAGTATTCTATTGTGTATGTACCACATCTTTATCCATTTATCTGATATTGGGTACTTAGGTAGTTTCTGGTTCTTAGCTGTTGTGAATACAGCTACAATTAACATGGGGATATGAATCTCAAAGCTAATAACATTTTATACATTTATATCTATGGTTTGATTTTATTTGCATGCTATTGTGAAAATAAGATAAATTCATTTAATTTTTCTATATCTTAATTGTGGAGGTGATAATACAACTGAGTTTGTCAAAACTATATAGGATAGTACACCAGAGTGAATTTTATTGCATTTAAAAAGTGAAAGAATAAAAAGTTTATTTTTTGCAAATTTAACTTTCTAGAGCAAGCAGTGAAAGCCATGAAATAAATTATCCTTTGTGCTTTCCCACCCCAGATAATTTTTACCTCATTCATGTGTATAAACTCATACCCATTGAAGGCTTAAAGGAATTTTGGTTAATACCATACATATTGGTGAATTTAAGTTTTATTAGTATCGTCTATTTTTACTTACGAAAAAAATTAAACACGTCTTGTATCTGAGAGAGTCTCACTGAGCAACAATTCCTAAAATTTGCCGGAGGTGCCAATGTGTTTGCTTGCCGGCTTTGAGAATGTTGCTTGTGCAGTGTGGTGACCTACTCAATTCCTCATATTTTGGGGAAGTGGACAGTCTGGCTTGACCCATCTTGTCTCATGCTGTTTACTCACCTGCTGGAGCACTGTTTATCTTTTACTGAAAGTTCACCATGTGCAGAAATAACCATGCTTCATAATAAAACTTCAACATTGCCTGTTTTCTGTTGGAGCCTGTAAATGTTCATTATTTTATTCTTTATTTTTTTCATAATGATCCCATTTTTTCTTCTCCATGTGTAAGCATGCCCTCAACCCCATTTCTAATGGAGCTTGAAATTAGCATGCATTTCTATTTACTATTTGAAAGACTGTCATATATCAACCCTACTTTTTGATTGGGATTTAATTTGTGCTTTTATATACTGGCAGCAGGTTTGGAGTAAATATAGTTTGAAAGGCAACTTTGAATGTTTCAAATATTTATAACAAAGATTTGATCATTTGGAGCAAGTATTGTATGAGTAGTGTGATTTGATTTTTAAAAACCTATCATCTCTTCTATGTTTACACTGTATGAAAGATGAGAGGGAATTATTGTGGAAATTATTAAAATTTTAATCTGATAGAAATTTAAAAAGGATGGCTTTGATGGCTTTACTGAGAAAAATATTACATGCACTATAAAATTCAGTAATGAGTAACTTAATCCAATTTAATCTTTGTACTAAATAACTGTTTTATTTTTTAATTGTTAAAGTAGTTCTTTCCTAGGTTGTTTAGTTTTGGCTATTCCATTTTATTATATTGAACTATGGATTTCTTTCATTTTCTTATTCTGGGATTTCATTAAGTATTGTCAAAAATAAGTGAACCACCTTGAATATATTTTACTGCAATGGTTTATCTTATTAGTATTTGCCATTATGAATTGAAGAGCTGAGTTGGAAATCCGGTTAATTATCAGGTTACATAATCCTGTACTGGTTTATTAGCTAGGTTAGGTTGCAGACTGCTCTTGAAACTGAAAGTACTGTCATAACTCAGAAAATGCATTCAGTGCAGTCCATTTCAAGTGACATGAAGGATAAGGAGCCTTTGCTAATAGTCCATTTGCCCTGTGCAGCTTCAGTACATGCTTTCTTTCCAAGCAAAGATGCATGTTACTGTTCTTTCATGGTATGTTGAATATTTCATTATGTTAAATATTTCACTATTAATCTAGACTCTTAATCATGGTTTGTGAAAAATAATAGTTCAGTGAGTAAGGCAGAAGCTGGAAGGGAAAGTTACTCTTACTGATGAGTCTGTGTTCATGGGGATTTTCTATTCTTGAGCATCTCAAATGGACAAAGGTTTCCTATAATCATCTGTTATCATTTTCTTGCTTCTTTGGACGTGGGGTCATTATGTTCTCAGAAAAGCTCTGGACTGACTTTGAAGTGCGTCTTTAGAAGCCTGTCATTTTGCAGAGAAGTGACTAAATGAAATGTGAGCTTGATCTCTTGGGAGGAGGTGGGGAAAAGCTCACGGAAGTGGAAGATGGCAACCTTTGAGAGAAATTTAAGCTTCTTTGGGGTCATTCTTTGGTCTTTTTCAGGTATTTTTATTGAATCAGAGTCTAAGGTAGTATTTAGTTTGTTGTATCTCTCAGTTACAGTGGGTTGGGTTCAGATAAACACATTTATTAAAAGTTTGCCTTTCAGAATAGGTGCTGGGGGAGATGTTTAGGATATGTAAGACATCATAACTAACCTCAAGGAATTTGCAAACTAATGGGATTTTCCATAGTAATATCACTGATAGGTAAGAATTAGCAATTCATACTCATTTTTTGTCACTTTATAATGAGAGGAATTTCTTATTTCTTTCCACATTTGTCAGTTTTGCTAGAAGAAACTAAAAACAGTCACACCAAATTCATTTAAACTTTTAGAATGTTACCAGGTGAAAATTACTATGCTCAGTAGAATGGTCCCTGTGCTCAGAGGAATCACCAGTTTCATGGGAGACAATTATCTAGTAAGAGCTATAATAAATAATTTTTTATTGAGGGAAAGGTACAGGCGGGAATGAAGGTGAGTAAGCAGGCAGGGAGAAGAGGGTGTTCTAGGCAGATGAAAGGGATCATTTGGAGGGTCTGCTAGAGAAGCTTTTCATTAAGTAGAGGTACATGATGACTGATAGGCTAATGTGGGTCAAGTTTATTTGCAGGAATTTTATATTCTTCCTGTCTGTGGTGGGGACGTTATCCCAAGTTTTTTTCAGAGGCGAGTGACTGACTATGATGATGATAAGTGGGGCTGTCTGTAGAATGATTGGAAATGAGAGGACTCCTGGGTAATCTAAACCAGGACCATAGCCAGAACCCTTATAACTTGAAGAGTTAGCAGGGTGACTTATTTACTGAGATACAAGAGAAAGAGACAGGGAAGAAGAGGAATACGGGCAGGTGGAGGTGGGGCTGCAGGGAGCTTGAGTCTCTTTGCAGGGTTTGTGGTGCTTTGTTCTGTGGAAATAGGAAAAGTTTCAGGAGGGATATATTGGGACGAAGATGCTTGGTTTGGGGCATGTGGAGTTTTGCACAGTTTTGCAGTTTGAGTGTATGGAGAAATCCTTTAGGGAAATGCTATTCTGGTTGTGAGTGTATTTGGTGACCACTTTAGGCCTTCACCGTTGTAGCAGTATGTCTTTTTGTTGGGAGACAGTGATTTCAGCATTTCTCAAGTGAGTGTTATAAATAATGGGTTCACAGTATTTAGGAAGGCTAAAGTTCAAACTTCTAATGCCTTTTTTTTTTTTTTTTTTAAAGGAGAGGTGCAGGAAGAAATGAAGGTGAGCAGAGGAAGGCAGGCAGGAAGAGAGAGGAAAAAGAAGCAGTTTATTTTATTTAGTTGTTCATCTTGGCGGTTCCCCAGGGCAGTGAACTCAGGCCCTTGGGATGTATGTGAACCTGCACTAGATGAAGGTTGCCGACCAACCAGTGCTTTACTAAGGCACACCTTCTGAAGTCTTCTTAATTTCTTTGATTAGCTTACACTGTTTTACTAGCCCATCCTCTTTTTTTCACTCATACTTGTGTGGTTCTTGGAAAGTGCCAAAGTTTTTACTACCTAAAATACATACTCTCATGCCCTAGAATGTAAGGTCCTCAGTGAGGACTCTTGACCAGTTGAGGACTCTCTCAGCGTTCCTCTTGTGCACTGGTGGGTCACTTTACAACTTTATACTTTCTGTTGTAATTACCTGCCTGACTAGACTATGAGCATTTTCCAAAATCTGCAAAAGTACAGAAAACTTGTAATAATAATACAATGAAAACTTGATATATCAATTCACCTAGATTCATTAATTGTTAACATTTTCAAATTTGTTTAATTACCCCATTTAAAATTTTTTTCCTGAGGTATTTGAAAATAAACTGCAGACACCAGCATACTTCATCTTTAAGTTCTTCACCATGTAACTCTTCAGAATAAGGACATTGCCCTTACATGACTGTGGTACCACACAAAAAACTTTCCTTTGATACAGTAACGTTATCTGATTCTTTTTCAAGAGTGATCAGAAACCAGTGTCAGATCTTCCTGGGAACTTGTGAGAAATGCAGACTTTTGGGTCCTACTCAAGACTCACGGAATCAGAATTTACTGCTTAACAAGATTCTGAGTTTCTGATCTTTAGTATAGTCCATATTCATATTAAATTCCCCATTTATCCCAGTGATGGCCTTTATGGCTTTTCTTTTTTTTTTTTTTTTTTTAGTTTGGAAATCAGTAAAAGATGACATACTGTATTTAGTTATTGTATCTCTTTAATTTGAATTTCCAGCCCCCCTCCCCTTGACATTGAGTGTTTTTAAGAGTTTAGGCCAGCATGGTAGATGTTTTGCAGTTTGAATTTGTCTGATTGTTTTCTGACATCTAGAAGGATACCAGGAGATGTCAGTTGGTCAGTCATGATGAATGGGTGACCAAGTAGGCCTTCCAAGGTATATACTACAAGATTTAGAGGTAATTCTTTGTTTTCTCACTAAGTCTGAGTAACTGCATAGACTCTAGTCAAGTTCTTTTTCCTGGCTCACCAAGAAAAGTACAGTTATCCTCCTGTGGGCTTTTCAACTCCAAAGATTTTCTTTGCCTTTTAGTTCCATTGTTCTAAAACGAAAGCTCTTTTCCCTTGTGTTTCTTTTCTCTTGCATCTCTAGTCCAGATGTTGGTTTCATCTTCTTTACTCTTTAAACCAGAGTCATCCAATTTCTTTGGGACACAGACACTTCTGTGCATCCACAATCAGTTGTCTGTTATGATGTTATGAGGGCTTGGTGTAACCCTCACTGTTAAACACTTTTTCACTGTTAATCATCTCAACCATAATGGTATGAAAGCTAAGTAAGCGAACGCAGATACCTGGTCCTTACTGTAGACAGTGGCTTCAGCAACTCTGGAACTTTTTTCTGTTTTTGTATTTTCCTTCACATGGTCTTTCACCGCTTTCTGTTCTGTACTCCAACTACACTGACCTTCTCTAAGTTGTGAGAGATGCTGCATTATCTCTGTTACCTCTGCTGGAATGTTTTCCCTGAGATACTTACCACTGGTTCTTTCAGATTTCAACTCATGTTATCAAGATACCTAATTCCAATTCTATTACATTGCTTCATTTTCTTTCTAGCAGTGATATTGTCTTATTTGTTTACATAAGCAGCTACTACAGTGTGTTTCTCTGATGGGAGTTTTTGATCTTGGTTTGTGCTGTCTGGAATAGTGCCTATATGGAGAAGGTGCTCAAATATTTGCTGTTGGGTGCCTTAAATGGTTGACTGAGCTTTGTATTTTTAGATTTGCCTTTTGTCCTTTCCTTAATTCTTTTGGTTATTATCATTGTGTCTCTATTCTTGTGGACTAATAGTTCCCCTCCCTCCCCAATTGCTTTTGGTGCACTCAAGAAAAGAAGAAAAGGAACTAAATGAGGATGATTATTTTATTATTATAAAATAATCTTAGAAAAGATTACTAGTTGAAATAATCATAAATCTTAAATCATCTTTGAAATGATACTTTGGGTGTTTTTGCAGGGGAGAGGAGAGATTTACCTAGAGATTTGGGAGTTGAGATTCCAAGAGCTAAGTTAACTCTGTTTAATGCAAATGTAACTTGTGACTACACTGAGTAATCCACAATCCTATGTCTTGTGTAGTAACAGTGGGCACTGTGGGCACTTTTAATTTCTGAATTTCCTGATTTGCATTTAAATGAACCATCTTGACATTGTATTAACTTAACCTTGCTGTTAAAAAAAAAATTGGCATTGAGTAGCACGGTAAGGATATTCTAAAGCTTTGGAGCAGACATGTTTTAAGAATGATGTGGCCATTCTGTTGTAAATGAACATTTAATGTCTTTGGGGAATGTGTGTAACTCTGCACAAATGAGGCAGTTTGCCAACAATCAACCTCCTTGGTTCTGATGGAACTGTACTTTTATTTTCTGCTTGTTGCTTCTTCATTTCTCTTTCTATCAAAGCGATTGCTAGTCAAACACCTACATCTCTGCTCCTTTCTGAATTTATAGCAAAATTTTGCTTTATGACCAGAATTGCTATTTATTAGATAATGAAGACAGTAACTACATTTTAATTTTTTCTTTAGTTCCTCTAAGAATGATCCCTGGAAAAACCTAAGGCTGCTGTAATTCATTAAGGTCGGCTAGCTCTAGTAGGATTTGTAATAGATCTTGTGAAGGAGTGCTCAGTAAGTTAATTGGAAAACTAGAAACTGCCAGGAGTTTAAAAGTTATTTGTTTAGCTACTCTAAACAGTATCAGTAATTGTAGAGAAGCAGAAGATATGACTAAGATTAAGGCAGGCATTTTGTTTTGGTAGGCTTGTAAATATTTTAAAATCAGGTTGCATAAATTCAGTTCAACTAATAAGTTTTCTGTTCTGCATAAATACCATACCAGCAACATATAAGAGATGTAAAGAATCATAAATATAATTAGCACCCTTACTTAAAATATTGTTTAAGAAAGGCTAAACCTGGGGAAAACTAATTATGTTTAATAAAAAAAAATTCAGAAGCTGTTAAGAGATAACATAAATGAAAGGAATACTAGGATTTCAAGGCTGGAAGGAGTTAGAGCTTATAATTCAACCCCTTTTATTTTATAGGTGAAAAAACTGAGGATCCAGAAAGCTGAGGTAACTTAAATTGTCCAAGGTCAGAGAATTAAGTTAATGACCAGATTGGTACAAGAAGCCACATTGTTTCTAGAAAATACACTCTCATTAGATTTTAAGTGCTGTTTCTGTTTTTTGAAATCCTCTTAGTCCCCAAAAGCATAACTTGGCTCCATAGTATATTTTATTAATGTTTGGTGTCACTCTTGGCAGGGCTTTTGATTAAAGAGGTTGCACAAAGCAGTCTGCTTCCATCATGGTTATTGAAAGACTTGAAAACACATTGAATGGGGTTCTCAATTTTCAAGAGTCAGTATATTTCAAGTTTTTCAGTGTGCGTGAGTGATTTGAGTTCTTTGCCTTAACACCTTTAGCAGGAACCTTAATCTGGTGAATTTTTATGTGGGAAGCTGGAAAACTCCTGAGAGACATTTTTTGAGAGAATGGCGTTCTGGAATGTAGGCTTGGAAGGGACATTAGGGGAGAATCTTGTTCAGAGGTTGCAGAGTAGTGACCACCAGGCAAACAGTATTCAAACATGCTTGTTTTGTCCTGCAAAATGGTAAAGTATTTGGGAAAGTGTTGCTGACATTGAAGTTGGGAGATTTCATATAAAAATCTAAATCTGTGGCATCTTTCGAAAAATCAGATGATTAGCTACTCCTCAGTCTGATAGATTATCTGGAGCCGATGGGCAGCTGGGCACATGCTTTCCTAATTTATCAGTTCTGTCCCCTCCTAGGGGTTTTTCCAGACCCCAGGAGACCAGGTATCATTTTGCAGTTTTCTAAGAAATTCTTTTGTACCCTAACCTATCAAAATTAGGAAAACAATATACCAAGAAGATTTTTTTTTTTAAAAAAAAGAACTTTTTATTAACATGTATACAGATCTTCCAGAGACTCTTGTTCTTTTCTAAGACAAACCTTGTCTATTTGCTCAAGTGTCAGAAACCTTCCCCTCTTTTTCCCCTTACTGGCTTACCCAATCTTGGCCAGCTCACCTTTGGTCAACTTCCTCTTTCTTTGAAGCAGCTCTGACCAGGATTGTCCCACTGGTGGGATTGTCCCAGGCATCCCACTCCGTTTGTAATTCTGTTCTGCTTTCAACCACATTTTGCTAAAAGTTGAGCAAACGTGCAGCCAACAAACTAGCTCCAAAGTGCTCAACCCAGGTTGTGCTCCAGTTGGTTCTGGTTTCAACTCTAAAAATTATGGTGCGCCTAGGAATCTCCAGTCTTCTCAGCAGCTTCCCTGTAGCCTAAGACCTTGTCTTTCACATGGTCCTCAGTTTTGCTCATGAAGGAAAAATGAAGCCAACTTGTAGAATTCAAAGTAATAGGAATGGAGTGGTGTCTTGTTTGGACCTTGATTTAGTGGTTTTCGAAAGTTACCAAGCCCTCAGGCCTAGCATCTTTGCCACAGGGTTTGGGCTAACTGCCCTTCCCTGGGTCCGTTTTTAAGAATTTTTTCTTCCTTTTTCTTTTCTTCTTTTTTTTTTTTTTTTTTTTTTTTTCAATTTTAAGAAAAATGGAAGCTTATGTTTCTTTGGGAAAGTGAATTGTTTTTTTGTTTTTAATAATTACAACACAAACGTGATCACATGTACAGTTGTAACTAGCTTTATGTAAGTTCTTTTGGCTTAACCTTCCCCCTACAACCTTAGAAAGGCTTTCTGTTTTACTTTTGTTGATGCAGTGACTATGTATGCGAATGCAGTATCCTTGGGGGAAATCATTCTTTCTGAAATGTCTTATCTGTGACATTTGGTGACATTTACTTGAGCTGTTGTCCGCCCTTTAGCAATTTAGAGTATTCCTAAACTTTACAGACTTGGGCTGATCAGGTTAGTGGACAAATAACCTTTAAAAACTAAAGTATAGACCTGGCATAATATGAATGTAGAGAGCAAATTTACCCATTTGCAAATGAAGCATTCCCTGGAAACTTGTGTTACCAGAATAAACAGATCCAAATTTCTCTTGGCACCTTTTTGGCTTCTCCAGTGATTCTAGAATTTTTCGATGTTTCTGAATCTTGGTGAAATGTTACATAACGCCTGCACTAATATTTTCAGCAATATCTAAAGTAGTCTCCCTATTTGTGCCTCAAGCATGCATTTATAGGACAGAATAAAACAAATATTTTTATTTTAAGACTTGTGGGCTAATCACAATCATCATTTTGATTTAGAATACACTGTTTTCTGTAAAGGGTCAATAACTGCGAATCATCACTAGTGGCTATTTAATGTTAATTAAAATGAGATAAAATTTAAAAAATCACTTTTTAACCCATATTAGTCACATTTCAAGCATCTCTCACCTCCCCTCTCCTCTCTGTCCTCCTTCCTTTTCCTAATCATCTTCTCTTTCTATTCTTCCTCTCTTCCTTGCTCTCTCCATCCTTTCTCCCCATTCCCTTTATTTCCCTCTCATTTCCTGTTCCTCCTTCCTTCCCACTCTCCCTTCCACTTT
Source organism: Solenodon paradoxus (assembly GCA_004363575.1). Lineage (NCBI taxonomy): Eukaryota > Metazoa > Chordata > Mammalia > Eulipotyphla > Solenodontidae > Solenodon > Solenodon paradoxus. The sequence continues at coordinate 233,082 of RJWH01001750.1, forward strand.
CCTCTCCTGTGTGAATATATAGAATGATATATATTGAAATTTTTTTATTATATAATGATTATATATTTTTCATTGAAAGGTGCAGGCAGAAATGAATTGAACGAGAGGGAGCAGGCAGGCAGGAAGAGAGAGAAGGAAGAAGCATTTTAAGTTAGTTCCTTTTGGTTGTTCCCATCGGCCCTGGGATGTGAACCTGGAACCTTGGCAACTATGGGGACTGCTCCCAACCACTGCTTTCAACAGAGCGTGCCGTATATAATTTTTAATATATTTTTTCCTGAATTATTTTGTAAATTGCAGGCATATATATTACATGTAATAACTATAATGTAATGATAAAAATGATAATTGTTATAAACTATTATCTAATTAAGAATCAATATTCAAGTTTTTATTGTCTCACTTTTTTTTCCCTTTCAGTACAGTTTCAGGCCAGAATCATTGCATTTAGTCATCATATCTCTGTAATCTCTCTCTTGTAGAAGGTAAGAAGAAAGAGGAGAGGAGTAAGAAGGACTTTATTAATTGTTCATTTTAGTTTGTCTTCTCTTCCCACACTCTCCCCTTCCTTGGATAATATGTGAACTGTAATCTTTTATTTTAAGGAAAGGTGCAGGCAAAAATGAAGCCAAGTAGGCAGGCAGGAAGAGAGAGAACTTTCATTTATTTTATTTAATTGTTCATCTTGCTGCCCCCTGACCCTGACCCCATAAAGCTAGGTTCTTAGGATGTGTATGGACTGTGTGGAGGCAGCTAGGGCATGTTTCACCTGACTCTGGTCCTTGGCCTTTGCATGGTCTTTACATGGTCCACATCCCACCTGTCTCATCTTCTGAGCCACAAAGGAATGCGCCCAGTATTCAGTTTCTTAGTAAACTTTTACCCACTTTGTTTAGCATTGTTCTATGATTCTTGCTTGAATCAATTATGATGGTGGTTCCTTAATGGTGATTTTTCTAAATACTTTATTTCTTTTACATTTGTTAGTTTTTTTCTTATTTTATATAAAACTTTTTTTGTTCTATTTGCATTAACATGAAATTATGGATTCTCATTTTATTCAGTGGATCATAATCTTTTATCTCACAAAAGCCTGTGAAAGTGATAATAATCTTATATTACACATGAGGTAACAAATTCACAGTAGTTAAATGATGATCAAACATGCCTTTTTTTGACTGTACTGTCCTCCTTATATCTTAAAAAATACTTTGCTTTTTTATTATAAAAATAAATTTTTCTAAATAACCTGTGTAATTTTATATTATAAAATGTAAACAAAAATATTAAAACCATCTGTAACCTCCCAACTTTTGAATATATCATTGTTAATATTTTGTTGTATATATCCACGTTATACTTCATATTGTTTTGAAATCCTTTTTCCATTTTCACTAGTATGTGTTTTGAATATTTTTTCATAGACTTCTGCAATACCTACTTCCCTTATTTTTCCCCTCTTCGTCCTGGTTCTTGAACTCAGGTCTATGGTCTGTACATGGCTTACATCTTAACCACCTGAGCTACAGGAGTATACACTCTCATTTTTTAAAAAGATAAATATTTACAAAGAAATCGAAAGAAGAAATTTGAATACCCACCCACAAGTCTTCCGCTTAGATTTAAGTTATGAGTATTTTTCCTTAATTCCTTCATCTCTCTCTCTCTTTCTTTCTCGCTCGCTCTCTCTCAGGCAGGCATGATGAAGCATTTTATTTATTTATTTTTGCAGTTTATAAGTTTGTTAGAGAAAATAGAGGAGAAAGAAAGCAAAAGCAGGAGATAGTCTTCTAGGCAGGGAGAGCTGCACTGTAGGCTGGTAATTTGGGGTCTGGTTAGATTTATAGTCTTGGGGAGGGGACTTCCAGGTAGACCTCTTTTTCAGTGTCTGTGAAGTAGCCTCCAGTATTCTCGTGATCCCAGCTCCTCGTCGTTTTGGGGCAAACAAGTTGATGGAAGGATTATGTGAATCTTTCAGAGTGTTAAAAAGATAAATCTTTGCTTCCAGGGCTCGGTAACAGCCTATCCCTGGCCTGTCCCTGTTCCGTGTGGCTCAGGACATTTCAAGGTCCATCATGACCTGTATTGGACTGGAAGGTCTTGGTGTGAAAAGGAAATCTAGAGAATACTGCCTTTTGACCCTTCATTGTCCCCTACATTTCCCCCCTAACCTTATTATGGCCCTTAAAGTCAGATGAGAGTCTGACTTCTATAACTGCTTCCATGCTGGACATGGGTGTGGAGTTGTCTATTTCTGGGCTAGAATAGGTTTCTAAGCTGTGCCTGTTATAGAATAACAATGCAACATCATGTAGGCTTGAATTGACTTCCATCAAGATTAATCCTTGAGTGGGAGATGTGGCTTGAGACACGTTCCTTGGGGAAGCACTTTAGTTGTTCATTTTTGTCTACCACCTCCCCATGTTCAGGCTTTGAGCCTGTATGTGGACTAGGCTGGACTGCATGTGGTCCTTGTGCTGTATGTTGACTGTGCCGCAGACACAGGCTTAACCCCTGAGCCACCAGGGCTTGCCACCTTAATTTTTCCTATAAGATAAAATTTTGGAAGTAGAATTGCTAGATTATAAGTGTATCCTTTTAAGGTTTTGAATATTCTGCTAACAGTTTATTGTCTGGGAAAGTTTGTTTGCCTCAACTGTGTTTCTCCATTTTTTTTCCTTCTTTTTTTTAAAGAGGAAGGAAGGGAGAGGAAGAAGACACTTTTTTTTTTTTTTTTAGTAAGAAAGGAGAGGAGAGGGAAGGACTTTTCTTTATTCTGATTGTTTCCCCAATATCCCAGGTCCATAATCACACCCCAGCCTCTGGCTTGGTGCCTGAGCCTGGGATATGCCCTTTTCTTTCATCTTTAAGTACTACTTTTTTTTGCCACCCCTGCTTTAGTCACCAACTGGGTTCATGTTAGCTGCCTGAGTCACAGACAGGGCAAAGTACTACTTTTAGAAGCAGGCACTAAATGCTTGGTTTTTTTGTCGAAGACTTTTCCCTTAATCTTAAGATCTCTGTCGAATGTAAGTTTATCTTGACACTGATATAGTGATATTTGACTAAGTGGAGCTTGATATTTCTTCTGGATATGAGTGGTAATAGTTGTAGATGCAGAGGGCAGCAGACTTAAGCATTATGTTTTAATAGAGTAAGACAAGATGTTCTCTAAGAACCCATCAAAAATGAAGTGAGGCCTATCTTTTAGATAATACTGTGCTATAAATGTTGTAGAATAAGAAAGAAAAATCAGAATCTTTTACTCTTTATGTGCAGGAGAGTAAGAATAAATTTTTTTTTTTACCTTGTGGTAAGTTTAAATTTCTTGATATAGAAGTCCTTAAGTAGGAGAAGGATTTGTTATGTATTTCATGTTTGTGTTTGATGGTCTCCTGACTTTGGCTTTTGTCTCTCTTTTAGAAATGACTGCTGTCCATACAAGCAACATAAACTTCAAATGGGACCCTAAAAGCCTAGAGATCAGGACTCTGGCAGTTGAAAGACTGTTGGAGCCTCTTGTTACACAGGTAAGAATCTGCAAATAGTTATAGTATGGTAGGCCTGGGTAACAAACCCAGAGGCGGTCATTTATTTTGTTCAAAACCTTAATTTTTTTTTTTCCAGAGGAAAGTTTATTGGAGAAAGCACAGATTACCCACACAGGAGGGACCCCCAAGGGAAGGTTGCCATTATGGCTGGGGTGAGGTGGGGGTGGGGGTTGCCTGGGGTTTTTTATCTTCTTTCAGTATTTTGTGTGGGCTCTGTATTGGAGCAGTCCCAAGCCTAGTATGTTAATGATGCATTCAGGAATACCATTGGTCCCTTCCTATGCTAATAAGATATTCTGGAACTGCACTTCTGATTGGCTCTTTACTCAGCCGGGTAACTCCTCCCTTTGTGCTTGTCTCAGGATCTGTATCTCTAGGGGGTTGGGTCTACTTTAGTAACAGGCAAACCTCAAACTCAAAGTCTTAATTTGAGTGGTTGAATTTAGGTTGATAGTAGTTAGATAGTTTGGCTCCACCGATAATTAAATATTGATGCCTTGATTTACTTAACCCTTTACAACAATTGTTGTTGCCATTTTCTTTAGTCTTAATGGCAGTATTAGGGGTTAGTAGTATGTAGTTCAATTTTAACTTGTAAAGCTCTCTCGAACTTCTTGATATTACATATAGTAGAGAACTCTGATTTGTTTCCAATTCACTTTTAATTTGTAAAATAAAACGATCTTAATGGTCATCTTTGAAGAATTAAAATATTCATTATATTATCTTACTCATTTACATAGCTAAATTATTTTGGAAACTAAATAGAGTATTGCTGTTTCATTTTAAATATGGTGGCAGTTGTATGTTTTTTGTTAATGCTTAGTGAACTCTTTCATTAATGTCATCTTGTTACGAATAACTTATTCTTGCTGTCTTTAAAGACAGTTTAACGAAGTTTAATTATTCAAAATGAAACTTTTAGGTTACAACGCTGGTAAACACTAATAGCAAAGGACCCTCTAATAAGAAGAGAGGTCGTTCTAAGAAGGCCCATGTTCTTGCTGCATCTGTTGAACAAGCAACTGAGAATTTCTTGGAGAAGGGGGATAAAATTGCAAAGGAGAGTCAGTTTCTCAAGGAGGAGCTTGTGGCTGCTGTAGAAGATGTTCGAAAACAAGGTAGGTTGATTTTTTTTTTTTTTTTTTTTTTAATGCAGAGAAGCGGCCTTAGAATATTAATTTCTGACAGATTAGAGATGAAGAGATAGAGGTCATAAAATAGAAAAATGTCCAGTCACTCTTGAAATACCTCAGAATGAGGACAGAACACCCCATTCTGTCAGACTGATATGCTAAATCGGTCATGTATATTTGCACTAGTTTGAGTTTGGAAATAAATTAAATCTGAACTTAAACGAATCATGTTTTGGGAGACTGCGAATTAATAAAATGTGAAATGGTAGCCCACAGTTTACCTGTGATTACAGTTAGAAAAACAACCCAGTATTGTGGGCTATGAGTGTGAAAAGAAGACTTTAAATATGTTGAAACCGATAGTTTTGTATTAAACTGGGTTAGCAGGAGGACTTAAAACGAAACAGGTTTTTGGAGAACCATTGGTTATTAGCTAAGGAGACCTGATCCCCTGCTCAGTGTACATTCGCGCCTTTGGGAGCAACTCGGTGGATCTCCGGGCAACAGCGTGGTGCAGACTTCAGTGGATTCTTATCATATTCATCCCTGTAACAGTACCCACCAAGGACCAGTGGAGTGTATTAAATGGAAGTACTATCTCAAGTTGTTCTGAATTTTCAAACTTAAAACCTTGCATGGTAAATATTTTTCTCAGTATTTAGACTGAAGATAAATATTTCAAATATGGCAAATAATGAGATTATTTTAATTCCATAATACTAGCTGGGTAGATGTATTTGTTTTATAAGTCTGCCGTAATATAAATTACTACAAACTTGGTGGCTTAGAACAACAGAAATTATTCTCTCCCAGTTTTGGAGACCAGAAATCTTAAATCAAGGTTTCAAAAGGATTGATTCCTTCTTGTGGGCTTAGGGCAAGAATCTGTGCCATGTCTTTCTCCTAGTGTATGGTAATTATTTGCAATTATTTGCATTCCTCGTCTTGTAGACATGTTATTCCAATCTCTACCTTCATTGTCATATAACTTTCTCCCTGAGCACCTCTTATAAGGATACTAGGCTCACCCTAATCCAGTATGACTTTATTTCAACTTGATTATCTTTGATATTTTCAAATAAGGCCACATATATTCTGGACATGAATTTTGTGGGGACAGGGTTTGGGGGGACTGCATTTTGGATCAATATTTAATTTTAGTTTCTAAAGGAAAAGTGCAGGCAGAACGAAGGTGAGTAGTTAGGCTGGAAAAAGCATCTTTATTTTAATTTTAGTTTTTCACATTAGTTGTTCCACTGGGCCCAGGACTTGAATGCAGGAGTATATGACTTGCTCCTTGGGAGGTGATTGACCTAACTGCTATTTCACCAGACCATGCTGAATAAATTTTTTTTGAAGCAATTTAATTGTTCAATTTAGAACAAATTTTGAGCTTCAGAATGTTTGTTGCTTTATTGTTCCCTATCAGAAAATTTTGTTCCCAGCCCCTCCACCCACCCCCCCTTTTTTTTAAGGAAAGGTGTTGGCAGGTAGAAAGAGATAAGTGGAAAAAGCACTTTATTTAGTTGTTCACATTGGTTGTTCCTCCTGGCCCTGGATGTTGAACCTGGGACCTTGGAATGTATGTGGGACTGCTCCCAGAGTGTACTAGAACTCTAGGTCACCAGAGCATGATCCCCCAGCCCTTCTTGCCTCCTTGATGAAGACCACTATAATATTAACAGATGAATTTAGCCAGTGTTCTTTGAATCTAATGATTAAGACATTTTCAAAATTCATTTGATTGTTGCAGATAACTTTTTATATCATTTTGTTTCTTGTTTTATAAGTTTCTCTGATGCAAATCTGTGACAATCAAGTCACAGTACATGCACCACCCCCCTAACAAAAGTCCTACACTTTTATTAAATTTTGATTTTAATATAATTGATTTAATATAATTTGATTTAATATACTTTAATATAATTTAATTGACTTTGATTTACAAAGCAATATCAGTTTTAGATGTGTAGTTTCAATCTTCATTAAATATCAGGTAATAACACCCCGCCCCCCCCACCACTACTGATTGGCTCCCCTCTCGCTTTGCTCACACCCCCTCACTCGTCATCCCCTCTGTTCTGTTGTCAGTGTTCAAGGAAAACCCTACAATTTTGAATGCATATCTAAATTTCTATTTCTTGTTATTTTTGTTTATATCTGAGAAAATCTTTTATGTGGCTCTGAATCATAAGTACTTGTCTGTCTTTGTGCAACTTTGCAATTACTTATGATCATGATCTGTTCACCATAATTTGCCTTGTTGGGCAAAAAAAGAAAATATGACTGCCTCCTATCATCATTACTGTGTAAGATAAGAAAAGCTGAAGTTCCTTTTTTTCTTTTGGCTTATGTTTTTTTAACTGGAGAATAAAATGGTGATATTTCTCTCCTATCATAAATAGAACAAAATACATACTATGAAATGGTTAAGCACAGATTCGTTAATCAACCTAGCTTTGTTGGCTATATTTGTTGCATTCTTTGTCTTGAAAGGAGCCAGGCAGGAATGAAGGCAAGTAGAAGGCAGGAGAAAAGAGAGAGGAGGAAGAAGCATTGTATTTTATTTTTACTTAGTTCACACTAGTCTCCCCCCTCACACACCCCCCCCCCCCCCCCCCCCCCCCCCCCCCCCCCCCCCCCCCCGCCCCAAGACCTGGAATTCAAACACAGGAGTATGTGACCTGCACTCCTTTGAAGGTGATCAGTCTAGTCACTATTCACTGGGGCACACCAAAATTCAGTCCTTTCAAAAGTGTGGTTTTTAATCACAGAGTTTTCCAGCTGTCACCTATACCTGATTCCAGAACATTTTTATTGCCCCCAAAAGAAATCTTATACCCATAAACAGTCAATTCATCCATATATATTTTAACATATAGAACAATATTTAGATGTATTAATGAATCCTTGATAGGGCTCTGATGAGAGAAGGCCTTTAGCTGGAGAGGGGACATCCAAGGGACAGAGATGAGAGACTTAATTGAAACCTGAGTGAAAAAGGAGAGACATTATAAAAGGAGAACACCATTTATGGTAAATTGGAAGTGGAGTGATGAGGAATAGCTTCTACCTGACAGGTTTTTTTAAATTTATTAAAATTCACAGTTGGATCTCAGAGGCCAAGATCAGAGACTTGTGACATGAGTAATTTCTTCTCTATAGCTTGTAGGTGTTTTTGAATAAATGGAGAAGGCCCAAGGAGGCTGAAGTATACCTTTTTGTATTCCCATGATCCTTCTAAAGATATTCTGCTCAATAAAGGGGTTGAATAGGCAATTGGTGTATTGGGCAGCAGTGGGTTTCCTGGGAAAGAAATTTGTGAATTTGTGTTAGACAAACCAGAGTGGGAAAAAGACAAGGTGACTGTGTGGGGTCTTCCTTGAAGAGATGACATCACCTAGCAAATAGAATGTTTTTTACCTGTTTTGTCTGAGTTTATAATCAGGACACATGAACATGAAAAGTAAATTAGTATCATGAATGACATCCAAGGAGTAGAGTGGAATGACGGGGTAAGAATGGGATTAAAAAAGGTACACTGGCTCTTGCCAGGAAGAAAAGGAATGGGAAAGCTGTGGAGGTAAGAAAAATAGAGACTATATAAGATATGTGTGGGAGGGAACCGTTAAGTCTCCCAACTAGAGAAGTGGGTGTTGAGAGAAGAGGTTTAGAAGGAAAAGTATTAGAAATAGATTTTAGAGGATGACTTGTAATGCCAGACAATGAAGGGGACTGTCAAGGAAATGATAGTCAGATAATTCTGTGGTTGGGCTAGGTCTCACAGGTTGTTTACCATACATATGTCTAAATATTTATTATATATGTCATTTATTTTCCATATGTGTCATGTGATGCAAGGCTTATGAACCTCTGGAAACAACTTCTTCCAGTCTTGTTTTGTGTTTATTTTTAAAGATTTTTTTCTTAAACTGAAATATGTCTCCTTAATTTTTTTCCTGTTTTAAGAAGTGCTACCATCTGGGTAACACAGAATATGAGGAAAATGGTGTTTGGGGAAGATTGGTTTCTCAGCTCTATGCAGGAAGAGTTAATGGGTTGGGAGAGAGCCTAGAAGCAGGACAACCATAAGGAGACCATCACTGTGGTGTATTTGTGTGCATGGGGTGAAATGGTGCTGTTAGAAAAGGAGCTACTGTTACTGGCCAATTTTCATGCGAGTTAACTGCCAACTTGTCTTAACGCAAATGGACGATGTTCTCTGTAGATAAAATAAGGGACCTGGTATGTGAAAAATTTGTAGTCATTTTTCTGCAACTTGAAAGTTACTTAACATTCCAGGTAAATTATCTAAAACGAGAATGTATTCTTAGAGCTGGTAAGATTCTGATGTGCCAATTTTTAGTTGAGTTAAAAATAAATTCTTTGACATCAGTGTTTATTTACACTAATAAAATATCAGCTGTCAGGTTGGCTATTTTTTCTTTTTCTTTTGAAATCTTTGAAGCAAGAAGTTGTACTACAGGGTGACCAACTTTATCTTTCACCCTGTTTTCCCCGATGGCTGCATTTTGTGGAACTATACTACAATATTAACATCAGGGAATTGACATTAGAAAACGTTGAATAAATGGAATCATATACTGTATATGACCATTTGAGATTACTTTTTTTACTTAGCATTATGACCTTGAGAGTCATCCAAGTTGGTGTATGCATTCCTAGTGTAACTTTATTGCCAAGTAGTATTCCATACGTACGATTAAGATCTTTTGCATAGTAAAAGTTTTTATTTTATTTTAATTAAAAAATTTTTTATTGGAGGAACAGTGTATTATATCATTAAATAGGTTTAAGATGCTCATCATTGTAAATCAACATCTGTATATAATACATTACATTTACCACCACCAGTCAAAAATTTTAATTTTGATAAAGTCCAGTGATTTTATTTTTCTTGTTTATGGATCATGCTTTTGTTTTCTTAAGAATTTTTCACCAAACTTAACTCATGAAGATTTTTGTCTGTTTTTTTAAGTTTTAATAGTTTTTTGTTTTACGTTTAAATCTATGACTCGTTAGTTTTTTATAACCTGTAAGGTTTAAATTGAGTTCATCCCCCGCAACCCACCTCGGACATGCAGTTGTTCTGGTAACACTATTTCTTTTTTCTATGTTCTTTCATTGATCTGTCCATTGATATGATGCAGTTTTTAATGCTGTAGCTGTTTGAATCTTAGAATTGGGAGGACTGAGTCCTACAACTTTTTTTTTCTCAATTGTTTACCTGTTACAGAGTTTTAACTTTTTCATATAAAGCTTAGGTAACCTTGCCTGCATTTTAATAGGAGTACCTTACATTTGTAATCAATTTGGAGAGAATTGACTTTTGTTCTGTATTGAATTTTCCAGTTCATGAACAAGATTTGTTTCCATCTATTTAGTTTTTTATATTTCTTTTATCCGTGTTTAACATAGAAATCCTCTACATGTTTTATTAGATTTCTACTGTATTTCATTTTTGAATGATTATAAATAGTATTTTATATTTAGTTTGATTCCCTTTCAAGTCCTTGACTACATGTGTATAGTTTCTCCTAGTTTTCATTATAGCTTTGAGATGATTTTTCCAATTTTCTTTAAAAATTTAACATTAATTACAGACTTATGATTTAGAATAATCTTGGAATTTATAACCTTTGAAGCTGCATGCTTTCTCTTTTGTAAAATCAAAACTATATACTTTCTTTTGCATCATTTCCCTGTTACTGGACTTAAAAGGATTTTATGTTTTTGATATAAATAATGTGAGTGAACACCATGTACACACAGGGTTTTCCTTTTTGTGGGGGTTGTATACTTAGGATACATTTTCAGGATTATAAATACAGGAACACAGATCTTTGTTACAGATTGAAGTATAATTTATATACAACAAAATCCACACATTATTGCGTAGTTTGATATCTTAGTTATACTTATACCTATATAATTACTATTGAGGATATTTCCTTAGGGACATGGGTTTTGGAGCTTTTTATTTCAGTTTTTTTAAAGGAGAGATCAGAAGTCAGGCAAGAATGAAATCTAGCAGAGATAGGCAGACAGGAAGAGCGAGGAAGAAAAGCCATTTTATTTTTCATTTAGTTCATTATGGTTATTCCTGCCGGTCCTGGGATGCAAACCCAGGACTTTGGTATGTATATGGACTGTGTCTAGCCACCCCTATTCCACCAAGGGGAATTTTAAAATGTATTCCTAAATTATGCTCTACTAGGACTGTGTCTTTAATTTGCTAATGTTCACATAAGCGCACCAAATGTAAGATATAGAAATTCAGTTCAAGGCGTGCCCTGGTGGAGCAGCAGTTATGTCAGTTGGCTCCAAAGGGGGAAGCCACATACCCCTGGGATCGAGGGATGGGTGGGGAACCACTGCGAGCAACTAAATAAAATAAAAAATTCTTCTTCCTCTTTTCTTCTCCTGCCTGCCTGCTTGCCTTCATTCCTGTCTGCATCTTTCCTTGAAAAAAAAAAAAAGCAAAGAAATTCAATTCAGGTTTTTTTTAAGCAAGAGGGATTTATAGAACTTTATAATTGGGAATTCTAGGAATTCCCCACTTAGTTCAGGCATAAACTAAATGTAATTAACTCAAAGGCTACGAGGCTTCATCACTTGATTGTATTTCAGTATACCTTTATTTTCATTTGTACATTTTGGATAAGATGCCTGTCTCTGATATGAGGCTCTAGTTTTGTCATCCTAGCAGAAAAAACTTTTCTTTCTCAATGTCTATATCTTAGTCAAGGAAGGCCTGATTAGGTCTACTTGGGTCATGTGCAGCTCTGAACCAGTTTCCATAGCCAGAGGAGAAGATTTGCCAACCTGGATCACATGTTCACCCCAGGACACTAAGAATAAAACGATGTTGAATAGAAACAAATTATCCTTTTGAGAAGTACTGGGATGTTAGTCCGTCATTTATTGTTCTTTTTGTCTATGATATAAAATACTATTTCCTTTTTTAAAAATTTTATAGTATTTATAGAAAATTGATGTTCTTCCTGTTTGTTTATTAATATACCTGAGACATGATTGTGCTTATGAGAGCTGCTAGGGTAGTGTTAGTTATCTATAACTATTAATGCTCCTTTGTTGATTTATTGAAGTCCTGTTATTTGTTATTGATTGGAATTCTATCAGATTTTCAAAAATTGAGACATGGCTTACTTGACTAGACATGATAGTATTTCGGATTGCTCATCACCAGTCCACTGATATTTCAGTTAGAATTAACTGCGAGTGGAAAGTCAAGAAATGATTGCATGTGGTTTTAATGGTGAGACAAGATTTATGGTAGTCCTAGAAAAGATGGATAAGTTCTTTTGAATGGAGCAAGGATGTAGCTAAAGCCAATAACTTTTATTGCCTCCCAGTTCATTTGGTTTGATTTTTGTTCTGTGGCTCCCATTCCACTAACCACAGTCAATGAGCTCTCGTGTATGTTGTTGTTCACTTGATGGACAACAAGAAACTATCTGGATAATTCACTGCATCCTCTTCTCCAATAATGAAAAAAATACCAAAAACTCAAAAACGGTTTAATAGTGACACTGACATACCCCTTCTCAATGGTTAGAAGGTGAAAATAGAGTAAAAATCTTTTACTAAATATCCTTGTTCAATAAATAGAAAGCACATGTTTTTAATGTTTGGCTTATCGTTTTTTTCCTTCTCATGTCTGTTTATGTTTGGGCAGTATTTGTCTTAAGATTTCTTAGGAGATTAAGTTCTAGCTTTTGGATCATTTTGCCATTTCAGGTAAACTTTGATTATAGTGCATGTATACTTCCCTTGAGTAGAAGTAGGACTTAGTGAGAGCAATCAATGTTCAATGCCAAGTCTCAATTGTTATAAGATCAGTCTTTTCTGTAGACAGTGTCTTGCCACTTTTAGAGCAAGAAAACAGTATTTTTTGGTCTACTAAAACAGGAGAGTTAAAGCTATTGAGTTTGCTGGCATCTTAGCACTAGAGTTGTTTGGTGAGCACTCTTTGATAATGATGTTGCACAGACATTTTACATCTTTTTGAAATCTTGAACGCATAGAAATTATCCACTGATAAGAAAACCAACATTCTTGTAGGACATTGTCATAAAGAAGAATAGGCAATAAGGGTTTATAATTGATAGGAAGAGACATTATCTATAATTAGTGAAATTGAGGACGTAGAAACCATCATCCTTGGTACAATTTGAGTGATTTGTGTATGGGGAGGAAAACATATGTGCATGTATAGATAGGTGTGCCTGTGTGTGTGTGAATCTTGGTAAGGCAGTTTCAAGGCAGTTTCAAGGAAAATAATGATGTATTTTATCTCTGACGAAAGGATATTGAGCACAGGCTATCAAGTTCTTGAAGCATAATTTTCTCCTTGGTAACTGACTAGAGTCAGATTGGAGGAGGTGAAAATTGGTCTCCTGTCCAGTGCAGATGTTGACAGTTTCAGACCCATGTACCGACATCTAATATAGGCCAACAGGAAGATGGAAGTTAAAAGGCAGATGTGATCAGGACAAAACAATTGTCAGTGAGTGTTTAGAGCAGGTTTGGAGAGCAGACAGTGAAGTCTGGGTTTGCTGAGCTCATGATGTAAAGACTTAAAACAGCTTTGAGGAGCTTTATGTGGGTGTGTGTGAGAGATTGCATTTTAATTTGTCTGGTTTTGTCAGTGTGGTTTTAATCAGTTTGGGATCATGAACTTGATCTTATATATGGGCTGTTTAATATTTAACAGGAGAAAAATGACAAGTGTTCCTACTCTGGAATGTTGAGTATGGGCTTCGAAAGGTATTAATAACGATGTTCTGGAAGAGCAAAAGTGGAGAAATATTTAACATTTGAAAAAGATTAAAGTTAAGTTAATTATGTTTTCAGATTAGTGTAATCACTTTCTTTACTAAACCTAACAAGAAATCAACTGGTTTTTCTCATACCCTTGCTGTGAGTTCTGGTTTTTCATTTGTTACCCTGCCCTTTTCCCTTGCCATCTTGGTAATTTTATTTTTTTATCTTGTTTTTTTCCCTTTTCTTTTTGTGGATGTCTCTTTTCTTGTGATTCCCTGATGGCTGGATCTATTGTTAGAAGTGCTCTGACTCCAATTCTTACCCTTCATATGTTTCTGAGGACTGATTAATTTAAAAATTGTTCATTATTGACCTACATACCTCCAGTCTTACAATTTAATCCAATTTCTCTTGCTCTTCATTTAACTTGAGCAGGAAAAGCAAAATATAAATTCCAAGAAAATCATTAACTGGTTGTCATCTGGGTGTTTTATGTCTTAAAATTGTCTGTCTGACTTAAACTGTAAGTCTCTAGGGTGAAAGCTATATTTTCTTTGACTTCGGATGTGTCAAGGATGCTGTCTGCTTCTGGATCACTACCCTTTTGTGAGCATATGCTGCTTTGCAAAGACTTGGGTTCTGTTATAGCTAACTAGGAAGTGAGAAAAGCAGAATAGAGTTATTAAATTCTAATGCTGTTTGTAATTTTTAAATTGCTGCACTTTTTTAAAAGTCTTGTTAACAGTACCTCCAAATTATAGTGGGTAATATTTCTTCTTTAATATATTTGTTTAGTGGTACTGAGGAAGTTATCTCAGGTATTAAAATTTTGACTTTGGCATGACTTCAACTATGATGTTGCAGTAACATGGTTTCCTCCTAGTTAATTTCTGAAGAAAGTGATTCCAAGTTGAAATGCATCTTTATGCATTTATTTGAATGTGTAATCAGGAAGTAAGTGCCTCTCTTTGGAGTGTTTCTGAATAGCAGCAGGGCACACTTGAATTAGTAAGGAAAATGAGAGCATGAATATGTGGGGTACTCTATTTTAACTTAAAAAAAAAAAATCCATTCTGTCGATTGGAAAAAGTAGAAATTTCAAAGCTCCTTTTCTTACCCCCAGAGGATGTAGGTTGAGGATGTTTATCAGATTCTATCTGAACTGATTTAGATGGGTTTATAGCCTTTAAATAATGTGACATTAAATGTTTATTTCCTGGGTTGATTCTCAGAAGATGAGTTTTGTAGATTAAAAATGGCATCCTAGGAAAGTTCTTAAAGCATCTGTCAGGAATTCTGTCTCATTGTCAGATTTTTTTTTTTAAATTATAGAGGTATCATCAAGGGGGGTGGTGTGTGTCTGTTTTTTGCCAAATATCCCTCCACTAATGAATAGAAAAGTGAAGGAAGAGAGGATTCTTTTATTTGGTTTTACCCTCATATCACAGGATATGTGGGTTGTTCCAGGTGTATATTACCATTTGGTTCTTTCCCATAAAGAGTATGTTTTGAAATCTCTTATATTTTGCAACTATATTGCTATTGATAAATTTGGGAAATGTCTTATTTTGTTATCAGATCATAGAAAAATGAATTTAAACATTTTGGGGGTGGGAGGGAGTGGAATGGGACAGGTTGGGAAATGATTAAACTCTTATTTTGAAGTTAGCAAATAATTTTGTAAACCTTGGTCCTGTCAGTTTTTTATTTTTATAAAATGAAAGTTGGTGGAATGACAACAAAGAAATAGGAATAGCTATATCATTTTCTGGTGAGATCTCTTATTCATAAATATTTAAGATAATTTAGTATAAAGTAGATTTTACAGTGGAGCTAAAGCACTAAAAGAGTAGCTTTGAAAAATTAGGACTCCCATGACAGGAAATTTTAGGTATTTAAATCCAGGACTGGATTTTTTTTTTTTTTTTAAACTTACTACAGTGTAAAAATATGCCAATTTATTAAGTAGAGGACAGTTTTAACAGATTTACCTGTGATGTTGTTTGCCCTTTTTTTCCTCTGACTACTCCCTGGGTAGAATTAAAAACATTTTAAAATAAAAATGCAGTAACATTTTTTTGATAGTAAACAAAAAGAATAAAATAAAAATCACCTATAATTTTGTTATTCAGATATGAAACCAGTGGCTAACATTTTTGTTTAAATCCTTTCAGCTTGTTTTCTATTAATTTCGTTTAATACTGATATGAGTAGAAATATGTTTTGCTGGATTGTGTCTTTAAATTTTTGACTTAAATGAATCTTAAACATCTTTCACTGTCATTAAGTGTTTTCTTCAGCTTAATGGTTCTTTTTTTTTTTTTTTTTTTTAGTTTAATGTTTTTTAATAACAAACTTAACAGGAACAGCACAGAAGACAGATGACATTAAAAACATGTACTTGCATGTAGAACAACTCAGAAAATAATAGTGAATGGATGGAATCTATTGTGTGATAAAAATACTGCAAACTCCATTTGTTGCTGTCAATAAGAAATTTACTTGTTTGAAAAAAAAAAAACAAAAATGGCAAAACCAAGTGCTGGCATTGTCCAGAAAAACTTAGCAGATTTATGATTGTTTTAAAGTTGAGCTGCTGAAACTTGTTCATGAAAAATTTTGACTTGCGTTAATGCTTTATGTCCCCACATTTATATTAAAAATACACACAAAAATGAAAATGGAAAAACTGCAATACTGGATTTCTGTCCCCTATTTTTCCACTTGCAATCATACCTTTGTACCTTTTGACTTCATGGGGGAAAAAATCTAATATTCAGAACCACCAATAACAGGAAGAAGAGGGGATAAATATATATATATTTTTTGAGAGTGAAGTATTTCCCATCATTAGTGAATTTCTTAAGCTTGTTTTCCGCATGTGGTAGTTGGATGTCTTTTGGCGTAATCGTTACCCATTTGGCATGGATAGCACACAGGTTGGTGTCTTCAAAAAAACCGAAAGATAGGCCTCACTTGCCTCTTGCAAAGTAGCAGTAGCTCTGTTCTGGAAGTGCAGATTTGTTTTGAAGTCCTGAGCAATTTCTTGCACTTGACGCTAAAAGGGAAATTTGTGAATCAGAAGTTTAGTGAATTTCTGATAACATCTAATTTCATGGGGTGCCACAGTAACCGACCTGTAGCAGTGAGGTTTCTTCACCCCTTTAGTAGAGAGTGTAATCTTATGAGCACCTTTCATAGCCAGTTGCTTCCTTCGTGCTTTACCAGTGGGAGATTTAAAGGCAGTCTGATTTGTACGAGCCATGGTATTGAGACCTTCTTACTTACCCCCAACCTTCTTCTTCCGCTGGAGCTTGGCGAGCTAGAGGCGACTCTGGTGTTAGTGTCACTGGTGTCGCGGCGGCTGTGAACCTACCACAGCATAATTTTAAATGAATGATATTCTCTGTGGAGTAATATGATTTAAGGAACTTAATTTGCACCAGAAAATGACTTCTCTTTAATATTGTCATGGTTAGAATTCTGTTCACTTTTCAAAAATTTAAAGGGAGTATGTTAAATAAGCTTGTTTTTAATTTTCAAGACTGAAGTTGTCGTTAATAGCAAGTATAATATAGAATATTTGAGAAGAAAAATGTTGGACATTTAAAATCATTTTGAGAGAAAGAGATCAAAATGACTTGTGTAAGGTCACTTGGGAAATTAGTTGAAGAGGGGAAATCAGACTTCTGTATTTGACCATGAAATTGATCCTGAAATGGATAAATAATTTGGACAAGTTTAAGATGGTAAATGACTATTTAACTCTTCACCTGGAAACTCTTTTTGATATAGGGCTCTGTTTGCTAATTCCTCAATAGCATATTCAGATGGATATATGAAAATGTCTTTCTGTGGTGGACTTCTTGATAACAAGCAATATGCTCTCATGAATTGTTCTTTTTAAGAAATGTCTATTTAAGGTCTATATAATTATTGAACATTTGCAGGAACTAAACAAAATCCAGTAACAGAAATTAGGGCTGCAGATGGCCTCCTTATTTTCCACTCAAGATAGCTGATTTCACAAAGCTTTTTATAAAAATTCATTTTTTTAAATTAAAGAACTTTCTTTTTTAAAATTGAAAACTTTAAACAAAAGAATACAGTTCTACACACTGACAATGACTAGTTAGCATGCAGACATTTCTGACTGGAGAGACAGACATGTTTGTTCTTGATGAGCTTAAATACTTGATGAATTTAAATATAATAAATTCTCAATGTTTGATTTCAAAATGTATGTATGAATTGACTAAACGTGATTATCTATTTAAAGTATAAACATAGGACAATGTAAACATTGGTATGAGTCAATTCAAGGTCAGTGACTGGAGAATTATATTTAAAATAAAGAACTGGGGTAAAGAGTTCTTTAGGATGCAACCATGTACCTAAGAGCTAAAAAATTCATTCTTGCTGAATATCATTAAGCAAAGGGTTGTAGAAGGTCCATCACATCTGTTTCAAAAGCATGTTTCCAGTATTACACATTTCTTTACAAATAAAGTGTATTAACCAGGAAGAACCATCAGAATGAGTTCTAAATAAAAGATGAGCTTTCATGAGGCATCCGTATTAATCTTGTGGTTTTAAGAACATTGTTTTATCTTCAAAATTAGCCTGGTCTCTCTCTTTTGGCAGACATTTTTCCAGTTGTCTCTACCATGGTCTCAGTCTTTCTGTTTCTTCATCTGACATTTCAAACTCTGTTTCATTCTCAACTTTTTCTCCTTCGTTCTTGGCATTCATATGAAGCATTAGTTTTTAACCTCAGTATTAAATCCTCTGCATGACAGTCTTGCATTGAGAAGATCTTCACATAACAAACCCTGCTCTTCTATTGTAAAACTTTCTCTGTAAGATTTGACAAGTCCAAGAACAAATGCTCTTCCCTAATGATCTTCTTTTCTAATGTTTCTTGTTTTCAGAATTCAGTCCCTTTTGCATGAACTTTATGTGCAGCAGTTTCTTGGGACAACTTGGTTTTGCATTTGGCTGCCATGCTGACTCCTTCCTGGTACCATGCTCTGCCACTAAAAAGATTAGTAATGGATATTAACTAAATTACTTTTTCCTTTTTGCACTAACAGTAAATAGCCATGTCATTTTTTGTATCAAAAAATTTTTGTTTTTCGACTTTTTTGAGTGCTTATGTATCACAAACATGAATTAGATATTTTCATTTTGTTACTATTTAAAAACTTGTCCATTAGAGATATATTCATATAGAAATTCAGCAAGAGCACTAGAGCAGAAAATAATCACATGTCAGACTCTACCACCTTTTGATATACCATATGTTAGTTTTTCTTTAAGTTGGTATAGTCTTTCCCTATTCCACTGTTACGAAGTAAACACATTTTGCTTTGTATTCTCATTGTGCAGTAGAGAGGGTTGCATACCTATATAAGGTGAAAATTAAAATTATTTTCCCATTAATAAAGATACCCAGAGTGGGTAGATTGCATAATTTATAGTAGATAAGCCATGTTCCACTGCTGGTCAGGCAAAGTTTTGTCTCTTTCTGGGCCTACAGGTAGAAAAGATTCTGACCAAGGAATGTATTACGAGTAGTGCAGTAGTGGTTATGTCCTCTACCTTTGAAGGAGCACAGTTCACATACATCCCAAGGACCCTGGTTCATGTCCTGGTCTGGGAAAAAAACAAAAAACAAATGTGAATAAATAAAAATAAAATATTTTTTCCTCCCTCCCTTCTACTTGCTTTCATTTCTGCTTTAACCTTTCCTAAAAAAAAAAAAAGAAAAGGTACTTAGAACAAAGTTATACCTTCCCTAAAATAATACTATCTATTGAGTTTCCTTTGAGGACTTTTGAGTACTGTATGAAATGCTTTCATAGCCAGGTTTTTGAGGACTTAGTCTCTGTAAGGCATTGTGTTTGAGAACCTTGAGTGTAGTATGGCATAGATTTTTGAGGATGTTAAATTGTAAATGGGTTAGGTGAAGGAGATAACCAGTTCCTCAAACCGGAAGGGACTGCAAATTAGCTTAGCTTAATTTTTTTTTTTTTTTTTTTTTTTAAGGAAATGTATAGGCAGGAATGAAGGCAAGTTAGGCAGATAGGCAAGAAGAGAGAGAATGAAGAAGCATTTTATTTTTTTAATTTACTTCACACTGTTTCTTTCCCCCTAGACCTGGGACTGGAACCCAGGGGTATATGGCCTGTGCTCCTTCAGAGGTGATTGACCTAACTGCTGCTCCACCAAGGCACACTGATTCTTTTTTTTTTTTTTTTTTTTTAAAGATGAAAAAACTGAGGTCCAGCAAGGGGAACTAAGTCAAGCTTTGTAGCTATTAAGAAAAAAGGTCTCGTTTTTACTTTCTGCGCTATGGAGATTGGAGTGACGAAAGCTCCCTATTTACTGCTTCAGCATTACAAATTAAAAACCAATTTTCCTCCATCTTTGAGGAAACTGTTAGCATCATTTTATATCTATAAAGGTAAGAAACATTTGGTATGTGAATAATGACCATGTTTTGGATAGGTTTAAGAATTGGAGAATATAAATGGGAAAGTAGAAGTGGAAGTGTCTGTAAGAGCTTTGCATCTGTTACTTAATTTAATTTTTAGTACATGCCAGTCAGGTGGGAAATGGTGTACCCAGTTTACAGAAGAGAAACAGGTATTGATGAAACAACCCAAAGTCCCATAACCACTATAGAGCAAAGCCTTGGATTTATACCCAGTTCCAATACCTTGTTTCATCTACTCCAGACAGTGTTTTAGAGAAAAGTAGTATATATTAACATTACTTAGTAGCATTCTTTGTTTTAAAGGAGAGTGGAAAATCTCATGATTCCTAGACTTTTGTTAGAAAGGGAAAAAAACCAATCTCTCTCCTCTCTCTCTCTCTCCCCCCACCCCCCTTTCTCTCCCCCATTATAAAAAGTTGGATTTGAAGGGAATTTATGCAGAATATTTCATGCTTCAGAGAGACACCATTTTCTAATGTAGGACTATGAGTTTTTTTGTTTTACTTTCTTTCCACTTGTCCTTTGTCCTTGTTTTAAACTCCAGAGAAACTTAATATTTATGCTCAGTTTAGTTAGAGGAGTGTGGAGGGTAGACATGTTGATGTCAACAGTTTAAATTTCATAGCAGGTAGAATAGTAGTGGAGATGTTCTCTTACGTTTCATTTCCTCTATATATTAGTAATAGAATGCTGTGTAATTGACCATGGGTGGAAGGCCAGAAGATTCTGTTATGTTCTCAGCCTTTCTGCTAACTATGTGACCTTGGAAAGATTGCCTCAGTTTTCTCAGTGTGCCCTTTTTTGTGTGTAGGAAGATTGCTTTTTGATGAGTGTTAGAAGTATGCTTTGTAAATTAGTTGACAGTCATTTTATTGGTTTTAAAGAATTCTCAAAAAAAATTTTTTTAAGGAAAGGTGTAAACAGAAATGAAGGTGAGTAGGCAGGCAGACAGGAAGAGAGAGAGAAGAAAGAATTTCATTTTTGCTTAGTTGTTTATCTTGGTTATTCCTCCTTTCCCCAGGAAGTGAGCGTGGGTCTTTGGGGTGTATGTAAACTGTACTCTCTGCCGGATGCAGCGGACCTAACCGCTACTCATCAGGGCTTGCTTTAACTCTCTTTTGTGTCTTTTAAATTATCATCTCAAGTCAATTCTTATATCATGTTTCTTTAAATAGACATTCAGCAAAAGTTTATTGTTTTAAAGAATTCTCAAAAAAATTTTTTTTTTTTTTTCCTTTTTTTCAGTTTAACAGCTTAAGTCAATCTTAGGGTCATCTTTCATTTATAGAGATTACCCTTCAGTTGAAGTTTGAGGACCCTAATTTTAGCTAGTGTTATTTATAGACTTGTCCAAAGTTATGTAAGTAGAGAAAATTTGAATATTTTAATTGATTATATAGTATGTTTCTGATTTTTTGTTTTCTGTTACCAATACCTTATGTTAGCCATGCAGTTAAGGATTTTCCATTACAACTGTGAGGTAAAAGATACTGGGGCAGAAGTAAATATGCTTGATTAACTTTGCTGCTGCTTGTTTTTTCTTTTTAAAGGAAAGGTGCAGGCAGGAATGAAGTTGGGTAGGCTAGCAGACAGGAAAAGAGAGGAGGAAGAAGCACTTTCATTTAATTATTTTTAAAAATTTTAATTGCTTTTCTTGGTTGTTTCCCACAGCCATCCTGGGTCCTTGGGATGTTTGTGGACTGGGCTCAGCTAGAGGTGAATCTGACTGCTACTCCACCAGGCCAAACCACTTTGCTGCTGCTTTACCATTCTCCTTGTTTTTGTCATTTGTTTTAGAATACCATGCCACCTGTAGAAGGCAGGACACTTTAAGAGGCACCTGGGTGGGAGTGAGAATTTAGAAGGAACCCAAGATTATAGTGAAAAGAGACATTGATGTTGGTGAAAAATTGGGGGATTGATGTGCTGTGGTGGTCCAAATACTTCGCAAGGGCCCTGGTTCAGGATCCGGGGACCTTATTTCAAGGTGAACAACTAAATAAAAATTTTAAAAAAGCTACTTCTTCCTCTTTCTTCTTGCCTACCTGCCTGTACCTTTCCTTCATAAAAAAAAACAAAAAGAAAAGAAAAGAAATTAGATGATTAAGTGATTAATGTTATTATCTACAAGATAATTTTTCACTTGTCCATTTACTAATTTCTGACGAGCTTTGATTCATTTAGATACACTGTAGTTTTATGAATCTACTTTAAGTTCATCCTGTTTGGTCTGATCTGTGTTTTTACTTTTACTCAATTCTGTAATTTACTGTAGGTTAACTCACTTTTTACATTTCCTTAGCAGCTACTTGAGAGTTTTTTCCACTCTGCTCAAACCCTCATTTTTATTTCCATCCTGCTCAGTTTTTAGCAGAGCTTTATTTACTGCTTCTGAGAAAACTGATTCCAATAGCGCTATGCTTCATACTGCCTTGAATTCTCTTGCTTAACTGTTTTCACTTCTCCTATAAGTACTTTTTCCTTCTCTCATGGCTCTCACTGCCTCCTGTGGTCCTGATTATGTATGTGCCTGTCTGATCCAGACTCTTCATTCTTCAGTTATTTATCTCAGTTTCTTCTTGTGCCTTCTTCAACATTTCAATCTGTCTGGGAATGTAGACTCTGTTTAAGCATTCTGGTGATTATTTGGTTTCAAATCTACAACATCCCTGAGAAGTAAAAATAGGCAATCCTCATTTTGCATGGTTCCAGTATGTATAGATTTTAGTACTACAGTTTAAATAACACCAGTTTAACAGTATTGTTCATGTTTTATTTACCATGGTATATATATATTAAATGTGAATCACTGCATAATGTACAAACTTGGCTGCTAGCTCTTAAATGAACTAATCACTACATAAATAACAACTATGTGTTATGATCACTGACCAATCATGTCCCATCTTTGAAAGGCTGTAGGTGATTGTGAAAAAAAAAAAATCACTGCATATCAATTAATCTCATGCAAAGTATGTCATTCACTACTGGATTTGAGTCATTTGAAGGTAGGGTTAGTCTTGTTTAGCTTTGGATCTCTGGCAATAGATTTGTTGTATGTGGGCAGCTCTCAAAATAGGTGGAATTCTGCTTACTTTGTAAGGCCATTATTTCTTGTTTAATGCGGTTTAAGGCACATACCTTTCTTCGGCAAGAATTTTGAGACAGTTTCTTCCGTGATAGCTTTTTCTACTAACTTCCCATAGAACTTTGTCCATAGGGCTATTGTAGTTCTGATTGCATTTTAATACTCCCTAATTTGTGAATTCTTTCACTGTAAGTACTTTGTCTTAACTAACTTGTTTGTCTTCCCCATCTATAGAGCTCTATGAGGACATTAGCTATTTCTGTATTTTTAAAGAGGAAGGAAGGAAGGGAGGAAGGAAGGTAAAAGGAGAGGAGGAAACATTTATACTTAGTCTGTTTGATTCCTCATGGTTCACGCCCTTAATTTGGTCTTATAATTTAGAAATTTATTTTTATTTACTTTATTTAATTCTTTAGTTTCTTTATGAGTGAAACCACATGGTGCTTGTCTTTATCATTCTACTTAATTTCACTTACTATAGTTATCTCTAGTTCCATTCATGGTGTCAAAACTGGCAGCATTCTATTTAATTAATTTATACAGGAAAGATAAAGGCAGGAATGAAGGTTAAGTAGGCCCGCAGTCAGGAAGAGAGGAGGAAGAAACTATTTTATGCAGTTATTCATCATTGGTTATTTCCTTGGCCCTGGGTCTTGAACTAGGGACCTTGGGATGTGTGTCACTGTGCATTTACTTTTTTTTTTTTTTTTTGGTCACTGAGAGTAATATTCTATTATGGACACACATACCACATCGTCTTTATCCATTGATCTATTGGTGGGCATTTAGGTTGTTTGCAGCCCTTGACTATTATAAATGATGCCATAATGATATAGAGTGCATATATCTCTTTGAATTAGTGTTTTTATATTCATTGGACCTATATCCAGACTTGGGATAACTTCTCTGTGTGTGTGTATGTGTGTGTGTAAAATCTCTGTCATACTGTTTTCCATAATGACTGCACTAATTTATATTCCCACCAGTAGTGTATAAGGGTTCCTTTCCCTCTATGTTCTCTCCAGCATTTGTAGTTTCCCGCTTTTTGTGTAAGAACCATTCTCATAGGTATGAAATAATGGGTAATGACTCATTGTTTTGATTTGCATTTCCTTAATAAGAGATGAACATCTCTTCAGTACCTGTTTGCCATCTCTTTGTGGAAAAGTGTTGCTAAATCTTCTCCCATTTTTTAAATCAAGTTTTTGTTGATTATTCTTTTCTTTTTAAAGGAAAGGTGCAGGCAGGAATGAAAGGGAGTAGGCAGGCAGGCAGGAAGAGAAAGGAGGAAGAAGCAACTTTTATTTTTATTTAGTTGTTTACACTGGTTGTTACCCCCTGGACCTGAGAGTCAAACCCAGGGGTATGAGACTTCTCCTTTGGGGTGATTGACCTAACTCCTGCTCTACCAAGGGTGTGCCATTATTGATTTTTCTTAGGAAAAACTTTTAACCAAGAAAATCTTTATTGTGAGTTATTTTGAACATGACATATGTAGAACTTGTACTATATGGTACTTCTAAGCTTAGCTAGTATATTAATTTGAAGCTGAATTTAACTTTTCTCACTTAAGCTCATATTCTGCAACTAAATTTAGTAACTGGGAGAAATTTGGTAGATCTCTTCATAAGTAGGAAAGCTTCTTGAAAGTGCATTTTTGTTTAAAAAAACAATTGTGCATGAGTTGAGAGAATGAATGGCCTTTAGACTTTAATCTGAAGTGGACACATTCAGCCAAGCTAGGGAGTAATTGCTTTCTCCCAAATCCTGAGCTAGTCACTGTAGAGGTACTGTGAGTATAACTGGTGGAACAGATACAGCCTTGGCCCTCCAGTTATTTTGTTACAATAGAAAGAGGGACAATAGGACCATAAATGATAATAAATATAAATAATGACAAAAGTATTTTAATTCATGTTTTCAAGAAATCTTGTGAATTGTTAGCATTATTGAATGCAGGATTGTATGAAGTAGATATTTCTAATAACTATATTAAAATGTTTTGTTTTTCGATTATGTATGAATCTGCTATAGGAAATGTTTTGATAAGAACAGAATAATGGAGTCAGATTGTAACAGTATAACTATTATTTTCCTTTTTTTTTTTTAAAGGAAAGGTGCAGGCAGGAATGTAAGAGACTAGGCAGACAGGCAGGTAGAGAGAGGAGGAAGAAGCGTCTCATTTATTTTTATTTAGTTGTTCACATTGGTCATTCTCCCTGGCCCTGGGTCTTGAACCTGGAACCTTAGGATGTACGTGGGACTGCTTCCAGGTGTATACTACAATGCTAAGTCACCAGGGCGCACCCTATTATTTGTCTTTTGACTGTAGTCTTTTTTCTGTTTTCCTAAAATACAGATTATATACATTATTTCCTCTTTTTGCTGCTTAAGGTTTATTGTAAACTTCAGCATTTTTTTCACTTATAATGTTAATTTTTATATAATAGTCAATTGTAAACTACACCATAATTTATTGTTACCATTTGAGCTGTTGACAGTGTTTCACTCTGAGGAAAATGAATGAGTTGGTGACTTTTCACCTACCAGTTAGTTTTGCTCAAGCTGTACATGTTAGATAGTTATATGGTCAGTGAGGTGTAGTGGTTCTACTTGATTTCTATGTTTATCATTCTGTGGGTGTGAAGGTAGATTGCATTAGATCAACTTTTTTCTTCCTCTCAAATCTTGGATTTTTTCCTCCTTAGGATACATATAATGCTTTTTTTTTTTTTTTTTTGGCAAAGAGTATTACTAAATCAATGGAAAGAAGAATTTTTAAGGCTCTTAATATATAGTGCCAAACCACTTTCCAGATAGTGAACTTTCACCAAATATATGAGGATGCTTTTCTTAGTGACATCTGTAAACAAAAGAAAAAAAATCCTCTACATTTTGTGTATCAAAATACAGAAAGTTTGGTCTATTTTTATTAAATGTAAACCAGATATTTGGGTTCATTCATCCTGAGTTTGTTTTTTCATTCTTTAAAACAGGCGATTTGATGAAGAGTGCTGCAGGAGAGTTTGCAGATGATCCCTGCTCTTCTGTGAAGCGTGGCAACATGGTTCGGGCAGCTCGAGCTTTGCTCTCTGCTGTTACCCGGCTGCTTATTTTGGCTGACATGGCAGATGTCTACAAATTACTTGTTCAGCTGAAAGTTGTAAGTATAGGCCTGTGTCTGTAATTTGTTCTGTCATCACAGTGAGACTGCTGCTGGCCATACGTAGTTCAGCATTCCTTAGAATTTGGTTTGGTTTTGACCTTGGTTTACCTAAAATGCATCAGGAATGTTTGTTTTATTTCCACATACTCTTTCTTCTGTTTCAAATGTACATCATATTGACTCTACTGTGAGTCTGTGCTGTTTTGGTTTTAATGAAGAACTTGTGGCATATGTATTGATTTGACTCCATCCCTGTTTTCAGTAGTGATTAAATATTTCCTTCCACCAGTAGAGTACCAGACTTGAGAAACGAAGATATGTTAAATTGTATCCTTTTAGATATGTCAGTATAGTCCTGACTTTACCCACCTTCCATAAAGCTCCCATGTAATAGCTGCTGCAATGTTTGAGAGCCATGTAAATTCAAGAGAAAGTTTGGATTGCTAAGTAGATGTTAAAAAGGAATAAAATTCTAGACCTTTATATCTAAATTTGTATTGTTTAGAGTTTTTCTTTTTGGGGTTATGTTTTATTAGGTGGAAGATGGTATCTTGAAACTGAGGAATGCTGGCACTGAACAAGACTTAGGAATACAATATAAAGTCCTTAAACCTGAAGTGGATAAACTGAACATTATGGCAGCCAAAAGACAGCAGGTACAATCATGATTTGGGGATATATTCAAGTTTTTTGTATTATTATCTAGTGGAAAAAACTCATTTTACCTACGTTTTCTGAAGGTACCAGTACTTCCTTTTGTCAGCCTACTTCCATTAAAACATTTAGGATGTATCCTTTTCAGTGCTGTTGTTAATAAAACTGTAATTAAGTTGTGTTCATAGTACATTCTTTTTAATTCTTAGGAAAATTATACTTTGAAGTAGCCTGATTATTTGCAGTAGTGTCTGGAGAGGTGATAAGCCTCTGTTATGTGTATTCAAAGATTAATTTGAGTTGGTGGTGAAGTTTAATTCAGATTTCAAAAAACCTAATCAATTAAAACATTAGGATTCTATTATCAGAAAATAGCTCCTTATTTCTACTTTTTCAGTATTCTTCTTGGTAGTAGTTTCTGTAGTGTTATGAATTTATATTGTGTGGCACGTGGATCAGTGTTCTTATTTTTCTAAACTGTGTGTAGGTGTGTTGTGTTTTGCTCTTGTTGTGCTTTGAAGTTTTCCCAGTGCTTTTCCTCTGTGTTCTGTAGGGGGTTGCACATGTTATCACCAGCTTTTGACAAATTCCGTTATTATAATCAGTCTTATTCTTTTATTCTTTTTTTTTAAGGAAGGCGAGTAGGGAAACAGGAAGGAAGGGAGAGAGAAGAGGAGGAAGAGCTTTATGTATTCATTTCATTTGTTCACATTTGTTATTCACCCCGACCCCGGGTCTTGAACCCTGCACCTTGGGATGTATGTGGGACTGCTCCAAAGTATATTAGACCACCAGGACGCACCCCAATATTCTCATTTTTTAAAAGGTCCCAAATTCTTAATTGTTGTTAGCCAACACCTATTTCAGATGGGATATTTCATGCCGTAGTGTGCAGAAACCCAGCTCTGAAACGGCTTGAATAATGGATGATTTGTTTTTTCACTAATTAGGTCTCAAGTTAGGCCAAGTGATTTTAGCTTGTTAAATTTAAGACTTTGCAGGGATCCTTTATAAGAATCCAGGTTCTTGACATTTTGTCAGCACTTGCCATCTTTACTGTGCCTGGCCCTGGATGGTTGCAGAAACTCTGGGCATGATATTTACACACATCAATATATCCAGTGAGGAAAAAAAGAATGGTTTCTTCCATACCTTCTTTTGTAAGCAAAACAAACTATGAACCCCTAACAGATTTGTCCTAAATTTCAGTTGTGTAATCTGCCCATTTCTTAACTGCACATTGGTAAGAAGAAAGCAGTTACTGTGTCTGACTCAGAATAATGAAGAAATCTGTTCTGCTCCAGGTTAGAAAGAGTAGCCTTCTTGAAAATAGAAACATTCAAAAAGAGCCCTGACAAACAGGAGGAAAAAGAATCACTACTGTAAATGTCTGATATATGACAACCTCATCTCTGGGTACTTCATAGTAACTTTCATTTGATTATAGTTACATCAGTATAAAAATTCTCCACAGGGTTGAGAAGATTAAATTAAATAATGTGTGCAAAAGTATTTGATATAGTGCCAAACACTAAGTAGGCCCTCAGCAGTGGGCATTTGGCAAATAGTAGTTACTGCCCATATTTCAAAGCTAAAAGATGTGTGATCAGACTGAATCTACACAGATGAAATCCTGTTTTTACATTACCAGTACTTAATACTACACATAATGTAGTATTATACTACACATAACACTACACATAAAGGTAGATTTGGTATATTGCCTGAGTAATTTAGTGTAAGCTCTGTGTGCCTTTATGGTTTGTCCTTGTTTTGGCTTATGTCTCTGTCACAAATCACAAGTATTTTTTCCCTCTTTTTGCTGGGGCTGATTGAGCCTAAGAACTTGTTGTTTAATAATGTGGTAATTCTATAGATATGGCAAGCTGACTGAATTATAGTTTCAATTTGCTTTAATGTTCTTATAAAAATTTTCATTTAAACATGTGAAATAAATGTTATATTTAAAAAATAAAGTTAGCAAATAGTCCTACTGTTTTAAAACCTAGTTTAATCTTAGTTTATGAAAATTTACTGTTATTTGAGGAGAGTGAGAACATTTAGATGGACACTATTGCTTATCTTTGCAAAATGATAGAATAAGTAAATTGGTGATGTTTTTGAGATAAGACATATTAATAGTTCAAAATAGTGTGTGTGTTATAGTAAGAGCACCTTATTGGAAAGTAATGCTGCCTGAGTTTAAATTCTGTGTGCCATGAATTCATGAAATTTCTTATACATAATCTCAATATATTAAAGGAAAAAAAAAATAGCAGCATACTCTGGTGATTTAGCAGTTAAGTCCATGGTATCTGGTGCGTAAAGTCCACCATAAATTCTGGGGACCTGGGTTTGAGACCTGAGACAGTTTGGGAGCTGGGTGGGAAAAACCAAGTTCATGAACAACTAAATACAATAAAGTGCCGCTTCCTGTCTGTCTCTGCTCATCATCATTCCTGCCTGCACCTTTCCTTTAAAAAAAGTTAAGAATTTTCTGACATAAGATAAAAATCTTCTTTTCTTCTTCTCCCAAATCTGTCACCTTTATTGGGCTTGATGATCAATTAGGATATGAAATTCAGGTGTACTGGACAAAGAATGTCACTGTAATGCAGAGTGTGCTTTTCTCTACTCTCGATAGTAGGCCTCTTCAGTGGTATTTGTATAATAGCTCATGTTTTAATTCCTTGTAAGACTGGCAGTGGTTGAAAAGCAAGTAAGCTGCCAGCACTGTAGAATTCGCCAGCCATGCTCCCTTTCTTTAGGTTGGTGTACTTGTAATACTGGTAGTATATACCTTTAAGGGTGAAATCCCACATTAGCATCCAGTTTGGCTGCCCCGCTAGCTTGACATCCGAAAGTTTCTTCTCCTTCAGTGGTTCTATTGACACCATCTTGGAGTCCTGGGTGTCAAAAAATTTTAATTTATTAGTAAACATGCTGGGCGATGTTCTTTTTGTCTCTCTGTGCCTGTTTTCAGCCCTTACTTACTTCTGCTCACTGCCCCAGAAAACTGACTTGTTTGGACTCCAGGATTCTTGGACTTCTTCTGGCTCCTTGTTGAGTTTGACTAACGGCAGTAACGGGGAGGTCAGTAGAGATATGAGAGTGAAATTGGGGCTATATTCCCCTGGCTCTTTTCCCTACTGATGTCCCTAGGTGGCTAAAAGTCATAGCTCCTGTCAGGTGGTATTGTCTACACACCTTGCTTTCTAGGCTCTGTAATTACTTCTTCTATTTGTTTCTTCAGACCCAAATGCTCTAATATCCTCTGGTTTCCCTGTACTTAGGGTAAGCTTTGTAGCCTTGTCCCTAAACCATCTTTCAGTTACACAATTTGATTTTACTGCCTGTTTTCTGCTGGTATCTTGAATGATACGTGCTCCCATTTTAAATTTGTCTTGGGTTTGTACTATAGAACTTGATAGTCTTTCTCGGCCCTAATTCTTTATCCTTTATCCTTATCCTCCTATAATAGAAACCATCATGTTGAATGGTCATGGACTTCTGTATATGTCCTGTTCATAAAATGGCCTTTTATAGGTTCTGGACCTTCATATATATTCCTGTAAATTTGTGCTTTTTTCTTCACAAGAAAGTAGTATAGAGTAGATACTATAATGATCAGATACTAATTTTTGTAGTTGAAGGACAGTAGCACAGAGAAGTTAAATAATTTGTCAAGATCATTCGCTAGTAAGTGGTGTCATATTTTAAACCCAGGTTTCCTGGCTCTTGAGAATGGAATTTCATCTGTTTAATTATCAGTCGTAATCCCTATGGATTCGAACACTGAGTGGATGTAGTGGTGTTGAATAAATGTTTGCTTACCTAACAGGTGAGTGTGGATCCACTTGGAGCGGCGTTCTAAGTCTGATCCTCATCTGTTGCTTTCTTGGACTAGAAGATTATATGTTGACTATAAGTGTTGAATTTCCAGCCCCTTCTTTTGACTATAAGGATAAAATAAATTGGCAGATGTAAGGATGAGCCAACATTAATCCTGTTCTTGTGAGGACTGCCTCTACTTCACATTGTCAGCTCTAGCTCCCCAGTATGCTAGAGATGGATTACTTTGAGGTTTTTATTCTCTTACTCAGGTATATAGAGCTGGTTGAGATATTTGGTAAAAATGTAAACTGTGATTTTTGTGATTATTTTTTCTGCAAACGTGAACAGATACATTGATGATGGGTAGTACTGCCAGTATTTTATTTGTAAATAATCTGAACTAGTGAAATATGACTATGGACCATTTCTTTAAGTATAGTGGTTTGAATCCAAGAGATCTGATCCAGTGTATCTATGGAAACAATTTAATATTGTTAAGAGGAAATGAGAAGAAACCTTTACTTGAATTTCCACCTCTTGGGAAGAGAATATTACAAATTGCTTAAGAGTTAGCTTTTATTTCTTGGTTACTATATGTGGTTGTTAGTTCAAATTACATTGAAAGCAGTAATTTCTTTATATTTTCTCTTTGACTATCCTGAGTTTGTTTGAAACAACTGGATTGGTGAAGTTGAGGAATCATAAAGGCTAAAGTAGATCAAGAGAGTCTTTTCTTAAGTAATATATTATTTTGCTTAATAGCTCACTTTCCTCACTAATCTGTAATACTTATCAGTACTATGTATCTTGAAAAGAATACTTTATTATTCTTAGAGTAAATAGTGCTGCCTTGTGATAGTGCCTGTTATCTTTACTTAATAAAACTCGGTGTGTGTATTGTGCTAAGGCAAAAGCAGTTCTAAAGAGAAGTAGAACATTTTAATAGTTAGGACAAATAGTGATGTTTAGTGTCATTTTCTGTCACCCATACTTGTAAAGAGCAGTGTATCAGAGATAAGCATAATGGTTAGCCTCAGCCCCTTGATACACATGAGTCTTGAGCTAAGTATCAATTCTTTAAATCCATGGGGTCTTGAGTAGTCTTTTGAAAGTTAGAAGTTTATCATACTAGACCATACAGTGACTTTAGGAAAGTCAGAATTGAATAGTAATTTTTGCGCCTCTTAACTTTCAGTGGCTACGATATCTTTGGTAACCTTTATTGAGAGTCCGCACTAATTAGGTTATTGATACTTCGGAAAAATGCGAAAACTGATTGTAAGATATTTTATAATACAGAGGACAGTATAAATGCTTAAAGGCAAGTTGCCTCCCTAGAAGACTTAAATTAGAGTACCTGAGATTGCGGTGAGGGTAAGACATTTAGAAAATGCCATACAGAGCATGTGCACTAGCTGTTTAAATGTAATGGTTAGCTTCAGCCCTTTTTCATAGCTTGAGTCTTGAAATGATCGCTGATTCTCTAAATCCACAGGGTCCTGTTTCTGAATATTTAGCCTAATGTTCTGTGCTGTAGGGCATTTGGAGTACTGAGAGCTATTACTTGCAAATTCAGATTCCAAATGAGAAAAGAATTCTAGGAGGAAAAATAAGCTGTCATATTATATAAGTTTTGAATAAAGATTCAAACCTAAAATATATAGTGAGATGAAATTTCAGAAACAGGAAGCCAGTTTGGTGTCTCTAATGGTTAATTAGGAACTCATCTAGAAAGATTAGCCATTAAATAGCTAAGTCAGACTTTAAATTGAGTAATTGACTTTGTCCTTTTTAAGTTAGTCAGTCTTGCTTGTCTTACTGTTTACACATATAATACTCATTTTAAAACGTTTAAATTTGTGCTCCAGGATTCAGTTGGTGACAGTAACATCGAAATTCTGTGATCACATGTATACAAGAATAGGAATAGATCTGATAATTGGTTAGGATTATCATTTTAATTTCTCTTCTGTAGTGACAATCTACATTTATTAAAGACTATTAGTTTTTATGTTCTCTGAGTAATTTTGTTAGCCAGAAGTAGTAGCCCCTTTCCATCTTGCTTGTTTTTGGTATCACTTATTTGTCATTTAACGTACCTACCCAGTTTACAAGTCATGGAAACCATACCAGGAACCTCAAATCATTTTAACTGTGGATTATAATTATGGAGTAGAAGAATTTGAAAAAGGACAGTGTCACTTAACTTCAAATGTATATAGAGTATTAAAATGGATTAAAATAATGGAGCACTTGAGCTCAGTCTAATGCCTTAATGATCTGTGTCAAGATTGTTTTCAGCTAGGGGAGAGCAGTAATGGGGAGGAGCTGTAGCCTTAGGAGTATAGCCTGTCAAATCCTCACCTGATTGGTTTAGAGTTTCATGTACACCTGTGGTATCCTATCCCAAATTTCACAAAGTTCTTGTAATGAGCTATTATAACTTAAGAAATATTCATAAGAAATTTTATTCTGTTTTAATGTGTCTCTGAATGGTTTTTCTATTGTGGTTAGATTAGGTACCTACATCTTTATTATAGTTATAATCAAGATGCTGGCCATTTTTTTTTATAAATTGTATTTTTATTGAGGTAACTTTGATTTATAAATTAATATAAGTTTAGATGTGCAGGTTCAGTTCAGTCTTCAACAAATATATGAAACCATATGATACCCACTACCAAATTTCTAGTAGGCCTCCACCAATGTCATCGGAACCCCTCAATGCCCCTTGCTTTCACCTCCCATCGTTTTTTCCTGCTGGTGACCTTTGTTCTGTTTTCGGTGTCTACAGGTCCCCCCCCCCCCTTTTTGTGTTCCTTTGCTTTATTTCTTTGTATTCTTTAGATGAGTGAGATCATCCAGTATTTGTCTTTCTCCTTCTGATTTATTTCACTTAGCATAATCCCGTCCAGTGCCATTTGTGTTGTCAAAAATGGCAGAATTTCATCTGTTTTAAGGCTGTGTAGCATCCCACTGTACAAATATACCTCTCTTCTTTATCTATCAGTGGTCATTTCAGTTACTTCCATTTCTTGGCCGTTGTAAACAATGCCACAGTAAATATGGTGATGCATATACTTCTGCAAATTAGTGGGAGTTTTGTTTGTTTTTGCTTTTGTTTTTTGGTAAATACCCAGAAATGGGATAATGGGATCGCATGGAATTTCCATTCTCAAAAAAAAAAAAAATTTTTTTTAAAGGAAAGGTGTAGCTAGGAATGAAGGCAAGTAGGGAGCAGGCAGAGAGAGGAGGAAGAAGTATTTTATTTCTATTTTAGTTGTTCACACTGTTTTTCCCTAGGATCTGGTACTTGAATTCAGAGGTCAGTGGGCTACATTCTTCAGAGGTGATTGATCTAATTGCTACTCCACCAGGCTTTGCCTCAATTATCTAATTTTTGATGATTCTCCATACTGTTTTGCATAATGGTTGCACAAATTTACACTCTCACCAGCAGTATAGAAGGGGTCTTTCTCTTTTCCTCTGCATCATTGCCAGCATTTGTTTCTGATGCCGTTCAGTTTTGTTTTTTGTTTTTATACTTTTTAATTAATGCTATGGTAGGTGCTTTACATGTATTAACTCATTTAATCTTAAAAACAATTTTTAAGAGAGGTACTATTACTATTATTTTATAGGAGGTGAAACTGAGCATGGGTAGTTTAAGACCACACAAGAAAAATTTGCTGCAGATTCAAATCCAGGTCTATGTGGTTTAGAAAGTTTGAACTCTTAGCCACCAAGCCACATTCTTTGTGATTAACTTTCAATTGAGACTGTTAATGAAAATATTGTGTCTAATCAGAAGAAATTCTAACTTTTCATCATTTACTAATAAGTAAATTTTCATTTGAATAGAACCTATATAAAGATGGTCCCAATTTGTTTTACTCTTGTAGGAACTGAAAGATGTGGGACATCGTGATCAAATGGCTGCAGCCAGAGGAATCCTGCAGAAAAATGTTCCAATCCTCTATACTGCATCCCAGGCATGCCTACAACACCCGGATGTTGCAGCTTATAAGGCCAACAGAGACCTGATATACAAACAACTACAGCAGGCGGTCACCGGCATTTCCAATGCCGCCCAGGCCACTGCATCAGACGATGCTTCCCAGCACCAAGGAGGTGGAGGAGAACTGGCATATGCGCTTAATAACTTTGATGTAAGTTACACTTGTGAAGAAACTTCATGCCTTTGCTTATTCCCCAAAGTCAACAGATTTCTGGAGAAATGTGTTCGAGATTTCTGATGAAAGCTTAGGTTTTACTTAGATTTGTAATCTTAAGTCCAACGAGTTTTAAGAATCATCAGTCTATTTGCTCTTAAGGGTGATTTTGACTCATTTTAACCAAGACTTTAATCTTCTGGTAGATGTGAAACTGTGGGATATAAAGTAAAGTACACATAGATTCTTTTTCTTTAGGGGCTCATATTTACTGAGACATACAGACACTTCATAAGTGACTATAGTAAAAGTGCTGTCATCTTAATCTTATGTGTTAGTGTAGATAGACTTTTCTATGACTAAATTGTAATAACAAAACTTAATCAAGCACAAACATATTTGTGATTAAGATCGTTTCTTAGCATAATGCCATATAATTAATTACCTTTTATACATGATGCCCCAGATCTGTCCTGTGTATGCACAATGTATACATACTATATATTAACTTTGATCTTTTTGGTGGGTTTTGTTTTTTCATTCTTACCCCAATGCCTCATGGCTTCCAGTAGATGGCAGCACTTTAAGATGAAAGGTTTTCGGTTTGTTTTTTTTTTTAAAGAACCCCCCCCTGTTGGGTTAAAAAAATTAAAACATATTAACTTAAGGGAAAATTACCTTTCCAGGTAGCTACCATCCTTTTATAAATAGTAATGTTTTGCAGTATAGAATTACTGTAATGGAGTGCATTTTTTTAAACATTTTTTTTTCTTGTCTTTACCTTTGATTTCCTTTTTCTTGTCCTTTTACTTTGAAATGAGTAAGTGATTCTAGCTGATATGCATGGCTAATTTGAGACTCATTTTATAAGTCATAAAGACAGAGGCCTATAGATCATGGTGTTAGAGCTGAATTTTACCTTAAAGCCTTAAACATTAAATGACTTTTTAGCAAATTCTTAAGGTATCTTAACATTTATGGGCACTGTCATATTTGGCCGTATTGGGTATTAGTGTCTTTCAAGGCATTAAGGGTTACATTTT
Source organism: Solenodon paradoxus (assembly GCA_004363575.1). Classification (NCBI taxonomy): domain Eukaryota; kingdom Metazoa; phylum Chordata; class Mammalia; order Eulipotyphla; family Solenodontidae; genus Solenodon; species Solenodon paradoxus. The sequence goes on from RJWH01001750.1 coordinate 269,033, forward strand.
GCCAAGTGCATTATTATCTATCAGAGCTTTTTTTTTTTAACCTCTTAGGGGTATAGTGAAACTTTATTCAGAAAAATGAGGGAGTTGGACTGAATGATCACAGATCCGTTGTAGGTCTCTGTTAAAAGTTTATCACCATTCATTTCCTCATTCCTGAAAGCATTGTATATTCAGTTTTGACCAATGAAATCCCATAATAACTTAATCTGGTTAGAAAAATGATCAGTTAAAATGTTAGGTTAATAATGAACTCAAGATATTGTTCCGTTTTGAAGGTTCTTTGAGAGGGAAAGAAGAAATTTACACTTATTGGAATAGGGCAAGCTTTTTTTAAGAAAAGTACTTGGCATTTAAGTTGAAATCAATAAGAACATAGTCTCTATAAAGAAAAATTGAAGGGAAAATATTTGCACAGACATTTTTCAATGTGAGGTAAAATTATATTAAGTGGAGAAGTAAGAGGGAAACCAGTAGCTGCTGTCCTGGGAGTATTGATGCTTGACCTTATACCTACAGCTTACTTGACCTCACTCATCTCTGGGGAAGCTGAAGTTAAGTGAACTTAGGGGAGTAAAGAGGAGATGGAGGCAGGATTTACTCTTACTGGGTCAATTATATCTAGTAGATGGGGTGGGTTGCTATCATTTCTTCGAGATTATCCTGGAGGTCTTCGGGCAAAGAAAGTCTCTAGTCTGTACATATAACATGATAAATTTGAAGACTGAATTGTGTATTAAAATTTAACGTAATATGTAAGGTCAGGAAAATAGAACTGAAATTAATTTTAAATGCATCCCTTTATGAAACTTGGAGGATAGACATCAATGTGTTGTTTTTACTTGTTTTGTGTGGTGAAACTAATGTTCTGCTAATGTTAGAAGTTTTATACTCTATAAGAAAGAAAATGAGACTAGCTTTTATTTCCTTGCAATTCTCATTTGGTAACAACTTCTGAATACTGTGTAGACTTACCTTTAGATGTTGAGATTAGCTAGCACGAACATGGCTTTTATGCCAATATAAAATCATTTACATTTGTGGTATCATACCTTATCCTGGCTGGTTAGCTTCTACTATCTTTTTGAGAAATGATCCACCATGGGCCAACTTATATAGGATGTCCTCTCATCTGTTAAGATTTTTTTTTCAGGTATTGGAATTTTTGTGTTAAATTCTGATGTTCTGAATCTACACTTTACTTTCCTTCTTGAATAATGGAGGTGACAGATTAGCACTAACATCCAGTAATACTTCTTCTGCAGAAACAAATCATCGTAGACCCCTTGAGCTTCAGTGAGGAGCGCTTTAGGCCTTCCCTTGAAGAGCGTCTGGAAAGCATCATCAGTGGGGCTGCCTTGATGGCTGATTCATCCTGCACCCGTGATGATCGGCGTGAAAGAATTGTGGCAGAGTGCAATGCTGTCCGCCAAGCCCTGCAGGACCTGCTCTCAGAGTACATGGGCAATGTGAGTATCATTTTGAAGTAAGAGGAGTATTCCTAAAAGATACTGCATCTGAGATGTTTTAAATAGAGATGTCAAATATGTTCTCTGCTTCTTGATTCTTTTAGGTGGGGCATATTTATCAAGGAATGACTTTCTGTGTGCTTCTTCCTCAACCTTTTATTTTCAAACTATTAAATTTATTAAGAACTTTGAGCAGTTACTATATGAGCATCCATCTACCCTTTCATCTAGATTCACCAATTAGCACACAAATCTGTACGTTCGTATATATATAATGTATGCATAAGTATGTATATATACACATACACAACTTTTTTTTTTTTAACTTTCGAACTAGTTGCAGACATTATGACATTTCCCTCTAAACATTTCAGTTTATATCCTTCCAGGATAATGACCGTATTATAGACCCCTAAAATTCCATGTTGCATCTCAGTGGCCATCTAATTTTGGGCAAAAGGGAGGGCTGAAAATCTGTCTCTTTAATATTTATTTAGTTAATGAAATTTTTTTTCATGAACTGCATTGAAAGTTATAAGACTAGCCTAGTTGCCAATTCGAGCTGTGATGGATAAACTACATAGCGTTCCTGATTTTTTTTTTTTTTTTTTTTTAAAGAGAGAGAAGGCAGGCAGGCAGGCTGGATGGAAGAGAGGAATAAGCATCTTTATTGTTTCATTTTTGTTTTTTCACCCTGGCCCCTGGGCTTTACATGGTTTGAATGGCATTGTGTCAGCTGCCTGAGCCACCTGAGTATGTCCCATGTTCTTGAAATTTTAAGGTTTGAATTTAATAGTGACTTGTAGAATTTGACATCTGATTTTTTGTTTTTTTTTTTTAGAAAATGCTGTAATTGTTGATTTTTTTTCCTTGTCACTAATTCCATTTTCCTTTCCCAATACTACTATTTCCATTTTAGTTATTTAATCCTAGTTTAGGGTTATAATAATTTAATCCATATACCCAATATTTTGTCAGAAAAGGATGTTAAAAAATTATCTAAAATTATTTTAAGGATAAGAGGGACAATAAAAATTAGACAATAAAAAATTGTTCCATTTGCCTACTTAATATTTTTTAGGCAAAGATCTTGATATTTTCTCTTTATTTTCCATATACCGTGTTTGCTCACTTCTATGTTTATATAAAGTAAACATATAATAGAAGTCATGATGGAATGCCTCATGTGAAGATGAGTGCCTTCTGTGTTTATCTTTCCATGAAATTAGTGAAGCATATTGAAATTTTTTTTAAGCCATTGCTGTGTTCTACCTCAGAAAAATGAGATTAGAGGCTTAGTTAAATCAAACGGAAAAATGGTTGAAAGTCATTGAAAATGTGGGGCATATTTAAAATCCATATCTAAACATGGAATTTTGAAAATAGTGTAAAATGGATAATTTAAAGAATAGCTCACAACATTGCGTTCTTAAACAGACATACAAAGCAGTCACAGTATATGTATGAATCAGTCAGCTGTCAGTTATGTGGGGCTGAAGTACAAAAGTGTCCAATCCAGTTATGAGTAGGAAAGTGCTTTAAAAGCAACTTTCATTGGGGAAGCTTGTATGATGAATTTATTCTCATTACTCCAAACCAGAAGTTTCTATAACCAGTCTGCAAGAGATATCTGTTTGAGTCTTGAGGTTGGTCAGAACTTGGGCTAGTCATTTCTGGTCTTGAGTAACTATCTTGTTTCTCTCTAGAGTATCATACAAATAGTACTTTCTATTTGTTCCATGGATGTAAGTAAAGATGGGAAATACTCATTTATGCTAAGGACATGGAATCACTTTTTCCATTGACAGCACTCTTAAATTAATGTAACATTTTATTATACAAGTGAAAACCAGAACAATGATTGCTATTTGGCTGAAATTTAAAGATTATTGTGGGAGTTTTGAAATAAATTATCTTGTGATTTATAAATATATTTTAGAAAATGGTCTCTGAGTATATTTCTCCTAAGGATAAATGTATTTAGATTCCTTGTTTTGACTTTTATAACAATAAGCTAGGTTCTGCAGAAGTGATGGAGTGATGAAAAAGGAAGAGGGCAATGAAGCACACTTGAAGAACACTTAGAATGATAAAAGGGTCTGAAAGAAGGAGGAGCAACTAGGGATAGATCTTTGCTTATTTATGAAACATTCAGAAACATTTTGAATCTGTAGTGACAGTCAGAACTTACCCAAGAGCATTTGCCTGTCACACAGTTCATATTGAGTGTGTGTCACATGGAAAGTATGTGCTGGGCCCTGTGTATGAAGAGGACGGAGGCATTGATCCCTCCTTTTTTAAATAGGGGCTCCATAGGGCATTATTGGGAGTGCCATCATAGGTAACCACTAATTGCCTTGAGGGGTTTGCAAGGAGTAGATGTTATTTCTAGTTGAGAAACTGAAAGCACTGTGTGGAAGATTCATTTTATATTCTTTAGGTTGAAATTTACCTTGATTTAAAAAAACAGTTCATTTTAGCTTTTGGTTATTTCTGTTGAAATATAAGGCAAATAGGATGTATGGAGAATTGAGACAATTTGAAATAATAAAAACAGGTTCGTTAACTAGATAGAACCTTGTACACAGTAGTGAAATGCAGAATGGGTCACATATTTTTGCTTTTTCATTTCCTGGATTCTTTTAGTAATGTCATTCATTTTATAGATACATAATCTTAAAACCTTCGTAGTTTCTTGAGTCTTCTTCATCCTGTGTTGCTTCTAATCATCCATTAGTTTTTCCTCTGAGGGTTTGATTCTTAACTTTGGATGCATGTTAAAAATCCCTGTGGAGGTGTGCCTTGGCAGTTTGGCAGTTAAGTCTGCAACTCTAGTTACTCTGACTGCTTTAGTCCTCTTAAAGCCCAAGAACAGGGTTCATGGACTGGCATGAGGGAAATAACTAACATGAACAGCTATATGGATAAATACTTCTTCCGCTTCTCTCTTCCTGCCTGCCTGCCTGCTTACTTGACTTCATTCCTGCCTGCTTCCTTCCTCAAAATAAATCTTTAAAAGATGGGCCAAACTTGACCTGAAAACTATTATTTGTCAACCCCTGCACTAGATGATAGGTAATGTCATTTCAAATTCTAAACTTTATAATTCCCTACTTCCATGGCAAAAAAATCACTTTGTATATAATTCAAGAAAAGAATGATACAAATGCTGTGACTGAGATTAGTGATTTTGTTTTGACTAAGATTTGCTAGAAATGTAGACTACTATGATAAACACACTTGCAACTCATCACTTTGAACTAATTGTGAATGAATTACTACCTCAAAAGAATGAATCAAGACTTTAAGATGAAAAATTCTCAAAGTTCCCATATTAACAGTGCTTTGGAATAAACATAACCTATGATTATAAACAAGACTTAATAATCCAAGATTCATAAAGATAAGGGCCTACGGTTTGTTATTAAACTTTGTACCATGGGGCCCTTGTGGCTGAGATGCTGATGTTAGAACCAAGTAAAGCCCAAGGACCAGGTTTTCAACTAGATGCTAGGATGAAAAAACTAACAAAGATTCTACCTTCTTTTGCAAGCATCCTCTCTCTTTCTCTGTCTCTCTCTCTCTCTCTCCCTCTCTCTCCTTCCCTCTCACTCCCTCCCTCCCTCCACCCTAAATGCTTCTCCCTCTCTTTAAAAGAAAAAACAAAATTTTATATTATAATGACCATATCATTGTCCAAAACACAGAAAAAATAGATACAGAATAAAATTTCTATTGCTTATCATTCTACCACCTAGAGACAATTACTAATATTCTGATATTTAGAGGTTTTTCCAGAAATATTTTTATATGAATTTTTTAAAAGCCTGCCTTACATTTAAAGAGCAAAAGGTAATACTGGGGTATGCCTTTGTGGGCTCAGACAGCTGAGAGACTGGCAGGCAAACCATGTAAAGTCTAAGAATCCAGGCTCATGACCCAGGTGTTGTAGTAACTAAATATGGGTCTTCCTTCTTTCTCTCCCTTCCTTCCTGCTTTCCTTCCTCTAGAAATGCTTCTTCCTCCTCTTCCTCCCTCCCTTCCTCTTTTGAGACACAAAATACTAAGGACAGTCTTAACAGTAATTTCATGAAGGCTAAAACTCTGTCCATCTGCAGCCCGACGGACTTCCAGGTCTGCTCCATCATCTTGATTTCATGAGACCCTTTCACTATTGTTCCATTAGGCCAGCACCATATAATCTAATACATAAACATACACCTTTATGCATATAAAAAGCTAGAACTTGTTTGCTAAATACTACAATTAAAAATAGCATACATATGTAAGTTGTACCTTGAGTCTCAGAAAGGAATACGAATTGTAACTGGGCTAAAATAGGTTCCTCAGAGTTAGAAAGGTCTTTTAAAACCTCTCATCTTATACCATAAGAAAATCACATACTTGATTTTTGACAAATAGTTTCCAAATTAAATGCTGCTCTGTCAAGAGAAACAAGCCCCACACATGCTGACATTTTGAATATATTTAAATTCTCCCAAATATGCCATGTAGCTCAAAGAAAAACTTAAAACATATCAATAAAATCATATGCAAGCACAGCTATAGAACTATTAGCTACTAATAAAGATGAGAATCTACTGTAGGAAACCCAAGGGTCCACACAAAATGATAATTATTGCATACTGTATATCAAAATTCAGCCCATACAGCTGCATATCACAAAATGAATTTTGAACATTTCTGACACTCAGGTGGCACCAGATAGTCGAGAATGGCAGGGTATCTATAAAGTTCTTGTTCTGCTCACTTGACGCAACTGTTCCAGACATAGGTTGATCTTATTTAGTCTGGAGTGTGTAACTTCAGGACAATAATTTATAAAGTTAGAGAGCGAAAAACTCCCATCATTAAAGATGATGGTGTAAATCATATAGGCTGACTTGCAAAGGTACACAATGATGGAAGTATTAAGAGCTCAGACATATCCAGTCAGACATCTGAGTTCGAATCTCAACTATGTTACAGTATTATTTGAGCAAGTAACAACTCAAGGGTTTTTATGGAAGCAAAGTAATACTGTATCTCTCAGTACAATGGCTAGTGTATGGTAAGCAGTGAACAGTACAGCAATCCTCATTTTTATTCATAAAGAACAGATGTATGTACATAACCAGAATGAAATTTGAAATATTATCCATCAGAAATATTTAATAGACTTATGGATGATATGAACGCAGAGCATTTATAATGAGAAAAAAATTGTTATTCTAATTTTAAAGATAAAGAAAATGTGGTCACAAAATAATTCAGTAACCAAACTTTTTGAGGAAGAGTCTTTCAGAGGCTTCCCAGCCTGGATATGATAAAGTGATTCCAGGAAGACATTTGCAAAACAGAGAAGGATTAGCATCTAAATTAAGTACTTCCCTTCACTACAATAACAATATATCTTTGAAAGTGAACATTATCTGCATTCTATTCATACATTCCATATCAACTACTACCCAAATCAAATTAAAATTTTATACCTGATATATTAACATAATCAAACCTCTCAAATATATGCTCAATCCAAGACAAAAGCATATCCAGTTACTGTATTCTTTTGAGATCCTGCAATCATTGTGTCCCATATTTCTAAGCAAGAACAAAGATAAAATTCATCTTTAAGCAACATCCTCACCCTGTCCTAACCTGTACCAATTTTCTTCTGCCTGAAACTACAGTTTTAGGTATAAAAAACACAAGTTCTAACAGCTGCTGTATATGGATTATTGTACCATTCCGAACATCACTGAAGAAGTTGATGCTAACCCTTTATCTGTTCACCTTAGTGGATTAGTCAGAGCTACCTAATAAAAATATAATGCGAACCAGAAACACAAGCTACATACGTAATATAAATTTTCTAGCACACACAAAAAGATAAAAAATAAAGCTGAACAAATTTTATTTAATCCAATATATCCAAAATATTATCAATGAGACATCACTCAAATGTTAACATTCTTTTTTTATCTACTAAGTATTTAAAAACTAATGTGTAACTTAGTTTGCAGCATATATTCATTTGGACTAGTCACATTCCAAATGCTCAGTGGCCACATATGACTTCTGGCTCCATACTGGGTGGTACGCATCTAGAGCTACTCAAGCCCAAGGCATGAGCTTATTCTCGTCAATTTTAAGTGCTAACTAGTCAGCCATCCCATGACCACGAACTGGTGGACTAGTGCTTAGGCAAAACCAAATGCAATTCGTTTCAATATAGAAGGTCTTCTGTGTTTCAGATATTTTGCTCAGTGTTTTCAGATTTGGGGGTTTGGAGTAGGAGGATTTTCTGATTATTTGTTTTTTGATGGGTAGGAGAACTGAAGAAAGATGTCATAACAGAGACAAATAAGCTTGGTTCCAATTTGAAGCACGTGCCCTAACAAGAAGAAAGGAATACATTAAGGATCAGCATGTCCCGAAGAAGATATGCAGAATAGAGTGAAATAAAGAATTTAGTATAAAGTATAAGACTCTTCAGAAGGAAGTTTTTTCCACTGGCATTGAAATAACTTCAGAGACCACTGTAACATAGAAGTGGGCTCCAAAGTCAGCAATATGGGTACATGCTGGTGGCCTAGTAGTAAGGTAAGCCCACTGCAGCGTAGTCCACATACATCCCAAGGTCCCTGGTTCAAGACCTGAGCCAGGGGAAACAGCCAAGATGAACTAATTAAATAAAATGCTTCTTCCTGTCTCTTCCTGCCTTACTACTTGCCTTCATTTCTGCCTACACTTTTCCTTTAAAAAAAAAAAACCAAAAAACCAACAAAGTCAGCTGTCTAGTCAACAGAAATCTGAATCCATTAACCTGATATTTTAAAACTTCGTTGAGTATTTTATTTATATTCAGAGAACACTGAGATGGCTACTGTTTTAAAATAAAAAGAAAATGCTATGCATAGAAGGGAAAAAAAACTAGAAATACATATCCCTAAATGTTAATAGTATGAGTGTTCAGCAATTTAATTCATATGTATGATTTTCAATTATTAAAAAAATAAACAAAATAGCAGTAACTTTTTCCAAATTCAATTACATTTCATTTCTATTAGAGTCCATTCACTTTTAAACCATTTAAGATTACCAAACCCATTCAAGCAGTTTCTCTTCTTTAGAACCTTCACAGGCAGAGCAGGAACAAATTAAACTTAACCATTAACTGCACTTCATTTCAAGGAAACCTGGAAGTCATTTGTGGAACTACAAAAATCCACCAAAAGGTCAAAAAGCCTCTACTGTCATAAATCTCAAGTATTCACATATTAATAAGTAAGGAGGAGTCAGATGCATTATTTTTAACATCAATATATAGATCTTTATACAGTAAGTTAGCAGTAGAGTCAAGATTACTCTTTAACTCTTCAAAGTATAATGCAAGCAAAAGTATTTGGAATGTTGGCCTCATGGCTCTAGAAGTCTTTAAAAGGGAGCCTGGCCCTCTTCTGATTATTTAGATTGAACTCTTACCCAACCTATCACTTTGAATAGTTAACTTATTTCATAGTTCCTGGGTTTTTGGTTTTGTTTTTTTTTTTCCTGAAAATGTCATCTGTTTACTGATAGAGCTACAAGAAGATCTCCCTCATAATTCTCTACATTGTAAAGCAAGAATCTTTGTTTTTTTCCACTAATATCCCTAGCACCAAGAATATTCAAAGTTGTTCATTTTATCATTCTCCCAAGGAAGCATGAGTTCATTAAACAAGCACTTACTTATTACCTCTTCTAGCATTATACTGGACTTTGAAAAAATATTTTTAAAGTAGTTTCCATCTTTTAAAAGCTTAAAACCTGTTTCAGAAATTGCATGGATAAAAGAAATGTAATTAAGCAACATTTCAAAGAAGTAAACAATTAGGTACAAAGCTTCAAGCAGTAAAGAAATAACACAGAGATGAATGATATAGTTTAAAATGAGCTTCCTCAAAGAGATGGGAAAAAATGTGGACCTTCAAGTAAAGGCAGGTTAGGTTTAAACAGATGGGAAGGGGATTTCAAAAACATAATGAGTAATATCCTACCAAAGGTATGAGCTCCAACTGGCCTGAGCTGGCAGAACAAATGAGAATATGGAGAAAGTGAATAGAACCTGGAATAAGGCAATGACAGTGTAGACAAAAAGGGACAAATGCAATGAACCAGCAGCAGTTTCTCTACCTTAACTGCCCAATGAAATCACTTGGGGAACTTCTGAAATTACTGATGCCTGGACCTCAATCCAGTGGTCCTGACTGACTTAGGATACAATCTAACATAGGGATTTTTTTTTCTTTTTAAGGAAAGGAGCAGGCAGGAATGAAGGCAATAGGCAGCCAGGTAGGAAGAGAGAGGCGGAAGAAGCATTTATTTATTGTGTTTAATTGTTTAACCTGAGTCACCAGGTTGCACTACCACCTATTTTTGTTTTTCAGGGTATACCAACTTTATATATATATTTTTTTACACATTAAACTAACATATAAAGGTTCCCCATTCCTCATATATATGTCAGCACAGCTTGCCCTCTACCAAATCACCAAGTGCTCTTCACTTTTGTTCAACTATCGCCTATTTTTGCAAATAAAGTTTTATTGTAACAGCCATGCCTGGGTTTACTTATCTATGACTGTTTTTCCACTGTAACAGCATGATACGGTTGTAACAGAGACCACCTGGCTCCCCAAACCTAAAATATTTCCTATTTGGCCCTTTATAGAAGTTTGCTGAGCTTTAATATAGTCCAACTAAGTCATTTTTTGAAGGTTCTAAATTTGAAATTCAATTTCTTTAATGGATAGAAAGCTATTCTTAGATGAAATTTGGAAATTTGTGACTTTCAAGGAGTTTGTCTATTTTATCTAATAGTCAAATTTTACTTGCAAAGAATTATTTGTAGCATTCTCTTATTATCCATTTAGTGTTTGTGAAGAATTTGTAGGAATATTCTCTTAATTCTTTAAATGCTTGTAATTTATATCTGTTCTCTTATTTTTTTTAATTTGGTTATAGATTTAGCAATTTATCTTTTAAAGAATCAGCTTTTTTTTTTGGATTCATTGATTAATTTTCAGTTTTTCTGGCTGACAGTCCTGCCTGTCTGCCTTCCTCCCTCCTTCTCTCCCTCTCTCCCTCCCTCTCTCCCTCCCTCTCTCCCCCCTTCTCTCCCTCCTTCCCTCCCTCCCTCCTTCTCTCCCTCCCTCCTTCTCTCCCTCCCTCCCTCGTACAGGAAGAGATTGGAGAAAGAGGCACTTAATTTATTTTTATTTATTTGTTCACACTGGTCATTCCCCTGAACCCAGGACTCAAACCCAGGAATATGTGGCCTGCACTCTTGGAGGCAACGGACCTAATTGCTACTCCACCAGGATGCCTCTTCTTTATTTCTTTTGGGTTTATTTTGTTTTTCCTTTTCTTTTTTTAAAAAAAGAGTATAAGAAAGGGAGAGGAAGAACCATCCTTTTTTTTTTTTTTTTAAAGGAGAGGTTTAGGTAGGAATGAAGGCAAGTAGGTAGGCAGGCAGAGAAAGAAGAGAAAGGAGAAAGAGGCACTTCATTTTACTTTTATTTAGTTGTTAATGCTGGCCACTTCCTCCTGGACCTGGGCGTCAAACCCAGGGGTATGTGGCTTTGGAGGTGATTGACCACCCCAACTGCTGCTCTACCAGGGCGTGCCAGGGAACATTTTTATTTGCTTACTTGTTCATTTTTGTTTTTCATCCTGACCCTGAGTCTTGAATCTGCGTCCTTAAGCTGTGTATGGTCCACACACCAGTGTTTTAGCTACTCGAGTCACAAAGGCATGCCCCTGTTCTTCCTTTTCTAGTTTCTTGAGGTGGGAACATAGGGTTATTGACTTGAGACCTTTCTTTTTTTTTGAAACGTAAATATTTAAGGTCAGTGTCCATCTAAGCCCTGTGTTATATGCATTCTATAAATTTTGGCAATATATTTTTCAAAGTATATATTTTATATATAAGTAATATGATTAATTTTATAGAAATACTATACATATAAATATGCATTTTTGTTTACTTCAGAATGTTTTAAAGCTTTCTATAGTTCTTCCTCTTTGATTAATGGAATGTTCGAAAGTATGTTGTTTAATTTTCAAGAGTTTGGAAATTTTCTTGTAATATTTAAATAGTTCTTGTAATATTTTGTAATTTCCTGTTACTGATTTCTTGTTTAGATCCAGTTCAGTATGGTCAAAGAATATACTTTGTGTGGTTTAAATTCTTTTAAGTAGTTTATTGAGATGTGTTTTGTGACCCAGTGCTATCTTTTTGAATGTTTTGTTTCTACTTGAAAACTGCTGTTGTTGGATGGAATGTTCTACAAATGTCAATTAGATACACTTGGTCAATGGCATTATTCATTTCTGTACCTGCTTTATTGCTTGATTGACTGCTTGCTTGTTCTAACAATTACTGAAATGAGTGTTTCAGACTCTGACTACAATTGTGGATTTGACCCTTTCTTACTTGACTTATTAGATGACTATCCCATGCATTCTGCCCAGAGTTTCTGTGGAATAAACAAGGTAGAATGTGTTTGCTTCATCTTAACCATGACTAAAACCTACTCACCTTTTTTTAAAGCAGTCTGAAACTGGTGAATTAACTTGACTATGGACCTAGGTAAGAACAGTTAAGATTAGAACAGAGGCTATTGCTCTCCACATGTGGTGCCATGGATAGTGGACAGTAAACTGGTGGCTTTGTAGAACAGAACTCATTAAAGCTTGAACAGGTAAGCCCCTTGCCCCCCAGGGCTGCTTTCTCATCGGTAAAATGGACTCATTAATAGCTGCTCCTCTGTTTTTTAAAAGGCGCCAAGAACCACACAGACTAAGTAAAAGGATGGGGAGTAGAGTATTGCATATCAACACTTGAAACAAAAGTGCACAAAATGAAGTGAATAAATAAGAACAAGGTGAAGAAGCATCTGGGCAGGCAGTGACTGAAGTTACTCCCCTGTCTCTTGTTGGCATATCCTCGTTGGTGGGCTTTGTGTTGACATTTCCCTTCCTTACTGTCTGCCTATAGCAAATAGCCGAAGGTCCCCATGCCACAGTCTGAATGATTCTGTAGATCAATCATCTGATCGCAGCTGACAGGAAATTGTTTTGTTTCACTTTTTAAAAAATTTCATCATTTGGAGTAAGGGAGTGACCATAATTTGATAATAAACCTTATTAAAGTATGGTATATGTACAATTCGATACGACCTTAGAAATTTATTCTTTTTGTACCAAAGTATAAGCTCTGTTTTTTGCAAGGTTGTCATGTGTTGATAATAAGAAATCGATTCATGTGAAATGTTTCAAACTATGAGTTTTTGAGAAACTGTTAATCTTTCTACCCTAATATTTTCTGTTGACTTACCCAAATTATCCTTGCCTGAGACAGGTATCCCGTCTGCTGGAAATCTCCTCTTTGTTGAGTTCATGTCTCCTTTCCTCAGTTACTTTGGTTTTCATATTTCTTAGTCATAATATAAAATTAGAAGGGTGAACGTCTGTGGAATGTGATGTTTTTCTTCTCTGAGTAGATATCCTTTTTTTTTTTTTAATTTTGGGTTGAATTTGTGTTCAAATCTGATGATTGCTGAGTTAAGTACTTGCCAGTCACTAAATAGCTTATTTATTTAAAAATGGAATGCTGGCTATTTAGAGCCAGAGATTGTTGAGAATTGATTTTGTTTGGTCATTCTCTGAAAATGGCACCTTTTCATAATGGCATGAATTGGAGACACAATATAAGAAGATATTTCCTTTTGAGTTGTGTTATATTGAAAGCATATCTGGGCAGTAAATTGTCCTTAAAAGTACTATTTTAAGATGTGTTAAAATGATTGGCCCCTGTTCTGATACTGCTCTGCATATAGTCTAATTTTTGGTATCGTAATTTGCAACTTGTAATAATCTACCAAATAGAATGCCATGTATTGTTTTATTTCAAGGCTTCCTTGCTAATTGTTCTTTAAATTTGTCTCTCGAGGATGCTTGTCCTGAATTACTTCTCTCTGTTTTGAGGGAGAATCAGTGATTTTGTAGATTCAAATATAAAAATCATCATCTAGGAGTAAAAAGATTTATGTTTTGGCTTGCCCGTATTCTTGTCTGTGTGAACATTGCTTCTTATTGCTTGGAATGTTTTATAAGAAAAATCATAAGTCGACCTGTGATATTCACCTATAATCTTTAAAATTCATAATAATAAATATATTTGTTGGGAAGCAGAGCATATTATGTTGCTTTGAAGATCTTGTGTTATTGATGGAAAACAGATAAAGTCATTATGTATGGGAAAATTGTTTGGTTTTTAAAAGTTGTTCGCTCATATAAGTCCTTATTTACTCATTTTTGTTGCGATAAAGAAATCCCTTGCTGGGATCCTTTTTCAAAGCTGCTTTTTCTTGGACTGTTGACATTTCCTTTTTTTTCTTTTTTTTTTTTGAGACATGCAGCTAGGATTGAAGGGAGGCAAGGAGAGGGAAGGGAGAATCTTTTATTTATTTTTAATTTTGTTTAGTTCATTTTGGTTGTCTCCAGTCGTCCCGCTGCTCCCCCCAGGTTGAGAACTGCAAGGTCTCTGGGAGGTGTGTGTCTGCTATCTCTAGTCCAACATGTTACTTGGTCCAAGGACTGTTAGCATTTCTTCATTGAAAAAATGAACTCAAAGGTGTAAGTGGGTATTTGTTGGGTTTTTCTCTTTTAAAGCAAAATTAAATTTTGTAGCATTCAGAAATCCAATTTTAAAATAGAAATTTCTAATCATATTAGTTTTTTTGGTTTTTTTTTAAAACTGATTCTATTGGCTGTTCCTATTTGCAGTCTGAAGCTCTCGTTTTGGTAAACTCTAGAAATTGGAATCAGCCTATTCTTTTTGACTAGATTTTCCTGGGTAGTACAAAATTAGCTATTTTCTTAAAACCATTCTAAAAAGTTTTTAAAAACTTTTTCTTAGTATTTTATTGCAGTAACTGTTTTTTTTTTTTTTTTTTTTACAAATTCAACTCAAATGTGTAGATTCCGCATATGTACACTTTCCCCATTGCTCAGATATGCCAACACACCCTGCCCTCCACCACATCACCAGGTGTTCTTCATCATGTCCAGTGGGCTCCACCACCACACATACCACCCCTGCCACCCCTGTTCCATTCCCCATAATAACCTCAGTGCCCGTGTCCAAGGGTTGGATTTGTTTTGTCTCTTTCTTTGTTTTGGCAGTTCTTTTTAATGGTCAGTATTTGACAGGATTTGTACATACAGCTGTGAACATAAGTTTATAGGAAATGCTACATAAAAGATAATTCCTTATGAAATGACACAGTTTCTTGAATTTTTAAAAAATATTCCAGCAAAAACAGAAGTCTAATAAATGAAACAAGAAAGCAAAAAGTTGATGGTTACTAAAGTTTGGTGACTTTGTATGAAGATGTTCATTCACTATTCTTTTGATATGCTAAGAAAATTCCATAATAAAAAGTTAAAAAGATATCTCTTATCAATATGGTTATTTGAGTAGGTGTCAGCATATTAGATGTTTAAGGTGGGACATAGTTCTTGCCATGTTTATAGCCCTTCTAAGGGTATTTGTCTGTCTTGCAACCTCTGGAAGGCCATGTTTTATCCCACCATGCCCACTACATATGCACCATGACCAGTGCTTATGAGGTCTCTGGCCAGTTAGATTCTCTGGGAAATTTGTATTGAAAAATAACAGGGAAAGATGCAGATAGTAAATGGGAACTGAAGCAGAAAATATACCATTCAAGTAGTCTGGGTCATGAGGGGTTGTGGCAAAGTGAATTGTGTGTGAGTGAGCAGCAGCTGTGAAGTAGACAGACTGCATAGAGGGTAAGAATAGGTTAGATATTTGAGATTGGGGAAGGGTACAACCCAGCTAAGAGAGTATCCACGTATCCAGCCATACAAGAATGTATGACTGTTCCTAAGGCCAGCTGCCCAGCTATACTTGGGTTATTGTACACATATTTCCTTTAAGCTTACAGCTTTGTCACTTGTTTTTAATTAAGTTCCTTGATTCTTGAAAAGGATGTGTAACTAGTATAGCCTTTGGATTGTGTAGTTTTCTTGACTTAACTATTAACATCCCTTTTTAAGAAATCATTGCTGAATCACTTAGGCATTCCATAGTCTCAATTCCTTGAACATTACCCAGAGCCATTGCCCTCCCTGAGTCATATTTTTATCATATGTAGTGAGAAAATTTTTGTCTTATTTGCTTGATTGTTAAATAATTTAGTAGTGATCTTTACATTCTTGTTCACTAGACTTTTGAATGGGATTTAATAAATGGCGGTACTTAGGGCATTTTCTTTTTTTTTTTGGTGGGGAGATTGACTTGTCTTCTGCAAGTTTCCTGCTTAGAAGTTGCCTCCACATTGTTTTAGATGACTTAAAAACTATTTTGTTGACTAACGTGATTTCAGATTCCTTGCTTTTGTTGTTGATTATTAAAAGACATTGCCTCTAGGTAGAGAACCTTATTTGAATAAAATATCTGATCTACTACTATCTTTCTCTTTATTTCCTTTTTTTTGGGGGGGGCGGGGGGTGCTCTTTCTATGTCCAAAAAAGTGAGAATGAATATATCTGACTTGGAAGAGACAATGTTGGTACAACAGAGATTTAAAAAAAAAAACAAACAAAAAACAGATACAAATGAAATTGGTTTATTGTTAAAAGCACTGGAACAGGTATAGAACTTTTTATTCAATCTGATGTACAAAGACAGAAGAGTTGTCATTGATTGGTATTGGGGAGTGTATGAGGTAGAAACAATGCTAGATTTAGAAACAAGAAATCATTAGTGTATAGTGGAATAGCGGATGGCTAGGCTCTTGATAAATGGGAATGAAAAAACCACAAGACTGACTGGAAGCAGTGCTCTTTCTCCATTAGCAGGGTGGCTCACTGAAATTGAGATCTCGGAAAATGTTTGCTTTAAATTTGCTCTTGTGTAGAAAGTTATTGCTCAGATTTTAGTGATAAGAGGCTTGTGGGGAGAGGTGCTTGGATCATGTTATTTTAAAAAATCTTTTATAGTTTTCTTATAGGGTGGATTTAGTTTTTGATACATTTTGTTGGGCCCAAGAAAATGATATGCTAAAGCAGAAAGGAATGAAACTTCCTTTTAGCTTCCAGACAGTGACACATTAAGGACTAATGACTGCCAAAAGGAAATGTCAAACACTAAGCTAGTCTACTTTGGCAGCTGAGAATCCGGTGAATCAACAGTTTTAGGGGGTGGATATTTAATGTGGGTGGAGGAAGAAAGTGTCTTAACATTCTTTAAGGCCCTGTTAAGTTCAGCACAGTTGAACTGGGAACCAGCTTTTCTTTTTCGAAACCCAAGAAAGACACATGCCTTGGAATACAAGTAGTTATTTGTCATATAGGTAGTTATTTGTCATATAGGTAGTATTGGGTAGAAACTTTAAAAAATATGTGTGTGGGCTTCATTTTTCTGTATTTTTGCTTAATTGTAGGTAGGTGTGAAAAAGGGATGCATTCGTATGTGTGAGGGTATGTACTTTATATTTTTTATTGTCTCGGTACCCTTTTTCACAAACGAATTATCTGAAGAGTTTTGGAAAGCGGATGGATAAATTTGTTATTCTGGAAAAATAGGAGCAAATTCAGACTGCATGCTAAAAATTTCTTTAAAAAGAATAACAAATTTAGAGCTTTTAAACTTAAAACCAAATGTGGTCACCATGTCTTACATATATAAAACTTAATACTTGCTAGATGAGGGGAGTGGTCACTAAAGGGTACATCTTTTTTTCTTTCTTTTTTTTTTTTTTTTTTTTGAGGTGATGAAATGTTCTAATGCAACAAAATACAAATAGGTAATGGTTATTAATATCTGAATATACTAAAAAATTAAATTGTGCACAGTATCTGGTTGGATTGTGAGTTACATCTCCATATACTGTCTTAATAAAGCTGTTTAAAATATTCGTATACTTTTTCACATGTATGTCTGCTAATGATGTGATGTGTATTTTAAATTGTAATTCCTGTAGGAGTCAAGGCAATTTGTTTATCCTGTGTGGTTAAAGCATGTTTTCCCTGATTTGGAATGTGGTCTGTGTCTGATGTGGTCAGAATGACAGTGGCTACATTAAAAGCTTACATTGTGCACAAAGTTGATCTCTTTAATCTCTTGCCTTTGTATTGAGCAGACTAATGACCTGTAATTTTCTTTGACTATTTCATTTAAATTATGAATATGTTGAGTTTAGAGTTGTTGAATCAAAAATAGTTGAGAAACTCAGAAATATGATTAGACAGGTATCTTTTTAACCTGTTTTTCCTGCTTATTTTGTCATCTTTGGTGAAAAAGGGTGGGTCTGTACAATATAATATGCATATTGTTGTCTCTTCATTTATCACAATTTTAGATAGTTAGAATTTTAAGAAGATTCTGCATATAGTCACCTAGAGTTTGATTATACAACCCTAAGATCTATGAAAATGAACCAGCTTTTATATTAATTATAGTTTAGATTTTTTTTTTTTTTGGTCAGAGCAATATAATGGATTTGGGAAGAGATTCTGGTTGAAATAAGGAACTCATAAATATAATAAAAATATAATTTCAGGCCTATTTGAAGGAATTGCTAAAAACATGTAGCACAAGGTTGTAAGGGAAAGTGACTAGTTTTAAACAATATTAATACTGTGTAGATGTGTGTTCCGTTTGTTTCAGTAGGTGGTACTTGTAGCTCAGCAGCAGAGCTTTTCAGTTTTTATCAAGCAGACTTTTCTAGCTGTCTGTGGTGCGCCTACCAGATCAGCATGGCTAATCCTGTAAGATTCGCTGCTACCTAGCTATGCTGAGTTGCAAATCTACCAACTTTGGTGAACCCAAGGATCTAGCCTTTTTCTATGGTGAAATGTAAGCCAGTATATAGCTTTCAGTGATCTTAAGGCTTTATCACAGTTTTGCTCAATTACATCATACAAGCCAACAACAACTTTACAAGCAGAAGATGTTTCTCTACTCTGTACATGTAATAAAAAATTACAGCTACTAACAAGAGGTCAAATTAACCACAATGATTTCTTTCCAGGGGTTTCTATCAATATTAACTTGATGTGTAGTTTGTTACGTTTATCTACTGGAGCTTGCTATAAGACCAAACTAACAGGCACCAAAACAAAATCATATGAAAGAAAGACTGGAAATTCTTAAACTTTTTCTACAACTAGGGATAAACTGAAAACTTTTTTTTTTCAACTGTCATAATTTCTTAATCATAGTGTCAGTTGAAAAAGTCAAATGTGATCCCTCTTCCCTCCACTGTTGTTGTTTTGGGGGGATATTTGCATTATTGTTATTTAATACAGGCAGGAATGAAGACAGGAAGCACTTTTATTTAATTGTGCATCCTGGTTGTCTCCCCTTGTACCTGGGTCTTGAACCTGGGCCCTTAGGATGTGTATGTGGTCTACATTGGTGGCCTTAGCCGCTTGACCACCAGGATGTGCCACATTATTATTTTTTTTTTAAAGAAAATTTTCAGAGAGAAGCCTGGTAGTAGAATTTCAGGCACTGTGGTAGCAAGTAAAAGTGATGTGTTTGGGTAGAGGCAGCACCCAAAGAGTAGTGTGGGCAGGTGCTGTGAAGCCTATTTTGGGAGAGAATCTCTCTCTAAATTGATGTCCTGGAAGATGGAACATAGTTTTGCTGCCCCAAGTAAATTTTCAATGAGTTATAGAAAGGAAGTATTTGGACAGCTCCCATTTCTGGTGCTGCTGCATGGATCTCAGTACTAATGAATTTGATGTTTCTCTGTCTGGGACTGAGGAATTAAAGGTAGCAACTGAATGTATAGGCCAGTATCTCACTCATTAGTTGTGACATTGTTAGGACTGCTTATATACCACAAGTATTACTAATAAATTTTAGTCTTTCGAATGGTTTAAAACGTTTAAGTTCTCTATTTTTAATTTTCACCTGTCCTGCTTTACAGTGATTTCCTTGCATAGTTTTATTTCTCATTCTATTGAGTGAAAGACCTTAATTTCATTCCTCTCTTTTCTTATCATCTCCATTCTCCTCTGTCAGCAGTGGTCAAATGTATTTGGAGAATTTCCCCCATTTTTATGTGCTCTCTGTAATAAGACCTAAAGACTGTATTAATTTTTTCAGAAGTGTGTCTCTACTGACTAGGTTGCAGAGGTTATTTTATTGCTCTGTGTTTGTCTTAACTGTCTTGCCTGAAGTTGGTGGCCTTATTCCCAGATTCATAATATATTCTCTTCACTATTAAAATGTACATTTTGCTTGGGTCTGGCATACTTCTTTATGGTTAATTCTGAGTTTCTGGCATGGGGAAGCGAGACTGATCGTCAATGTTCATTCTCTGAATTGAGATTCGTATAGGCATATCTGTATAAAATCTCATTATTCTTTCCCACCCATTTTGGATTTATTTGGTGATTGCATTTAAAATAAAAATTTTTATTTGAATGCTACTATCCATATAGCTTCTTTTCTCATTCAATTTCTACGAGTTGGGTTTAAATTTCCTCTGTAGTTTATGAAAACATCTAACACTAGAGGAAGATGGTGTTATGAATAAGGTCTTTTCTGATCTCATTAATGGAGTCACTAGCTCACTCTTTAAGAGAATTTACATGTATACTAGCACTGGTTAAATATTCCCAAACAATTAAGTTAGGCATTGTCTGTGTCATATACAAAGACAGTAGAATAGATAGTATGATGTATAGGTTTTTTTCCCCCTAGAGCTCTAAAATGGCTGAAGAAAAAAAATCTATTATTAGAAAAAGTCTTTTTAGTTGAGCTGATTTAGAAGTGAGGCATGTAGGCTGTCTGGCTGGCATGATCACCCTTCACTTCAGTTATGTGAACAGTTGCCTCAGATGTTAGCTGTGAATTTGCTTATTAAATTAATGGTTAGTTGCTTTAGAAATGATACTAAAGCTAACAGTAATGGGAAGGTGTTTTATTTGCTGGCTCTCTCATAGATTCATCTTGAAAAAGGTAGGTCTCTTGCTGAGGTGTGGGATCCTTGATTCTGCAGCATTTCTTTAACCTCATAAAAAGTTGTTTTTACAATTCTTTAAGTAGATTATATATTTCCATGTTCAAAATTAAAATTGTGTGAGTAGTGAGTGTATATAAAGTTCCCTCTTATTCCCTTTCCCTAGCCATCCAATGTCTCTTCTTATAGTTTCTTGTATCTCCCTCCAGAAATATATATGTAGATACACTAAAGCACACATACTATACAAATGGAAGATTACATAGGTGTCTGTATTGAGAGTTTTATTGCTTATTATAAAATAGACTTTACTAAGATAATTTGCTCATTTCTGACTATTTTGGTTTTTTTCCCCCTTTAAAAATAGTTTCCTAAATATACCTGACTCTAATTCCACATGCCTCTCTTTTGACCAATACCAACTGCATTCTCTTTTTTACTGTTAAGAAAGCTATTTCCTATCTCTTTGCTTCCCTGCTTTTTTCTTCAGATAGTTAATCCCAGCGGCTGGTCTCTTTTTTTCATTCTTCTGCTGTGGGATGAGTTTATAGTCTCTTATTGCAATGAAGTCTATAAACCTCACATGTCTGGAATATAATCATTGTGTCTTGTTTCTTGTTTGATTATTTTTCAACCAATTTAGATGAAATGTGCTTAGACTAGATGCTCTTTATTGACTGTTCTATATTAATATTGAGATTCTTTTTTGAAGAAGCACTATATTTTATTTGGTTGTTCATCTTGGCTTTTCCCCCCGACCCTAGGATGTGAACTCAGGTTCTTGGAATGCATGTGCACTCTGTCAACTGAAGGCAGCTGACCAAACTGATGCTCTGCCAGGGCACACAGAAGTCACTTCTGTTTAGCAAATAGTTACTACTAATGATAGCACATCTTAAGTGCATTTTCTAAATAGCCAATGGACATTGACTTACTGTCTTTGAAATGTCGATTTCAGAATGTCAAGTCTCTTTACATCTTTTAATTTATTACTTTTTCTTATCACAGGTACAGGGAACAGAAGATGAAGCATTTTTATTTAGTCGTTCACATTTGTTGTCCTCCCTGTGAACCTGGGACTCGAATCCTGGGGTGTGTGACCTTACGCTCCTTTGGAGGTGTTGACCTAATCACTACTCCACCAGGGCATGCCTGGCATTAATTTTGTGTGTGTGTGTGTGTGTGTGTGTCTTTGTCTTTCTTTATCGTAGACTGTGGGCTAATAGCCAATCTCTTCTACCCATATCAACATTTCCTGTTTCCAGGCTAACCTCAGAGGGTTACTTTCGTAGGCAGTGTTCCAGGATAATGAGTCCAACCTCTTTTCCACTATACACCCTCTTCTCTACTGCTTTCATATTTCTTTGATTTTCTTCCTTTTCCCCCTTTTCATATGGTTGTCATTTCCTTTCCTAGATCAGTGACTCTGATGACTACTGTAATTCAGTTATATAGTTTCTTCTTGTAAACTATATTGCCTTTTAAAATTTTATAATCATAAGAAGTTAGACTTTCAATAAATAGAGCCATATATAATATAGCAATGAAGGCTGTAACATCCTCTTGTTACACATACACATATACACACACACACACTTTTCATAAATGGGATCTACAGTATAAAATTATGCTCGGTCCTCTAATTTCCCCATTTTCCCTCTCTTCCCCACTCCCATCAACATCTCTTCTTTGGCATCCCACATCTTTCTCTCCCAAAGACCAGTGTTAGGAATCTGGTATAGATCTCCCTCTACCTTTCTCTGCTTATATAATAGATCTCCAGCCTCTGTCACCACCTGCATATGTAGATTTTATTTTTTGTATAGGTGCTTGCTTCATCAAAGTAGGACTTTTGTTTATAAACCTGCATCTTACTGTTCAACAATATCTTGTGGAAATCCTTTCAAGTCTCGTGGTTAACCTAATTCAGTCTTTTAATTGCTAAGTATTTTGTAGTGTGAATTTACTGTAAGTTTATTTGATATTCCCAACTCCTAAAATGCTATGAAAAGTAAACATTTGCTTTAAAAAAAATGTTTTTATGCACCATGAACAATGTTGCGGTCTTTTGTATGGTGCTTTATTTCTGTGAGCTAGATGCTTGATTTTATCTCTGTAGAGTTGCTGGCTGAATGGTACTTACATATTTTTATTTGAATGGATGTTGGTAGATTATTTTCCAAAAAAGAAACAAAACAAAAACTCTATAAATTAGTTGCAGTTATACAACTGGTGTAAGAAAATAGCCTCTTTTTTTCATATCCTCTTTAACAGTGGTGGTGATTTGTTTTAATTTTTCTGGTTTGATGAGTATGAAGCAATAGCTCATTATTACTTTGATTTGTGTTTCCCTTGACCACTTTTGAGTTCAAATAATATTTTTATATACTTATTAGGGCATCTTTGAATTTGCTCTTCTGTGAACTGCCTAGTTATTTCCTGTGCCAGTTTATTTTTTAATGTCTTGTCTGTGGTTTTACTTGTTTGCTGGTGTTCTTTTATATATTATAACTCACCTCATTCAGTAATATACTCTTATGTTCCTTCCATGTTGTGAATGGCGAGATTTCACCTTTTTTAATATCTGATTCATCTATCATTTGTCTTTTGACAAGGCATATGGGTTTTTCCTCCATTCCCTTCCCTTTGTTTTATTTCCTCCACCATATCAAAGTTATATTTTTCTTTTCGCGTGCGCGTGTGTGTGTGTTTCTTTTGATTTATGGCTAAGGGATTTCCTGTTTTACGTAAAAATGCCTTCCCAATCTTAGATTATTTATGCACACACATTTTGGTGTCACTCAGGGTTCAGACACAGAAGAAGAGCAGCAGTAAAAACTGTATAAGACATTTGTTTAGAGAAATTTCTCATTGCAACCAAGGGAACATATTAAACAGTTTACATGAGGTTGTTGGTTTTGTCCCTGGTTCTGGAGCCAGAAGTTAACAAGGTATGCATTTGGTAGAATTTGGTATGTATGCTACAGGGTCACTCTGGAACATCATCTGGACCTCATGTGGACAGCCTGGAGCTTATTCTGGTTTTCCTTTATACCCAAGCCTCCAACTCTGATGGTTTCCAGAACTCAAATAGCAACCATAGTTTTTATATTTGGAAGTTTGGGGAAGGTGCAATGTGCTATTGCAGGTGACACATGTTGCTTCTCTGCCAGCTCACTTTGTATTCGCATTCTGTAACCAAGACCATAATTCCTACAGGATATCCTCCTTCAGCTCTTCTGACTTCTGAGTCAGATCCATGTCTAAGTCTATGATAAAGGAAGTCATTTTCTCCTTCTGGAAGCCATCAGAGACCTTGGGATGTGTGTGAACTGTGCCCAATCCCTACTCCACCAGGGCTCACAAGACACTAATGCAAGTTTCTAAGATTCAAGCAGCAGCTATCAACTGTTAATAATTCCTAACTTAAATGTAAATAAGCAAAGTTAGGAAATATGTATAATTCACATAAAAAGCACTTTTAAGGCCAAAAAATAAAATAAAATCTGTTAATATGGTGAGCTGCTTGACTGACTTGAAAATGAAACATGGGCTCATCCTGGTGGAGTAGGGATTGGGCACTGTTCACACACATCCCAAGGTCTCAGGTTTGTGTCCTGGAACTGGTGGGAGCAACCGTAATGAACAACTAAATAAAAATAAATAAAATGTTTCCTCTTTATGCCTGCCTCTCCTTGCCTTCATCCTGCTGCCTGTACTTTCCTTTAACAACAACAAAAAAGAAACTTGCATTTGTTTTAATATTCAGAAGGAGCATCTTTTAACTCTTCTACATCCATATAATGTACCTATACTATACAACAAAGGCATATTCCTTGTTCTTGCTTAAAATTTTAACCAAAATATCCACAAGGAATACACCTTAGTTGTATATGTGTGAAGCAATGCAAAAATACACAAAAAATGAGAAAAAGACTGTTAAAGTCAGTAATTCTTAAAGAATTTTCACATTTCAGATGAGGTGCATGTAAATTGACATATTTCAAATACAAATTCCTTTGTAATTTCATGGTTGAATATAAGGTAGTAATTAATTGCCTGATTTTGAGCCTTTAAATTTTATAAAAATTCTTTTCACATAGGCCGCTTTAATTGTTTAGGATCAAAATTCACTTGACTTGGATGAATGAAGAAACCCAGTCAGAGAGCTTGTTTAGTGAAGGTTTTCAGAGCCTTTCCTTCTATAGCATTCTACGGGACACAGTCCTTTCACAATTCACATTGACATCACATCTGCAGAATTTCTATATTCATAATTTTAAGAGTATTTTGTTTTAATTTTTACCCACATCTGCAAAATTTGTGTGGGTATCCGTAATTTATTTAGTTCTGAATGCAAGCATTGAATGTGATTCTACACATATTCAAGTGAGATGTTTTCTTCAGATCACGTAAAAATGGCCAGTCCAAAAGTTGAAATTAGAGAGAGGAGCTAAAAAAAAAACAACAAACATCTCTGAGAAGAAAATGAGCTGAATAATGGCTTTCATTTTGAAATAAGGAATTTTTGTCTTGGTCTAACTCTTTTTGCTTCTGTTTCTTCATAACTGAACACATGTATTTTTGTCTGTATATATGCTCACTTAATAGACAAGTGAAAAGTGTACATGCTTGAGATCCCAAGTAAGGAAAGACAGAATGAAAGACTGAATGAGTGGGCTTTCAGACATTGCAGAAAAGAAACTTAAATGGGAGAAAAAGAAGAAAAAATAGACAAACTCCTCTGACTGCAGTAGTATAAAGTATTGGATATTTTTTGGTACAGTGAAAACAGAATAAAGGATTTTACAGGCAGAACTGATATAACTAATCACTAGGTCCCTGTTAAAAAAAAAAAAAAGAAAAATAACGTGGTTGGGTGGTAGAGAAAGCATGGATGGAAGGCCTGGAGTGGGTCAAAGGTACAAACTTACAGTTATGAATAAGTCATAAGGACATAATACACAGTATGATAACTGTGATTAATACTGTGCGACATTTGAAAGTTACTGAGAGAACAGATCTTAAAAAGTTTTCAGCACAAGAAAAACAATTTTCTGAGTGTATGGTGACAGATGTTAACTAGACTTATTGTAATGATTATTTCACAATATATACAAATTTTGAATTGTGATGTTGTTTACCTGAAATGAATTAATCTTGTTTGTTGTGCTTGAATAAAATAAAATCCCATTTGTGTAGATGTTGTTCCAGTCCTGTCTCCCTCCTTCCTCCCTTCCTATCATCTTATTCTTCCTAATATAGACACTATTGTGTAGATACTATTTTCTAAAAGGGGTAATAATGAATCATATAACGTTGTATGTAGAGCTATTTCTTACTCCATGGGATATACATTCTGAGTGATTTTTCCCCAGCACTGATAATGTATTTTCACTCACTCCCATACACTATTGAGTACCAGTTCTATCCGTCGACAGGTAGTTCTGATTTCATACCAGAACAGGTAGTTCTGATTTCATACCAGAACAAAAGAAAACAAAAACATGGGTTCAAAGTGTGAAGAATAAAACTGGTGCTGTTTTACCAGTGAGTCTTAGTAGTGGACACTTGACTAGAATTGTGTATAGAACCCATATTTTGATATAGCGTTTGGTGGATAAGATATGGTCTCTACTCTGCTACTTTCTTAGGGGTGGGGGTGGGGGAGATATATTTCCTTCTTAAATAGAGAGCAGGAAAAAGCAAAGTGTTGATTTATGGTCAGTTTCTCCCATTTGGATATTTCCCTATTTTATTTTTATTAAGTAAGAATTTAGAATTCTTAACTGGAAAAGTCTAGAAAGCTAATGATTTTCATGGTTTGTGTAAGTGGAGAAATTAATGGCTTGTCTTGATTGTAATAAAAATTTGGGGTGCATCCTGGTGGCCTATTGGTTTAAACCAGACATAGTCCACATACATTCCCAAGGTTCCTGGTTCACGACCTGCAATTGGGAAATAGCCAATGATGAGCAGTTGAATAAAATAGATTGCTTTTTCCCCATCTCTATTGCTGCCTGCCTACTCATCTTCATTTCTACCTTCACCTTTCCTAAAAAAAAGAACACAAAAGACAAATTTGGAAAGAAATGTGTGCTCTTACAATAAATATTGAAGAGCTCTTATGATTTCTGAAAATGTTTCTTTAAATAGAGAAAGTATTTGATTATGAAGCGGGAACTAAAGACATGGTAGAGTTAAATTGGGGTAGGGATGAAGGGATCCCAAAATTCTGAAACTATTATGAAATGTAACCCTTAAGATGGGAGATAGATAATGGTTTAGGGCTTTTATTAAAATTGTATTGGCAGCCATGCCATATAGTTTTCAACAAAAACAGCAGTTCCACTGAGATTTCTAACAGTAAAGTAATTAATGAACTTCATATATGAAATTAACAAATTAAGCCTTATAATAAGATTCTTTTGTAGTATGTGAGTGAGTAAAATTAACTGGTTGTCACTATACTGCACTATTGCATTTCTGTTTAATATTTGCACCACTGTAAGGAGTCAGAAATTATGGTTCTAAAAGTTTAAAACTATTTCACAGAAAAAAATTGGAAAAAGATATAGTTTTGTGTATTTTGTTTTGAAGTGCAGGTAGGAACAAAGGCTAGTAAGCAGACAGGAAGAGGGAGGAGGAAGCATTTATTTGTTTGTCTTGGTTGTCCCCTGCCCACCATCCCTGGGTCATAAACCTGGTTCCTTGGAATGTGTGTATCCAAAGGAGTAGATTTTACTAGAATGGAGGGGACGAAAGCAACAACTTGCCCCATACTTTAAAAACAGGAAATGGTTCTCCCTTAATGAGAGGAAGATCCATATTAACCCTTGAAAAGAAAATTAAAATTAGAATCATGGAGAAACTTTGCATTCTTATTAACCCTTGAAAAGGAAATTAAATATGGGATCATAAGAAATTATGTATCTTCCCAGAAAAGTTTGGAGATTAATGTGAAAGTTTTAAATTTATTCTGGTAACTCTAAGGCTCTCTACATTTATTTGTTCCATCTGGTGAATGAATGATTTCTTACTTCTGCCCCCTTCACTCCCCAGCATGCTATATCCATTTCTCTGGAGCAAAAAGCTCCTAGAATTGTTCTTTGTCACCTGACCGTTGGTTTTTATTTTCACTCTTTGGCTGCCCTTTAAATAAATCTTTTTCTTATCCATCTCCCTTTTCTGATAGTTGAAGTTATGGGTTTTGTATTTTTCAGTAAAACAAGAAAAAAGTCTCAGAACATTTTAAAGGAAAGGAAAGGTGCAAGCAGAAAAAAAGGCGAGTTGGCAGGCAGTAAGAGAGAGGAGGAAGAAGGATTTCACTCCAACTTTATTTATTTGTTCATGCTGGATGCCCCCCACCCCAGAACCCCCTGGAACTCAAACCCAGGGGTGTGTGGCCTGAACCCTTTCAGAGGTGAATGACCCAACTGCCACCCCCCCAGGGCCCACCAGAACATTTTTCTAAAATACTTTTTGTTATCATATCCCAGCCATCCTCAGAAATCTGGAGTGTCTTCTCTTTTCTACCATGTTAAATCTAAGCCTGTTTCCTGGTCCTAGAGACTCCTTGTCACTTGACCTCCCTGGACTAAGCCATGAGTAGCTGCATTTGCTAGTATCAGATTATTGACTCTGGATCAAAAATGTGAATTGAATGGTGGCACCTAGATTACTGATATTTAGATAATACAGAGGGCACTGAATACTGCTGTGGAGAAAAGAGCCTTAAGCTTGGTACAAGTGTACCAAATGGATTTCAGTGATTGGGACTGAGCGAGTCAGTAACCTAGGTGCCACCATTCAGTTCACATTTTTGAGTTTATTTATTCATTAGTTATGTATTAAATATTGTTAAGTTTTATTTCCAACTAAATTATAAACTCCTAAGGTCAAGGGCCTATCACTATGGCATCTTTTATGGTAAAAACTGAGGTAGGACTTGTTGAATTATTAAAAAATATTTAGTGACATTTATATTATAAATAGATATATTTTACATTTGTAAATATACTGTATCTATAAATATGTAAAATAATCTTTAGTAGTAGTAGTAGCAGCAAAAAAAAACTCTTATATTTTAGCACTTTCTATGTGCCAGGAATTGCTTTAAGTGCTTTCCACACGATTGTTTAGAGCATGACTTTGGTACTATTATGGTATATATGTTAAATGACTTGCTCAAGATTTCACAGTTAGTAAGTGGAATTGCTGCACTTTGAACCTAGCCTGGCTCCAGAATCTAAGCTTTTACCTACCATGTAGTACTATACATCTAGTTCAGAGGTTCAGTGTAGTAGATTGCTAATACTACAAACTGGCAATTGTAATAATGTATTTTTTTCTACCCATTTTGTTATTTTGTTATTAATGTTTTCACATAGACTCAAGGCATTGTACAATGGATGCCCATGTGCACACGCAAGCACACCCCATTCCTTTCAATTCAGTAATTAGCATTTCATAGTATTGTCTTTAATACACATTTATCCACCCCATACTTTTCTTACTGTTTTGATTTCAAAGTCAGTTGTAGTTACTTGTATATTTTTTACCTTTAAGCATTGCAATAGGTATGTCATTAAAGTTCAAAATTTTAGAGAAAATTTACATAGTGAAATGTACAATTTTCAAGTATACTGTCTGATGAGCTTTGATAATTATAACCCAAACCTCTATGGAGATAGAGAAAACTTGAAGAAGATTGCTTTGGAACATGAGTTCTCCATTCTCCATTGCTTTGCAAAGCAATAGAAGTCTTATTCTGCTTTTAAAAAAAAAAGAGAGAGAATCTATGGTTATCTTTTTATTTAGTATTTGGTTATCTTGTAATTCAAGTTCATGAGCTGTACATTTTCCCCCAGTTAAATCCTGCTTTTCTGGCCATGATTTCTCCTTGGTTCTTGAGTTTATTACTGACCTCATGAGGGGCATGGTTATATTTAGCATGTACTTAGCATGAAGAACATACATCAGGTGTGAAGCATGATGGACTTGTTATGGTAGTCGTTATTCTTACTTCTTAAAGTAGTGTGTGTGCAGACCATTAATTGATAGCAATTCTTTTGATATGTAGTACTTCAGTTCATTTTCATGAATTAATGTGACTGTATTCCCATTAGTTTTCCAGTTGAACATGCTTGCTCAAGTTGCTTTTATGTTGAGAGAATTCTGCCCTTGAAACTTATCTCTTTTTTGTTGATAACTATTTGATATTTTTTCAAGATTCCTCAGACTGGTGCAGGAGAAAAGTGTAGTTATTTGACTCTCTTCTCCATCTATACTCATTCCCTTGGTAATCTCGTTCATTCTTGTTACTTTAAATAACTCAGTTACACTCACAATGACTTCATAATTTGTATTTCCAGGCTAAATCTTTACCCTGATTTCTTATCTCTGCTTGAATGGCTAATGAACATTTCAGCTTGTAACATACCAAAAACTGAACTTTCATCTTTTCCCATCCTTCTCCTTCCCAGTTTATTCCAACCATAGTGTTCTTATTCTTGTTTGATACTATGTTGTGGAATTTAGTTTAAATGCCAGTTCGTAACATCAGAATAAATAGTCTAACCTTTCATAAATTTTATCTAATCCGCAGACACCCCTCATTCCCAATTTAAACCTAGGAATGTATATGTGTGTGATTAAAGACTGGCATAAAATACTTAGAATGCAAGATTTTCAAAATACTGATTATTTTGGGAACCCAATAGATTTGTGTTTTTAATGGAAATATATATGTTTAGCAATTTTGTCATACTTTATAGCAGTGTATAGCGAGTGAGACTTTAGATAAACCCTTTTACAGTTTGCTCCTTCACAGTCTCTCTCTAATTCATCTCACATCTAATTCTAAGCAAGCACAAATTGATTGTCTAGATGATGATATCGCTTATGCACTGTAATGTCTTTTGACACTTCGGGAATTCTGCATCAAAAGGAAGTGAATTCCTGACCACTTGCTATTAGGTTTTCATGTGGAGTAATAGATAGATCTTAGACTGGCAGCTTTAACACAATAATAAAATGGGCTCTAGTTGTTGGAAGTTGATGGCATTTGTCAGAGAGCAGTTTTGCACACACTTGCCTAAAGGGATTGTCAGGAGAATAAAGGGAGCTGTGGTGAAGTAACAGTGCCCTGGATGCTTATGGGAGTGTGCTGAACATGTAAATTATTTTCCTTTCTGTTATTACTCCTCTCTCCACCTCCCCCATCCCCTACCTTATTGAATTTCAGGGGACTGTTAAGGGTGTTGATAAGAGAAAAGTAACAGTCT
Organism: Solenodon paradoxus; assembly: GCA_004363575.1. Classification (NCBI taxonomy): domain Eukaryota; kingdom Metazoa; phylum Chordata; class Mammalia; order Eulipotyphla; family Solenodontidae; genus Solenodon; species Solenodon paradoxus. The sequence continues at coordinate 299,831 of RJWH01001750.1, forward strand.
GGGTCACTTCTGAACACAGTTTTTAGTGTGTGCCACTTTTTTCAACTTGGAGCAAAAATTGTGGCAGAACATTCTTTTATGTGAAAGGTTAGCGTTTTTTTGTGACTGATTCTGTGGAATCCCGACAAAATTGGCATGAAAATTTAGAGCATAGATGAGAGGAATAATGATTATTGCCTATCATTATCCCAAGAATTCTACATTTCAGAAATTTTCACAACTCAGCCATTTGCATTCATGTTTGCTATGCCCCAAGGCATATTCCCTACCTCCAAATAAAACCACAGTAGCTCTTCATGTTAAAGTTGTGAAGGGTGTTGGGGATTTTATTTGGTCTGAAAACTGAAGTGAGTACTAATTTTTAAAAACAGAAAAAAAGGTACTTCTTAAATGACTGGTATTCCTAGTCTTTTGAAATTGAAAGTAAGTAAACGTTCTCTGATACTTGAATGTATACAAAGTTAAATGAAGATTAAGAAGATAATTTAGATAAGTGATCATGTTTCTAATAGTATTTCAAATTCTGTGGAGCAGTTTGCACCAGATAGTTACTTGTATCTAAGTATTTTTTAAAATATTTAAATACTATTATAATACTATATTATTTAAGTATTTCTTAGAAGGTGGGAGCTAAGCAGTAGATATGCTGCAACTAAGTGGCTTCCCCTCAGTTCAGTAGTTATTCTTAGAATTTTTGTGGTAATGAGAGAAGAGGAAGGTATGTGAAAAGCTTGTTTGTTGGTAAATGATTCAAGAGAGCAATCCCAGGGCCAAGGGATTCTGGAAAGTGCAAAGAATTTCTCGGTGAAGGGGAAGATAAACTTGATTTTCCTTGCTGGATAAACTGGATCATGATTCTGGAAAGAAAATGATAAGAAGTTTTTGACTTGAAAAATTTGGACCATAGGTCTACAGGTTCAGATAGTAGACTAAACTCGTATTCATTCAGACAGGTTAATTCTGAATACATTTTGTATTTAATAGAAATTTTGGCTATATAGAGGATTCTTACAGGCTATCACAAAACATACCCTCCTGTGAGCACTGGACTGATGGTTTCTTTCTGCTTTTAAATTCTCTTACCTACCCTCTTTATACTCCTCGATAATTCTGGCAAATCTGCTTAGGAACCAAATCTGTTGCAATTGGGTGGGCTGCTTCCTAAATTAGATGTGGTAGACTTGAACATTTTCTTCTAAAAAAAACCTGCACATAATAGTGATCTTTCATTTGTATCCATATATTTTGTCCTAAAATACAGTTGTTAGAAGCTGAAATACCGATGAGGTTATTTCTTATTTTGTTTGATAAATAGTATCCATTTATAATAATGGGTAGTGATTTTATTGAACATCACTTCATTTGAAGTGACTACGTGACTACCTTACCCAGAAGGAATTTTTTTTAAAGGAAAGGTACAGACAGGAATGAATATGAGCAGAGGCAGGCGGGAAGGCAGAGAGAAGAGGAAGAAGCACTTTATTTTATTTAGTTGTTCCTTTTGGTCATATCCCCTGCCCCTAGCCCAGGGACATGAACCCTGTCCTTGGGATGTATGTGAATTGCACTGGCTGAAGACAGCTGACCAAACCAACTCCACCAGGGTGCACCCAGAAAGAAATTTTATAAATTTGGGTTCTAAATCTTTAGAAATTCAGCCTTGATTCATAAAGCCAAACCAGAGTAATGTGTCATGTATAATATATGTTGTAAAGTAGATTACTTAACTACAAGATAATATGGTCAGTTTTATGTCAATATTTTATACATACATACATGTGAGTATGTGTGTGATGTGTAATCCTAGCTATTGGTTTATTAAAAACTCATTAATTACCAGTCCTCATTTTGGATACTACACATTAATATGGTGAGGGAAAAAGACTAGAAAAGTAGAGAAATTGAGGGAATAACACAGGTCTAACATTTCATTAATGTGATTATCTGCTCTATTTGATTGATCTGTGACATCTAGTTTTCCATATATTGGTATTTTAAAAAGGCAACCATTAAAATCTTTCTGTGTGCCAACCTGTTTTCAGGACTTCACCTGTATTGCAGAATTTCTGCTGCTAATTTCATGTTAGGGCTATTAGGCACAAGGTGCAGTGAGGTTGAGGGACTTGTCCAGGGTCACAGGCCCAGTTGTGAAGCACGTCTCTTAATTGCTATGCTATTTGTTCCTGTTGAAATTCAGGTGGTTTTTCTAATGGTGTATAGAATGAATTTAAAAATTTTAAAGAGACAGCTAAATTTTTGATGCTGTTCAAACTGTGATTGCTTAAATCTTTTCAAATCTGTTTATTCTTAAAAAATTTGTTATCTAATAGATTCTTGAGAGCATTTATGATTAACGTAAGTGCAACTAGAGATGATGCATGAAATGTGCTTCTCTTTGTTTATGATATAGTAGAAGGTTTTTAAAAAGCCTTTATTAAAGTTACATTGATTTATGACATAGGTTTCAGGCATATAGCATTATGAATCAATATTTGTATAAACTACATTATATTCACTACTGAAAGTCTAGTTTCCGTCCTTCATCATACAGTTGACCACTTTTACCTGATTTATCTCTTTCATTGGAAGATTTCTAAATTTTGCTTAGAGTCTAGAATATAATATTGTAGCTATTTACTGGGTGCCCCTTATGTGATGGAACACTGCTGATTGGGTCCCAGGGATATGATAAGGAGGAAACATAAATTGCTCTTCCAAGTAGGTGTGCATTCATTCTTGCCAACTTTTTGTAGGCTCCAGCCTTGATCCATCGCAAAGTTTCGTTTGCCACAAAGCATGCAGCATGCTTGTAGGTACTTTCTCCTTAGCTTTTCAAGGATTGACAGGAAGAACAAGTCTGCCTAGTCTCCAAAATTTCCTTAGAAATATGGTCTGACTTGTTATAATTATTGTTCCCACAGTTGACTACATCTTAAGAGTCTCCACAGATTTTATACTTAAGCATCTCTCCACCCAAATCAACCATTGTATTTCCTTTACCAGATGAAAGCCCTTGGTTTTGTTCTTGGCTTGCTATCAGGAAGGTCAGGACCAAATTCACATGTACTAGAAAAACCTTGATTGCTGTACTAGGGCTTTTACTGTGAGTTAGTAGAATCCTTTAGGATATAGTCATGTATCTTAAAAATTCATGCACAATATTTGCATTGTAATCTCAAGAGTTTCTTGAAGCCTCTGAAACATAACCTAGACCCTTAGGGTTAAGAATTCCTGCCTTTGCTCTTTTTATCTTTCTATTTCAATTATACTGTATACATGATTGTGTTCCAAGTTTTCTTGAACCTAAAGCAAAGTAGGTTATAGGTAAGTGATGAATACATTGTTTTCAGAGGTATAGGTACTTACCAGTTGCCCTTGTGTGTTTTTAACAGCTAGTTTATAAGAAACATTTTTATCACAAGAACTTTTTTGGCTCTCATGATTAAACAGGTGGACCAAGAGAAATGGCTGTATAGTCTTTGTTTGGTTTTTCAGAAAAAGTAACCTCGACATAATAGTTTGTGTGCACGTGTGTGCATGCATGCATGCGTGTGTGTGTGCATTTCTTTGAATTAAACTTTTTTTTATTTAAGTACTAGAGCCTAAAGATGGAGTTTTTATGTGCTCAGTGCAGTTGTGAATAGGTATTATATTTTCAACTAAGACAATACATTAGATGTTTAGCTATGACTTTTTTTTTTTTTTTTTAATGAAAAGGTACAGACAGGAGGAGAGAAGAGGAAGCATTTTTATTTATTTTATTTAGTTGTTCATCTTAGTTGTTTTCCCTGGACCCAGGACAGAAACCTGGGCCCATGGGATATATGTGGACTGCATTTGCCAGAGTGGGAGACCAAATTACTATACCACCAGTGTGCACCTAAATATGATATCTTTACATTTTTCACCATGGTTTTTTCTAAGGTCTCTGGAAAGTTTTAAAAAGACTTTGGGAATTGTTTTTGGGGCTACGGTTTAAAATCTGGTGAAAGAGAGCTTTTTCTTTTTTTTCTTTTAAGGTGTTTGTGGAACCGTTGTCCCCTGCCTTCTAGGTGGTTGTGCACAGCCACTCCTTCATGCTGGGTTTCCACTGAGTTAGAGGCCATGGAGTAGATTTTTGCTTTAGGATCTCCATTCATAAAGAGGTTGTGTATTCAGTTTGAGGGCTTTGCCTGATAGGATGCCCCATTGTACTTGCCTTTGGAGGTTTGCTCTTTAAAGTTCCTTTCAGCTAGGGGAAGTGGTACTCAACATCTGTCCCCTTAAGAATGTTCCTAGAGGGGATGCCCTTGTGCTCAAGCGACTGAGATGCTGGCCTGCAGACCACAATGAGGCTAATAGATCCTGTCAGGGTGCAAAACCAGAATAAATAGCGAGCTAGTAAAAATGCTTCTTCCTGCCCTACCCTTCCCTTCTTCCCTCCCTCCCTTTATTCCATCCATTCTTTCTTCTCTCCCTACCTCCCCTGCCTTTTTTTAAGTATTACCATAACATTGGCTAGTGAGGAGGAAAGTGAAAATTATGATAAGGAGAGTTTTAGGGAATGACTGTGATTTTCCCTCTTTTCCTCTCTCTTTGTAAAGGACAAATTGTAGTACATTTTGTCTTGCTTAAGGAGACTTGAATACCCAGCTGGTTGGATATATTTAAAGAACAACAAAAAATCTTTTTAAAAAGACCTTGAAGAAATCTATTATAAATTTGAGTGGGAACCTGAGAATGCTGTGGCATACAGGGAAAACTAATTAAAATGACTGATAAATCAGATATAACTATACATGGAATTTTCAAGAGTAAAGTTATAAAAATTATGTTGAAAGGTTCTGCTTTTAACTCCATAATGTTTAGGAATTTGTTCCTTTGTGCAATTTGAAAGCACTATCACCTATGCCCTCTAGTGCTGCAAACTGGATGAATATGATAGTAAAGTTTTACGGTGTATTTCCTGCATCTGCCCTAGTTACTGCTGAGATTTGTAGTATGATAGTTCTGAGCCTCTCTGATCCTCCATCTGTGGGTGTTAGGGAAAGAGATGACCTTGTTTCCACCCTTGGTTTAGTCTTGTTGCACCGCTCCAGGACTGGAGAAGCAGTAAGTACATTCTGACAAGCAATATGGCTGACTCCTGGTGCTCAACTCCTCAAGGACAGGGCAGTTTCTCCCCCTAAAGCTGCCCAGGAATTGCATCCTGTTCAGGCCATGTTTTTTCCTGCCAAGTGTTGGACACTAGTTTAAAATCTTCCCCTTTCCCTTATTCTTGTTTATTGGACTGACGTTGGAGTTGAGTAGGTCAGAAGGGAGCCTAGAGATCCCAGCATGGCTAGCACCTGTGGACCTCTTCCCTAGGTTTGCAAGATGCTGCTGGGATCTGTTCAGTTGACCCCTGAAAGTAGAGATCAAGTTGCTGTTTGCTGGGTATAGGCATTTGAGTGCTTTTTTCCCGAAGCCCTTCAGGTTAGCAGGATTCCATTTTGGCGAGGGGACAGTGACCAACCCTGGACCCTATAAACCCCAAGGACAGCTGTTGGTTGACTCACTAAGGCTTGTGATAAAGTAGCTTCTTACTGCTTGACTGATATTTTATTAGCATGGTGACTTTTTAGCATGTACCCCCCACCCCTTAACCTTTACTTTCTTCTTAGCCTAGTTTTATCTCTTTGAAGATTGATTGCCATGTTCCCCTCAGCTGGCACATTTCGCATTGTAGACAACATGGTATAAAACAACTGTTCATTTGAAATTTTGTATCTATCACAAATGGGTTTTCAAGATTCACATGTAAAAATGGATAGTTTACCAAGGAAGAGCTAAAAAAAAAAAAAAGACATTTGCTTTTTGCAGTATACACAATTTTAATAACAAAACTTTCCTGTACACTGTATTTGTTTACCCCCCCACCCTGGCTCCCAATATGATAGTATTTTCTTCCCATCCCCCCCACCCCACTTGCCCACCTCCCACCAAAAAATGGCTCTTGAGGTGTTTGAACACAATGCATTTGGACTGTACTTTTTGTTTCCAGTCTCAATGTTGATAGGAAGGTTCACCAAACATTTCATAGATTAAACAATTCTTTTTTTAAATTACCAAGGAAACATAGGTTAGTTAAAGGAGTAGCAGACATTTCCAATGTTTGCAATAGTAGTATGAAAGCTTAAACAATCATTTTCTGTTTGTTTTTGGCCTTAAATTATTCAAGTAGTATGAGTTTGCCCAAGGTTAGAAGAGAAATATTTAATTACCTACATATAACCTTACATCATCTTTATATTGGTCTTTTTCTGGTTGAAGCTCTCCAACCAATACAGTATGAAAATCATGTACCCAAACAGACTTTTGAGACAGGTCTGTCACTGTATTGCTCTATTAGGAAAATGATTATGTAAGTTAGCTTCTAAAAATACTCTTTTAAAATTTCATCTTGATACCACACTTTGCAAAGAGAATAGGGCATTTATAACTTTCCCCCTTGATAGTTGTGTGTAGCAAGAATGCCTTCAGAAACTGATAGGCCTGTTGGAATTTTAGGATTCAAACCTAGTGCTACATAGGACTCATTTTTATTAGAAGGATGAAGTCTAACTCATGGTGACTAGCATTAGAATAAGCAGATGGATTTTTAATAATTAGTGGAGTTGGGAAGTTCAGTCAGTTCCATTCATTGAATTGGTACAGAAATTAACTTGGGCACATTAAGAAATTACATGTGTTAGTGCAGATTTTTGGCTTAAAAATTAGTATCTTTGCTATTTGATGCTGGCGTTGGGTATTCTGAGTTGTGTGTAGATTTGTAAGTTTATCAGTCCATTCTCAATTCAGAAAGGTGATTTGAAATCTCTGGCAAGCTACAGAAATGTATAGAAATGATTCCAAAGTAGCTCTTGGACTAGGTGGATACAGTGTCATAACTTTCAACTTTTCTTTTTCCAGAGAGATTTAATTATTTTTCTGATTCTTAAGTAGTCATTTTTCTCTAACCTCAAAAATGAAAAATAATGAAAGTTGGGGGGGTGGGGTAAGGGAGGAGAAAAATCAAAATCCCTATCTTGTTACCAGAATCTGTAGTGTAATTGAGATGCTGTTCCTTTCTAGCCAGTGGTAAAGGGCAAATATGACTAACAATCTTATCTTCAAACCTGTGTTGATACTGAAATACAAACAGACCAAAATTAAATAGAATCTCGCCTTCCACAGACAACTCGAAAGGAAAGTTTGCACTTTAATTGAAAAAGAAAAATGCTACTTGGCACTGTTAATTCACTTCCCAGAGAGTATTACTGAAAAAAATGGAGGACCAAAAAATCGGTTGTTTTTTAGTTGGACGTATGCCTTGGTGGCCTTGGATATATTCTTCCCCTGAATTACTAAGTGGTTTGGTTTTCCAATTTACTCTTTTTACATTTACTGGCGATTTTGCCCATTGATGGTCAGTTTTACTAACTGTAATTTCTAGGATTAATGTGGGATTCCCGGCCAATATTTCTCACCCTTTCACTCAGTTTGAATTAATTTTGGTTGTGGTCGAAGTGATGAAAAATACTCCTTTGCCATCCTTCAGGGCTAGTGAAATTTTTTGTGTTCAGAATACAGTTGTATTTTGACAAAGCTGTCCCCTGAAAAATGGCTGTGGTTACCTTGATAAATGGGATGGTAAATTTTAGCTTGTAGAGCTCTCATTTATAATGGGGGCTTCTCAACACTGTAGGAAAGCTGTGAGCCATGCCTTAAAATCAGCTTTGACTAGAGATGAAATGCTCACTGCTCAAGATCAACTGAACCTGACTAGACTGACTTTGCCAAACTCATATTCTCACCTTAGAAATGTGTAGAGAGCACATTTTTACCATAATTGTTTATCTTGTCTGCTTTTTACTAAGACATTTTTTATTTGAAATGTAGGTAGACACCCCTGTCTTAGAATTACAGAAGAAAAAGTTACAATTAAATCTCATGGTTAAACTGTGGTCTGACCATCTTTTCATGTAAATTCTGGGAAGAAAATTTGCTTTGAATGGAGGTTATCATGTTACTGGTAACATTAAGGAAAAGACAACTTTTTTGTTGGTGGGGGAGAAAGTGGTTCTCTCTAAGGATATAAGCCTTTTTTACACATACAGTAAATGTCAGGTGTGAAAATGCTCATTCTCCTAAAATCAAGTCAGCAGTGTAATTTCACAGTTTTTGCTGCTGCATACATGGAGCCTTGCTTATAGAAAAACTGAATTGGTAGCTTGCATCTAATTCCAAATATGTTATCTTTCATCCTTAGAAATCATAATTGAAGAAATGATATGCTTGTGACTCCTCTACATGAAAAGTGTGGCATGATTTATCATTTGTCAGTTATGGAGTGTTTGCCTTAACCGTAGAGAATACCTCTCACTGAACCCCCACCCTGTCTGCTGCGGGTCCCAGTGCTTTGCCTGTGTGGTACACATAGCAGTGTACAGTTTCTGTTTATTTTCACTCTCGGCTGCTTTTTAACTTCGCTTACATGTTTCTGCTGGAGTCAGATTTCAAAATGCTGCCCTTTCCCTTTTATCCCCTTACCTCTGCGCCACCACTGTGTTACCACTGTGTGGCTGCATAGGCATGTACAGCATTCTACCAAGAAGGTTTGCCTCAGGAATATGTTGTTCTCTTTACTTGGAAGGAGCTGATCTTACAGTTTGAATATCTTTATTAAGAGATCAAATATTACATAATATTTGGAAAGTGATTTTTTTTTTAAATTATTCTTTCATAGGCTAACAAGACACACTGTTGCCAACCAATTATTTTTAGTTTGACTCTTTGAAGTTTAAAGATCAAGAAAAGACAGAAGAAAGAGGTTTAAACAACCCTTTGTCAAGGCATTTTTGACCATGTCAAGTGAGAACAGTGGGGGGAGGGGAGAGGGAGAGAGAGGGAGAATAAGAATGAGAATATGAGAATGTGTGTGTGTGCTCTCAAACAGGGAGGAGCCAGCCCGTAGGGTTATTTAGCTCTTTCCTCCAAAATAATGTCTAAATATTTTTTTCACATATAAATGTAAATATAGGGTTTAGTAAATTAATTAGTAAAATGGTCATTTAAAATTAGTTTAAAATAATTCTCTAAATGCCACACAACTCAGCATGTCCATTATAAGTCAAGCTAGGAGATGCATGATACGAAGTCAATGTAATTATTTAGTATTGATTTCATTGTAATGAGACCTTTTCACAATCATTGGATTCATTGTTTAAATATATTAAAAAGTCACTCAGCTCATCAGAATTACATAAAGGGGTCTGATTTCATGATGTGAACTTTGATAATATCTACTAAGCTAGGCAGAAACTCTGGAAGAGAAGTGTTTAACATTTACCAGTCTTCAGCATACATGAAATTCTATTTCCCACACTGGAAATAAACTGTCAATTTGAGTAAATGCCAAATTAATCATATAAGAAAACTTTGCTAAATCTGCTTTTAAGCAGCAAGCTGGTTGTGGTACTTGGGATGGAGAGCAGTGATCAAGCAAGTATTGATCCATATCTTTTTCTGCTCAGTAGCTTCTTTCCAAACTGTTTTAAGTAGAAAAAAATAACTTATGAAGACCTTAGTGTAAATGTTTACGTGTGATGTTATATAATTACATACATGAAATGTTTTAATTTGAAGTAAGCATTTTTACTTTCCAACAAGAGTGCAAATTAATGTGAGCATTGATTGCTTCATTTAGCACTTAAAATGGTTTCATTTAAAAAAATTAAAAATACTTAACACTTCAAAAACTTAAGTCTCCACTTGGTTTGGAAAATTAGGCTTAATGTCACCATTGGTAAAAATTAGATATATGTTTAACCCCTACTATGTAAAATAGGTTACTTATCTGATGTAATTTTTGATGATGGGTTGATATTATACTTCACATTCTTTGTATGGCAGCTGCTGACACTTGCACTGTCCATAACCATTAATGATAATGAAGGGTCCTTCATGGGTGGGTTCATATTCATTATACGGTCCTTGGTCTGACATGTTTGACATATGGAGTCGTGTTTGGGATCGGAGCTGCCTGTGGTTCTGAATCATTGAGCACTGCCTAATTCTTCTTAAAGTGGGAGGGCAGCACTTCCTGGAGATGAACACTATAAAAATAATAAAAAAGAAAGAAAACAATAAAGCCATTGTTCCCGTAATTACCCGCTGAGTGAAGATGGCATTGTCTGGTTCAGGGAAGTGTTCCTCAGTAGTAACTGCTATGCCTGCAGTAGTTGGGATTTCTTTGTCTCCCACATGGTAACTTGATGAGCTTATTCTTTTTGTATATTCAGTGGTTGGATCTCTATAAGTTGTAGCCATGGCAGTGACAGTGGTTGATAAATTCCAGCAGAGCTGAAATCCGTGGACGGCATCTAGAATATCCTCTCCTTGGGTGTGGTCAGGGCTGTGGCAGAGGATGGAATGCTCCCACCGACCTTGGAAACTGCCCAGCCAGGAGGCCAAAGCACATATTCGAGGGCTGCATTCCCACAGATTGCCAGAGAGGCCAACGGTTGTGAGGGATCTCAGGGAGTCTAAGATCTTGGAATCAAGGCTGTTTAACTTGTTGTTATCCATGAGGAGTATTTTAAGATTAGGCATCGTTTCAAATACTGTCAGGTCGATGGCTTTGATTTCATTTCCAGTCAGGTCTAGCTTTTCTAAAGTGCCCCAGGTCCACTCCATCCCACATGTCAAGTTGCTAATTTTGTTCCATTGTAAGAAGAGAGTGTGCAGACTGCTTAACCGTAGGAAATGAGCAAAATTAATCTTCGTCAGCTGGTTGTGCTCTAAGTGAAGCTCTCGCAGTTTGATTAATCCCGCAAATCCATTTCGAGCCAAACTTCGCAAACGGTTTGTGCTCAAATCCAGAAACTCCAGACTACGACAGTCCCAAAACAGGCGTACTGGGATAGTCCGCAGGGAGTTGGACCGTAAATGCAAGGTCTGCAGCTTCCGAAGGCCATAGAAGAGCTCTGGGTGCAGAGATGACAGCTGATTAAAAGACAGGTCCAAATTTTGCAGGTTAATCAGTTGAGTAAAAGTTGTGTTTGGCAAGTAAAATATTTTGTTGGAACTTAAGATTAATTCCTTAAGTTTGTAGAGACCTTGAAAAGCATCTTCTCTTACTGTTGAAATTTGATTGTGGTCTAAGTGGAGCCAGGTAAGTTGACTGAAGCTGGCAAATTGATCCCTTTCAAGCTCTGTGATGTGATTGTGCCTCAGGGACAGGCCCAGAGAACCCTTGTCTGTGGCGTTTGGCACTGAGTGGAAGCCCTGAGAGTCGCAGTAGAAGAGCAGCTTCTCGCAGCGGCATTTGGGTGGACACGCCATACCCAGGGCAGGCAGCATTTTTAAAACCATGCTCATAGCATATATTGCTGCCAGCATAGGGGCCCCTAATGGCCACTTGAAATGTAAGCCTGCAGAATATAATTTAAGGAAAACAAGAAGATAGGATATTTTTCAGCAGAGCATATGGGCTATTTAAAAAAACAACAACATCATGGTGAAAAATTTCACTGCATATAACTTATTTTTCATTTGCTGCAGAAAAATTAACCTTGTTGGTAAGACTAGAACAAAACTTAAACCATTCCAAAAAAGATAAAACATGTCCTATTATAAGCAATATACACTTTTACTTAAACCTTAAAATCTACAAATGTGACAGTAATTTCCCTTATAAAATGTGGAATTTGGTGGCTTATTTTAAAAGCGTGATTCCTTGCTGATTGTACAAGACACATAAATGCATGGACTTACCCATTCTTCTGAGCACATTGGAGGCTGCATTCAGTCGAGGTTGTTAGACTCAACGCAGTGAGTCTGTAAAAGGCTCTAATATGCAGGAGCCTTTGACCAGTTTCCTGTTTTCTGTGTCCCAGGCTTTCTGAGTAAAATGAATCCACCGGGGTGAGTTGCTTTTTTTCCCCTTAGGGTATTCCTCTCAAGAGCATCCGTTTCATTTTCTGTGGCCACTCTGATTCTCTAAATCAGTTTGAATACAAGTTATTAATTCGTCTTCCTCTTAACTGCTCAGCTGGTTAATCAAGCTTCAGTCTCTCCTTCCCGCAAACGTTAGTTCTCTTGGTCTTAACTTGTTGATGGCAGATGGGCGTCTTGTTACAGAGAAGAGCTCCTGGAGCAGCATGAGTGCATTTACTGAAAAGCTTTTCCGAGAAACGGCACAAGAATGGATTTGCTTATGTGCTGCGACCACACAGAACTGTATATAGGCTGACGTCACCGGGTGACGTGTCTTTTGTTTGGGTTTTCCAGAAGCTTTACTGTTTTAAAGCCCTGTGCTTTGTAACAGTATCGGGGTCGTTACAGGACCCCCTGTTTACAATGAAGCGAGAAAGAACTCCTGGTTTAAAAACATGCTATTTCCTCAGTGTAGAAAGCAGCAGTGAGGTTGTAATAAAGGCTGCATTCAAGAAGACCCATCTGAACAGTGAGTTGGGTTAGCAGAGTGATGGTTTTTAATGCTTGGGAGAGCCAGCGTCAGACGGCCGATTCTGCATAGAGAGATCATCTTAATGGCAGGAGCCGGCCTTATTTATGAAATACTGATTTATCGCCAGCCTATACAAGGTACTGCCCACTGCTGTGGTAGTTTGGAAAGATACTCAATCACCTTGTCATACTTGGTTAAAATAGAAGCGTGACTATCATTTGCTTTAGATGTGTTGGTAAACTAGTGAGCCTGACTTCTTTGTCTTAAGAGCTTAACATCACAAACCAAGAATAAAGGGGAATGGGGGGAAAGCCTGCACAACAAAGCATTTGGTTTTTTCTTTTTAGAATTTCGGGGGAACTCTAAAATGATTTCTCCTCTGTCCTATTTATAATGATGTTTTATCATAGTATTGATTGAAAAATGCTTATTTGATCTTTGGATCTTACCAGGAGAAAAGAATAGATTGACATAGTCATTTAATATTGCCTGACCTAAACTTGAACAGTGGAACAGAGAAATAATTCAGGATAAGTAATACAGCAGCGTGACTGTATTCTGACACAATCCATGTATTTACTTCAGAGTCTTACCTACTTCTTCAACTGAAAGCCTCAGATAATGCTGGCATTGGGACATTGTGGCACTAAAAAGTAGAGCATTTGCACGCTTAGCTCCTACTGGCACACTTAAGAATTGATTTTGAATCTCATAATAATTGTTAGAATGGCTCTAGTGAATACAAAAGGTCAGTCATACTTGGAGCAGGATTTTTGCTTGACCTATCTTCCCCCTATCAAATGATATTTATCACTTTCCAGGACTTAGTTACAACCATACAACTCCATGTGTAGTGTTGTATAAATGTGAAAAAGATTTTCGGTGTGAGTCAGGATCATATTTTCAGACCCAACACAGTTAAGGTCTTTACACACCTCACCTATTGATGTGGCCTTGTACACCAGTTTCTGCCATTTCATTGGCACTTATCCTTAGTGGGTCTTGTCCCAGACCGGAAGACAGATCTCAAAGCTACCCCATGGTGTCTGTGAAACAAGAACATCATTGGCCTGTTGGCTTCCGGGGATTCATTCAACTGGATACATCTAAGAAGGTATAGTTTGTCTTAAGGGGAATCACTTCTGTGTTAAAGTGCAATATTGAAGTCAGGATTGGAGTCTTCAAGGTCTCTTCCTCAGGTCCCTGCATAAAAGGTGCTGAGAACTGCAGCAACTACAGGTGTGTATTTATAGTCTGCCTAGAAACAGGTCCCAAATGGGATTAGTTTTATTGGAGAAAATACCTGGGAAGTATAAAGGGAGAGAGAAGATAGTGGGAATACTATGAATGCCAATAGAGTCTTCAGATCTCAGGGCAGGTCCGGCACTTAAGAAAAGAAAGGGGAAGGAAAGATTTGACAGTCTTAGACTGCAGGCAGTTTGAAATTTCTCCAGGCTAAAGAGATTTCACCAAACCAAAGTAGCTAGTAGTAGGAGAATGAGCCTTCTACTGTTTTCGTGGTTGCTGGTTAAGAAAACTATTTTTCTGTATGTATGGTTTAATCAGATTCTTCATAGGGTCTGTGACTCTGATTTCAGTTATTATATAGGAAATTTGCTCCCAGAACTTTCAAGAAGAGTGACAAGAGTGATATCTTTTATTTTTTTAAAGTAAAAGGAGCCCTTGGGATACTGTAAATGCCCTTATTGAAAAAAACAGCCTTTACCTGGCATGTGAGGAGCTGGATGAAATTGTTCCCTGAAGTAACCATTTCAGCTCCACTAGTGCTTTGGTGAAAGAAAGCATTAGACGCAATTGCATTAGAGAAGCTATGATTAGGAATGAGTTGTATATGAAAATATAGATGCAAAAGCATGACTTTTCCCTAAGACTCTTGGTTCCTTTCTGCTCTCAAGTCTGCTTGGTCTACATCTTTTATACTAACACATGGTAAATGCTTAAATTACATTATCCTAGTACTATTATAAGAGATTTGTGGGCAAGGAAAATTGCCCTGAGAAGCACCAAAGCAATCAAGAGTAATTATTTTTGATACATCTGGAGAGCTGGGCAATAATGCCTGCTGCATCACAGTACCCAGAGAGCACGGTTCCTTCTAGGTTACCAGTCGGAGTTGTTCATATGCAGTTCTTTGGACTGAAAAAAGTGGAACCAAAGAAGACTTGGGTTTTTTTCTTTAAATTGATAGAGTCCATAGTTCCTGTTGATAGAATTTTTGCTTTAAGGAAACATCTTTATTTTTTATTTTTATTTAGTGTTCACACTGGTTGCTTCCCTCTGGGCCTAGACTAGAACCCCCAGGGGTATGCGGCTTGTTTCTTTGGAGGCGATTGACCTGACTGTTGCCCCACAGCGCGCCTTCTATCATTTTTTGATCTTTATCTTCCTTTGGCTTTAAGGACTGAACCCATGTTCTTTATGAATTAAACGTTTTCTTAGTTTCATTTTGGAGCAGCTGTATTCTGTATACATATGCCTTTGGCTTAATTACAGTGGCAGTACAACTTCTGGAAGGTACTGTCCGTATGATCTGTTTCCATTTTCGCTATTTCAGTTGTTCATGACAAGGCACAAGAGTAGTAAAAGCTAACCTGTCTCTCTTCTCCGAAAGGTTTTAAGCAGATTGAGTCACTTTGTGGGACTTGAGTGCTGTAGTTGTCTGCATGAAAATTTGCTTTTAATATGTATTGCCAATTAGGGAAATGGATTGCCCTACTTGGAAAAGCAGATGTATAGATACATACATGAATTTTTCTATTCTTTTATAGTAGCGAGCCAGATTGATTCTACCTTACACTCTGAAGTCAGTGTTTCTTTATTTGTACTCTAAAAATTGTGATATCCCAGTCCCAGAGGTGTTGCACAGTTGGGCTCTGGAGAAGTACCATATTATTTGATTCAAAGCCACCATTGATTCTAGCCACACCACAATTTCTTGAGGCTTTCGTGAAAAATAGAAATAAGATTTATTTACAAAATCACCTTTGAATGTAAGCTGCCCCAATTTTCATGGACTTAAATTTAAAATGTCACAAAAAATTATTGCAACTTAGAATTAAATAAACATGGTATCTTAAATGTCGTTGTTGCAAGCCTTCATCGCTTCTGGAGGGTCCCATAATTTTTAAAAAGTGATAGTTTTTAGGATGGAGGTTCTCGTCTTTGTGGATCTGATTTTAACCGTGCTAGAAACCTTTTAGGGTTCTTGCTGGCAATCATGTACTTGGGTTTATATTGTATCAAGACTGGTATTAGAGCAAGTGGATTTTGCTAGCCTTTTCTGGGGAGGAGGAAAGAGGCTGGGAGAAGATTATGATAAATCCTACAGCTCTTCATTGCTTTTAAACATGCATGTGTTTAATGGCAAAGAAGTAACTGTTCTTTACATTTTTTTCGTCATTAAAAAAAAAATCACTGAGGTTGGCACTAAACATTAGCATGTTATCTTCCCAAGAAACAGAACCTACCTGACAGAGGCAGATCGAGATCGAGGTAAGAATTGATGACTTTTACCAATCTGTCATGTTGGAGGATGGGCTTTAGAGTAGTTGATGGTCCCAGTCAGAGGATCTAAGAACATTCAGAGTTTTATGCTCTTCCAGAGTCTTAGTGTAACTACAGGGAACTGTTAACTGCAAATAAGTATCTGTTGCTGGAACTTTCTCCTTTCAGAGGCCTTTTAAAAAGTAGACTATCTACATTAGACCTCTATGTCGTCCCCCATTTTTGACTGGATCTTTGTTCCCACTCCTTCCTTCCCCTGAGTTTTATATGTTTAAAGTCCTTTTATTATCTTATTTGTTAACATGACTATGTGATGATCACACTAGTGCTGGTGAGCTGTCTTCCTTTTAATGCTATAAACTTAGAAAGTTTGGGATTTCCCCTATTTTGGAATCAGGTGCTTCTTAGCAGTTACTACTGTTGGGGGTGGCAGTGCTGTGTTCACGTGCCAGCCAGATTCTGCTACACTGTGCATGCAGTGTAGTGGGTGCCTAGGGCTGGGGTCTTCAGTAATAAACCTTGGGTGATGCTCCTCAGTCGGACATTAGGCAGAGGAACAATCTTTCATTAACGCTTGGGAAAAGAAGTACATTTAAACCGTGATTATCTTTTCTTTCTCCTACCATAGATTTCATAGCATGCCAAACCAAACAGAACTATCTGCAAGTCTTGATTAATGCACAGACTGATTGAAGTTTGTACAGTCAAGCCCTTTTCTTACTCTTGTTCTGTCAGTGGCTTCATCATGTTCTTCCCCATGTGACAGGCTTCAATTTTTATTCAGATATATAGCCAAATTGGATTTGTCCTTCTTCTTTTTCCCCCTCTACATTTTCCAGCAGCTTTCTACTTAGATGTGTTTCTTCCTGCCTTTGTAGATGGCCACAGGCTAAGGCATTGGTACAGGATAAAATTAAGAGTTTAGCATTCCATTCATATTTACTTGAAGAATCCCTCACAATTTTTGTAGACTTTTGGATCCAGTTGGCTAAATTGAAAGGAAGTGGATTTGCATGTATATTGGCTAGATGTTAGCAGTCTCAGTTGCTATAGCTTGGAAATGCCGTTCTCTCAGAAGCCTCTTACTGTGCTCTGGGGTGCAAAAAACAAAACAAAAAAACACACTAAAAAGCCCCCCACCAAAATACATGATGTCAGTGCAAAGAAAAATCAGTAATAATTTGGCTCAAAGAGAGTAAAATCATTTTTTATTATGAGAGACTTAGAGTAGCATATCAGCATTATAGCTGCTGTGGGGGTGTTGACCTTCATATTGCTGAAACATGGGGCTTGCTAAGGTATGAGCGACCATTGGGGCTGATTCTGCTCACGTGTGCACATGTGTGCACACACAGGCACCTCTGCGTGCAGTGTATTTGTCTAGTTTTTATAAATTTCACCCTATATAGCTGTGCTGTAATTTATGGACATGTTTGTTTTGAGGTTTCTGGCTTTTGTGATCACTGTAAAGAATATACTTTTAATATCTATGTATCTTTAGGCAAGTTTGTAAAGTAAATTCCTAGCAGTAAATTGACGGAGGTTACAGGATATGTATTAAATTGATAATGCTACAAAAATTATTAAAGCACTTTATACTTTCCCCAGTGGTCTGTACATGTATACAAACCACCCACCCGATTTCCCCATAATACTATATTGGAAGTTAGCAAACTTTAAAAATACCTGATTCCATTAAAAACATCTTTTTGATTTGTTGTTCTTTAATTGTGATATCTAGCATCACTTTGTATTTAGGTATACTGACATTTTTGTTCTTTTTTGTAGCATGTGTATATTTCATTTGCTCATTTCTACTTTCCCCTTCCCAAATAGGCCATTCTCTTAAATATTTATAAGGCAGTTTTGCTTACTAAAGAGCCATGAGGGCGCCAAGAATACTAAGACAAACACACACTTATCTTTATGATAAAGACCAGCACCATGAGATTGTAGAATGTTGCCTGTACAAGAGTAAGTAGCCTGTTAACCCATTATCTTTAGTAGGGCAAAGGTGGTCACAGCTCTTTAGAAAGTTCATTTTTTTTTATAATCAACATAGAATCTGAAAGAGTTCCTTAGTTGATTACAAATCTTGGTCCGATTTTGCCAGTTAACTGAGCATTTAAAACCCATTTGAAAACAACCACAAAATAAATAAAATTCTTTGGAAATATATTCACAGTTGACTCTTCCTTTTCCCTCAACCCTCAAGTATTAGTAACTTCAAAATTGAGATCTTTTTCTGTCATCTTTTTTTACTTTGTTTACCTGTTTGCTTTATATACTTATCTGCATCTGGGAACTTTCCAGCTTATTACACATGGCAACTATTCAACAAGTAAATATTAATTTTTAGAAGAGTAAATGTGGTGTCATAAAAACAGATTAGCACACCTTCAGCTACATGCTTCCATCTGTGCCAGGACCCTCTCAATATTGCTCTCTTTTCCAAAATGATTTTGTCGTTTTTCCTTCCTAGGCAGGACTAGGAGTAGTTCACATTTTCTTTCTAGTCATCCAGGATTTGGTGGAAAGATGCCACATATTCTTCATTGTGGTTCACTTAATGATAGTTCTATGTGATAGCAGTCTCGTAAGTGGACATGGCCTGGTTAGACTGTGTAAAATGTTAGCCACGATGAAATACCTCAAAAGCCACATGCATCTCTGGCCAGAGTTGAAAACATCTGCGCCTATTCGAACTAATAGACCATCTAGACAGATGCCTGGGAATATTTTTAGGTGTAATGCATCATTGAGCCAAGAAAAATCTAAAGGTGGTGAGCAAGGCAAGCTCAGCTCTCTTGAGAAAATACCAAGACAAACCAATACATCTCATTTCTAATCTTCTCTCTCTGAGGGGAAAAAAAAGGAAAGTGGAGTGATATGTTTGTAACATTAGCGTTCCCTACCTAGTTTTTTAAAATCTTTTCTGTGTGAAATAGGTTAGGTTACCATGAAGCAAACTAGTTGTTACTTGCATCTTAAGGAACAGTGTATTTTTGGAAAGGAATTTGGGAATATCAGTCTATATAATCATGATATTCTAATATTAAGCTACATAGTCTTTGCCTAAGGCTCCCAA
>RJWH01001751.1:0-318657 GCA_004363575.1 Solenodon paradoxus
GAACTTGTACAGCACTGGATTTAAAAATGCCTTCTTCAGTGTTCCACTTGCTCCAGTCAGCCAGCCCATCTTTGCCTTTGAATGGGTGGATCAGGCGGAGGGGTTCTCCGGTCAGCTCACCTGGACCAGACTTCCTCAGGGCTTCAAGAACTCCCCCACCGTTTGACGAGGCCCTCAGTGCCCACCTGATGAGCTTCCGGCAAGCCCACCAGGACTGCACCCTCGTTCAACATGTCGATGATCTGTTGCTGATGGCAGCCAATGAGGAACGCTATTTCCAGGCCACCCGACACCTACTCGACTGCCTCCAGACATTGGGCTACCGAGGATCAGCCAAGAAGGCCCAGCTCTGCTGTCCCAAGGTAACATACCTGGGGTACCAGATCAAGGAAGAAAGACGGACTATCCTCTGACCGTATACGAGCCATTATTCAGGTTCCTGTTCCTACAACTAAAAGGCAGGTACGGGAATTTCTGAGGACAATGGGATACTGCCAATTATGGATCCAGGGATTTGCAGAGCTGGCAAAGCCACTCCGTGCTTGTACAGGTGGCACGGAGGACCTGAAATGGACAGAGCTAGAGCAGAAACCTTTGAAAACCTCAAAGAGGCTTTAACTTCGGCCCCGGCCCTTGCCTTGCCAGACATACAAAAACCTTTTCAACTTTTTGTATATGAGGACCGGGGGATCACCATGGGAGTGCTGGTTCAAGGCCTAGGGCCCTGGAAACGGCCTATTTGTCCAAGAGATTGGATCCTGTGGCAGCGGGATGGCCTGAATGTCTCCGAATGGTTGCTGCCACAGCTGTTTTGGTCAAGGAGGCCGATAAGCTCATTTTAGGGCAAGAACTGACTGTCACTGCCCCACAGTGTAGAGGCCCTCTTGAGAGGGACTCCTGAAAGATGGATGTCAAACGCTTGTGTAACTCAATTCCAGGTCTTACTCTTGGACCAGCCCCACAATGTTTCAGAAAATAACTACCATCAATCCAGCGAGTCTGCTCCTGGATGACAACCCAATCCTGCTGGTACACGACTACAATGAGGTAATGAGTACCTTGCAAGTTACCCAGCCAGACCTAAATTACACAGCACTGCCTGAAGCCGATGAAACCCTGTACACCAATGGAAGCAGTTACGTGCTGGATTATAAGGTATGCAGGGGCTGCAGTAGTGACTCCTAACAAAGTTATTTGGTCACAGGAACTAAGCCGAGGAACCTCTGCCCAGAGGGCTGAGCTGATAGCCCTGATACAAGCCCTAAGATGGGGAGAAGGAAAAAAGTTCTCCATTTACACGGACAGCCAATACGCGTTTGCCATCGCACACGTACACGGTGCTATTTACCAGGAAAGGGGGCTTGATACGTCAACGGGAAAGGATATTAAAAATAAAGAAGAAATTTTAACCTTGTTAGAAACTATCCACCTCCTGGCAGAGGTGGCCATCATTCATTGCAAAGGGCACCAAAGAGGAGATTCCAAGGAGGCGGGGGGAAACAGAGCAGCAGACCAGGAAGCATGAGAGACAGCCTTAAACCAGTGGGCCTCTCAAGGCACTAGTTACCTTGCCTCTACCAGATCTGCCAAAAATTCCAAATTATACTAAGGAGGAAAAGCTGATGGCAGATAGGAAAGCAGCCATTGAGACCCTACAGGCTGGAGACAATTGTTACCAGACAATAGGATCATTGTCCCAGAAGCCATCAGCAGGACTCTGGTCTCTCAGATACATCAGGCTTCTTCTCATCTTGCAACATTTAAATGGACTGAATTGCTCCAAAACAGGGATTATATACCACACCTAGACCAGATTATGCTTGTCAGGCATGAACCCAGGTAAATGCCAAACAGGGAAAATGGATACCTATAAGGGTCAGGCTATGAGGGACCATGCTGGGTGAACACTGGGAAATAAGACTATACAGAGATAAAACCTCCTTATGTGGGGTACAAATACCTTGTAGTATTTATAGATACTTTTTCTGGGTAGGCAGAAGCCTTTCCCAACAAATCTGAGACTGCAACAGTGACTCTCAGAAATCTGCTTCATGGGTTTGTCCCAAGGTATGGACTGCCCTCAGTAATAAGCTCAGACAATGGCTCTGCTTTTGTTGCTAACTCATCACAGAATCTGGCGAAAATCTTAAATATACATTGGAAATTACACTGTGCCTACCGACCCCAAGGTTCAGGGCAGGTAGAGCGTATGAATCGGACCCTGAAAGAAACTCTAACCAAATTTGTCTTAGAAACCGGTGAAAACTGAACAGCCCTACTCCCCCTAGCTCTCCTGAGAGCAAGATGTACTCCCTACAAGGAAGGATTAACCTTTTTTGAAATCATGTTTGGGAGGCCAGCCCCACTCCTTCCCAAACTGAGGGAGGAAATAAGAGCTGAAATCAATAATGCCTCCCTTCTCAAGTATTTGCAGGAATTACAGGTCGTCCAACAAGCCGTGTGAAAGATGGTGCAAGAACCCCTCCCGGTCCCCTCCAGCAAGCCAGTACACCTGTTCCTGCCAGAAGACTCAATGTGGATAAAAAAGTACACCACTCAAGGACTGACCCCCACCTGGACTGGACCACACACCGTCATCACGACCACCCCCACAGCCATCAAGGTAGATCGTGTCCCGATGTGGCTGCATCACTCGAAGGTGAAGCTCAACCGAGAGGAATGGAAGTGCACGCAGCAAGGGGACTCTCTGAAGCTAAGACTCTGGCGTATAACGGAATCACTGTAATTATGTATGTAAATGTTTCCAGTGTATAACTCGAGGAGAGAAATGTTTCTATGCTAACAAGAGTCAAGAATTTGACTCAATTGCATTAAAACCAGTGGGAAATGAAACAAGGAACTAGAGAAACTTCATTTTTTGCTGGGATATTGTTGTAACCACTTATGTTTAGGGTGTAACCTCTACTTATGGAAACACTTACAAAACAACACTAAGCTATAAATACCCTGCACTCTCTTTATGATTTGAGTCTGTTTTACTCCATAGGGTCGCCAACTAATAAACTCCTCCTAAATCTCTTTAACTCTGGTATGCCTCTCTGATCTCATTGGTTACTTTGGAACAATGGCTGGGAAGAATCAACATCCTCAAAATGATCATGTTATCTAAAAAAAAATACAGATATAATTCAATCCCCATTAAAGTCCCTTGGGCATATTTTCAGGAAATAGAACAAAAAAATCTTAAAATTTGTATGGAACAACAAAAGACATCTAATAGTCAAAGCAATTTTAAGAAAAAAGAATGAATTTGGAGGGATTACACTCCTAGACATTGAGTTATATTACAAAACTTCTCACAGAAAAAAAAAAAATCACTAAAACAAAAAGATAACCTATTAACTGCAGGTAGATATTTGCATTTCATATTTATGATGAGGGCTTAATATTTATAATATACAAAGAACTCAAAACTCAATAACATAAAAACAGGCAAATGAATCAAAAAATGGGAGTAACTGGAGAGATATTTTTCCCAAGAGGATATACAGACAGCCAATCAAGCACATGAAAATATCTTCGCACTAGCTGGTTATCAGGGAAATGTAAATTAAAACAACAATAAGGTATCACCTCACACCTGAGAGACTGGCTATTATCCAAGAGTTGGGAAACAACAAATGTTGTTTGGGGAAGATGTGGAGAAGAGGGAACACTTTTACACTGTGGGTGGGAGTGCTAATCGCTGCAAAGGCTATGGAGAACAGTTTGGAAATGCCTCAAAAATTTGAAGATGGAAGTCCCAAATGATCTGGCAATCCTTCTTCTGGGTATTTACCCAAAAGATACAAAAACACTAATTTGTAGACTTATACTCCCCTATATTTACTGCAGCCCTATTCTCAATAGCTAAGAACTGGAAACTACCTAAGTGCCCAGATGAATGGATAAAGATGTGGGACATATATACAGTCCTTAGAAAAGATGAAATCCTGTAATGTGAATCAACATGGATGGATCTAGTGGGGATTATGCTAAGTGAAATAAATAGAAAATACCAGATGACCTCATTCATAGGTGAAACTGAATAAACAAAACAAAAGGAATAGATGAAACAAAGACAAAGCTTGGACACTTGCAACAAAAATAAAACTGAGATTGCCAATAGTGAATATTTGGGGTAGGGGTGGGGTGGAAAACCAGGTAAATGGTGGCTTTGGGTCCACTGGACAATGGTGAAGAACATTTCATGTTTGGCGCAGGTCAGGGTTTGCTGAGATATGTGTGGGTGTGTGTGTGTGTGTGTGTGTGTGTGTGTGTGTGTGTGTGTATACATATATGAGAAATGAGAAAACTACACATTTGAGTTTATTTTCATGTGTAAACATTTAAAAAACTAAAAATGAAGACCTATGCTGATTGAGTGCCTGCTGTATAATTTATTCCACAAGAGCAAATAGAATCATAGGAAAATTTACTAAGAAGTGTGGCATTTTAAACCCAAATCCCTATTAGTTTGGGCAGGTAATAACTGAAGGGGTATGGTCAGGGTCAGGATTCTGTAAATTGAAGAATTTATGCATTTCTAAAAGGGAAAGCTGTACTCAGTACAGACGGTTATTGCCTCACAGGACTGTAGGCCCAATGTAATCAGGTTTCAATATTTCAAGACTCAATGGAGCACACCCTAGTGGTCTAGTACACCCTGGGGACAGTCCACTTGCATCTCAAGGTCCTGGGTTCAAGACCCAAGACCAGGGGAACAACCAACGTGAACAACTAAATAAAGTGTTTATTTACACTAAAGTGTCTCTTCCTGCCTGCCTGCCTACTTGCCTTCACTCCTGTCTGCACCTTTCCTTAGAAAAAAAAAAAAAAATGAGAATCACATTTTTGTGTGAAAACAGTTTGGAAATGGTTTTTTAAATGTTTTAGTTTAAACAAAATGTGCCTGTCAGCTAAATCTGGCTTGTGAATCAAGAGATTGTAATCTCCATTTTAAAGTAAAAATCTAGTAAGTGAAGAGAGAAAAAGACATTCTAGACCTCCTTATGCAATAAAACTGCTACAAAGAAAAAAAATCAAGTATATGTTACCATAAAACCTATTTAAAGACATATTACCTTTGGGTTTAACTTTTTAGTTATACTAGGTTTTGTGATTGAAATGAAGAAAATGGCCTAAAGTAATACTTTCTTCGAGCACAGATAATAAAAAGCCTCAAATCTAGACTTTTTAAGTCTTTGTGAAACTAGAAATAATCTTTTGACATTAAATTTGAAATAAGTTCTATTAGTGCAAAGAATTACTCCATGATTTAAGTAGAGTTAATTTCTAAAAGGTAACCTTAATACAAAACTTACAAACTATAACAAAACTAACTAGATAAATTTTTTTAATTCTGTTCATACAATGTTAATGCTTATAAGAATATCCATTTTGAGAAAATAATTTCTACCTACCTTTTTTGCTTTAGGACCCTAAAGGT
The DNA here is from genome assembly GCA_004363575.1 of Solenodon paradoxus. Classification (NCBI taxonomy): domain Eukaryota; kingdom Metazoa; phylum Chordata; class Mammalia; order Eulipotyphla; family Solenodontidae; genus Solenodon; species Solenodon paradoxus. The sequence continues at coordinate 5,450 of RJWH01001751.1, forward strand.
TGGGAAAAGAAAAGAACTGATAAATTTTTTAAATAATTCAAATATTTTTAACAAAAGTACTTTGATGACTTAAGAGGTTAAAATTAGAAGAAGCTGAGTAGAGTGTTTAGAGGACTGTACCATCTTTGTAACTTTTCTATAATTCTAAAATCATCTCAAAATAAAGTCTTTCAAAAAATTCAGACAAAATTATAAGGAACTCTAGGAAAACTTTAGCTGGCCCACTGAAGTATCTTCTCTATATAAATATAAATTAAACACTTTTTCTTATGATAATCAAAATGTGGGTCATATTTTAATGAAATGCCCTATCACCTAAGAATATATCAGTGAAGAAAGCACTACCTCCAAAAAAGGCTTCCAAAGAACAATAAATCATTGACTAAGTATTGGTACTATGTTAGTGTGAGACTGGGACTAATCTTATGTTATAAAGAAACAATCTTTCTGTAAAATTAGATTGCTGATTTTATAGAAGGAGAATCAGTTATTGAAAGCAGACAAAACTGATGAAGTGATTCTATTCTTCAATGTCTTAAAGTAGATCTATTCCTTTTTACAAAATTGTTTTAGAATATTTTGGTAAATATTTACAACTGAGTATTTTTTCAGTAATTCTACTTGTAATTTTCTGATTTGGCCCATGTGTCCATTAGAGTTCTGGTAAGGACTTTGTAGATCATCACATAATACACTTCCACATTTAAAGACATGTATAAGAACTACTGGCTTAAGCCATCAAATAATCACAGTACCAAATAGAAATGTTACAAGTGACACATGGTAACAAACTGTCTGTAAAAAGTGCATATAGTTCACTCAGCAGATAATTAATGATTTACATACAAGGCACTGAGACATTGGACATGAGAAGAGAACTTGCTCTCAAATAATTTTTCAAACTGGTTCTGTTATTTGCTATCAAGTAATAGCTAACACTCTTCCATCTTGAAAAAAAAAATGCTATAGCAGGGTATGTAAAAAGCAATGCCCATTTTTTCAAGTAGCCCTGTTTTAAAGAAGGGTAAATTGTCTCTTTCACTGGTGATTTAATGTGAAGCAGGCTGGGGATAATAGGTACATAGATCCTCCTGCAAATCATCAGAATATCAAGTAGCACAGGAGTTCTCAAGGTTGAAAGGGTCTAAGAATCACCTGGGATACTTGTTAAAAATTCACATTTCTGAGCTGAAAGAGTACACACTCATTTCCTTCTCCCCAAGATGATTCTGGAGGTGTTACAGGTTGAACCATGATCTCTTTGAAGTCCTATCCTCTAGTCCCTTCGCATTTTACCTTTTATGGATATAGCCTCATGGATGTAATTAAATTAAGATGAGGTCATACTGAAAAGGGAGGGCCTCTTATTCAATATGGTGGTGTCCTTAAAAAAAAGGGGAAATTTGGACATGGACACCGGGAGAATGCCTTGTGAAAAGCAGAGTTACTTAACAAAGATCAAGGAACTACCAGAAGCTAGGAGAGGCCTGAACAGATCCTCTTATGCAGAGGGAGCATAACCCTGCTCACTCTACCTTATCTTATAGACTTCTAGCCTCCAGCACCGTGAAATACTTTCTACTGCTTTATCCACTTAGTCTGTGGTACACCTTGTTACTAGGCAGCCAGAGAGAAAACTAACACAGCAGATCTGAAATCTAGTCTGTTCCTGGAGTCTGGATTTTAAGAACTCCAGGTGAGTTAGCAGCAACTATTCCAAATTTGGACAAACCTAGAAGGATCTAAGAAGAAACTGATAAACCCATTATAAAGTAATAAGTAGTCATTGTTCACTCAATTTATCAGCAGCTAAGAATTAGCTTAAAGTTTCTGTTTTCTCTTCTCCCTGACCTCAAAGCTCCCCAGTCCTTATTTCTTCCCACTGTAACTCATATTCATTTAAAACAAACCTTGAAAGCATTTCTGATCCCTACTTATACTACCAGCCCTCCAATTCTATCACTTCTACTTTATATTACTCTACGGTAGATACTTCAATTGTTGCAGTTACAAAGCTGTATAATAATTTTATTCAGTCTGCCTATCGCAGGGTGGAGGGTAGGTGTCTGTCATTCATCTTGGTGTCCTAGGTTTCCATCTTGGTGCCTAGCACAAAGAATATACTCCAAATTTTCTTTTAAGTAATTAAAAAATGAACTAATTACATTTTCCACTTCATCTGGTTGTTATTAAGAAGACGGAAAGCACATGTAAGAAAACGGGTAAGAAGATTCTCCTAGGTACAGTTTAACGTGTTCTCGGAGAAGTCCTGACCGCTGAGGAGGGCAGAAAAACAAAATGAAGAACGTTATCGTATTTAATTAAATCAGTGCTGGCCTAGTGCCTTGAATCACAAAACAATTCATAGCTCCAGAAAAGACCACATGAAGGAACTTTTGAAAGCAGAGTAAACTGCAACAGTTTCTAATTCACTGCTGAGGAGACATAAAAGCACATTTCCGCCAAGGTGCAGTAAACAAGCAATTTAATGGGAACATCTATCTCTGAAAGTTTCTAGGTTGGGGCCAATTTTTAGGTTTAACAACTGAGCGAGATTAAGACACCGGCAGGCACCACCGTCTCTCCCCGCTTGCTGACACAGGTGTGGGACACGCACCTGTCCGCCGGAAACTTCCGAGGCGGCACCAAGTAGGGTTTCTTTGCCTGTATGGCCTGCTCCCCTCTAAAATACAACAGGCTTTTAGTACACAACTCAACACCGGTGAAGGAGAATCAGCGTCGCCCCTTCATTCCCACTTTTCCAGCTCACCATGTCTAGCAAGCAAGACGTCCGTAGTCAGTAGCAGGCAGAGTGCGGACTGTCAGCACTAACGCTCCGGTTGTTAAGACGACAAGCCCCGCCCATCGCACCCGGAGGAGAGCGCCTGGGCCTCTGACAAGGAAAAGCCCCGCCCACACACGTCCCAGGGACAGCGCTCAAACCCACCTCCTCGAGTCTGCGCAGGCGCGCTGCGTTTTCTTGGGGGCAAAGTCACGCCTCCGCCCCGACATGCAGTCGCTCGCCCTTCCGTCCAGTTCTGCTGCTGCCTTGAGGTGTCGCTGCGGCTGGAGGCTTTTCCGCGGCGGCGGACCGGGATATAAGTGCGTGACGGGGCGTGCGTGCTCGCGCGCGCCTTCCCTTCCGTTTCCCGGATTCGGGGGTCTGGAGGTGTTGAAGTAAGACCTGGGCGAGGATTCCTGGGTGGGAAAGGCTCCTGGGCGTCCCCCGGAGTGGGCGTCGTCTCGGCGCTTCGCGCTTGGGCTTCGGGAAGGAGTCAGGGACCGACCGGTGGGCCGCCGAGGCCGCCGTAGCGGGGGCCGGCTGGGCGCGGCCCTGTTAGCAATTTAAGATACTGAAGTAAATAAGCCGGCCCCGGAGGGGTGGTTATTTCGAAATTAATGACCTTGGGAATTTTTTCCGCGCGTGGTTCTGGTTACTTTCTGTACAAGGTATAAACTTTTTTCTTAGAACAGCTTTAAACAAAACAGGAAAGGAAGCAGTACCCGGGTTGCTTCCAGGTGAAGGTCGCCGAGAACCAGCGAGACTGAAATTATTGGCCCAAGGTTACAGACTGCTAACCAGTGGTGTAACTTTCAGATTTCTGGCAATCTAGGCCAACAGGAAAAACAGAAGAAATTAAAAATTAAGCTTAACTGAATTCTCTGTGATTTCAAGATATCAACCCTGTTTTAGCATGACAAGAAATGAAATACTTTTAAATTATTGGCACCGTTTCTCATCTTCGAATTCTAATTTCATAATGTTGTGTGCTTTCCACTTCATTGACTGTATGCATCATTAGTAAATAAGTAGTACTGTCAGAACTAGTCTTTGTAGGTCAAAAGTGTTACTAAGCCCATTTGAAGAGACATCCAGTTAGGGTAATAGCTATGCCGTCCCACCTCCAAATCCTTAGTAGCAAGATTAAGGTGTTAGTGTCCAGAAAAAGAAGCAAGTCATTATTAAAAGAAAGAAGAAATAATCTTAACATCGATTTACATAAAACATTCTGAAGCTGTTAGTCTACACTTCTAGTTTTTTCAAACTACTAATTGGTATGGTATATAGCCTGTCAATTCAGTTAGGATTGATGGGGATAAGGTAATTCCCAAATTATCTTAAAATGGAGTCAAGCTCTTATTGGATCAACCTCCCTCCTAGCAAGAATTAATTAATTAGGACTGTGTTAAGAGCATCTGGTCTGTGATCTAGTGAGTTTGCCTAGCTAGTACTTCTTGTAGTAGCTGCTTAAATATTCCTCTTCTTTACATTCAGAAAGGTGTAGTACATATTCCTTCTGGACATACATCATTGTGTCCTTTCAATTCACTTTTGTAATCTTGCTTCTAGGTCTAGACCAAGTTGTATACTAGGCCTTTAGGGACAAAATCTTGTCACCTAACTCCGATCCTTGGTAATGGCAAGGGTACTGGACTTAGTTTTTTAGGAGAAATGTGCCTCACCTGTTTTAGTCAAGTCTAAAAGAACCCAATAAATACTGCATTGCCTTTCTTTCAGTTTTTATTGCCATCTGAACTTCATGGGGAAGAGTAAACAACTTGTTAAGGCACCATAAACCCTAGTAAAATGATAATTCTCCGTTAACCCAGGATAGGAGTTGGTTAAGTCCCAACTCCTTAACCCAGACTCACTGGAAAAAAGTTATGATAGGAACTGTACCTTCATTCCACCGCCCCCCCATCCAAGTTCTCAGTACCTAAAGAGTTAACTGTTTACCATTTGTGAACCCAAGGAGACCTGTTTTTTCCCAAGGACTAAAATAAACATAAATGCCTGGGTGTGCCCTAGTAGTTCACGTGTGAAGACTGCCTGGAGTGCAGTACACATACAACCCAAGAACCTGGAATACACAGTATGGGGGTGGGGGGACAACTGAAATTAACAACTAAATAAAAAAATACTTCTTTCTCCTCTCCCTGCCTGCCTTTTAAAAAATCCAAAATACCTGAAAGTCAAGGTATCATAAAAAGATATACCTCCTTAATTTATACATGTTAACAAGTTCTCCATTATGCATAATTTGTTTAAAGAATAATAGCTACAAATGACTTTTAAAAAAAAATCAAATAAGCTTTTCAGTTACTGATTTGCTTTTTATTAGTGCTTTTTGCAGCTGCATAAGTTTTCATTGGTCAGTGCCAAAGCTATTTTCCCCGTAAGCTCCATATTTATTTTCAAGAATACATAATAGTTTGCAAGTGCTTCCCACAAAATACTTAACCTCAAAGGGAAGAAAGAGTAAATATACAGTGGAGAATTCAGACATATACCACTTTAATCAAGCGGTCAAAATTAACATCACCCATAATAGAACATATTGGAATTGTGTCCACCTGAACGGATGAAATGAAATAAGCAAAGCATTATGACTAATAATTTTGCATAAACTATACAACCTCCATCAAGCCATGTGTTAGTATCAAAATGAGACATGTTCTACAAAATAAATGGCCTGTGATCTTTACAAGTATCCACGTTGTACAAAATAAATGTCCTGTGATCTTTACAAGTATCAAGTTGATGAAAGTCAAAGAAATACTGAGGAATGATTTCAGACTAAAGAAGGGTTAAAACCTGAAAACTAAATTCAGTGTGATCCTGGATTGGATTCTTGTGCTTTAAAGGGCATTCTGGGGACACTGCCAAAATATGAAGGAGTTGTGGATTCCATGACGGTAATGTAGCAGTGTTAATTTCTGGATTCTGGTGGTTGTATTGTTCCGTAGGAAAACGCTTATTCATAGAAAATACACTCTAAAGCTACGCTGTCTAGTATGGTAGCAGCTAAGTCATTATACCTATAGCACTTGAAATGTAGAAATAACATTTTTGATATAAGCAAAATACATTATTAAATAATTTCAGTTGTAGTTTTTTAATAGGGGCTATAGGAAATATAAAATTATAGGTGGCTTGCATTATATTTCTCTTGGTACTACAAAGTGTTCATGATGATCTGATATTAACTTAAAATTGTTTAGGCAAAAAATGTATTGTTATATAACTTTTCTTCAAGATTGAAATTATCCCAGGATTTAAATTATGTTAATGAGGGACATAGTATTAAAGTTTTCTTAGGTCATTGGTAAGAGAATTAGAATTTTAAGGGACATTCTGAATGGCATTAACATTTACTTTGCGTTTAAACGCTCATGACTTAAATGCTCATGACTTAAGAATTTTACGATCTAATCCCCACAGCCATAAATTATTTTCTACGTTAGGTTGTCATGGTGCCTTTAAAGAGCAGCCTCTCCTAATAGCACTAACACATTACACATTCTATAAAGAAGCCTGAACTACCCCACTAGATGTTGCCTGTTCCTAAAGACTGCACATACCCACTCCCCCACCCTGCCCTCTTGTGTTGTTCATCTGGTCTCTTCACCAGTCTTACTGTGTCTACCAACTATGAAGCTGCTTCACTCACAGCCCATTTCTTCTACTCTTTAGCCTTTCTTGGGATTTGCTCAGGTCTCTTCTCAATATCCTCCAAGTGGATATTGCCTGTTCTTAAGAGTAGAAACAATCTTCCTTCTGCCTATAAAAAACTGAGGCTCAGAATGGTTAAGTAACCCATGTATTATGCAGTTGGGATTCAAATGTAGTTATTTCCACTCTAGCATAAAAGTTGTATACCTGCACATATTTCTTAAAATCCCTTTTCTCATCCAATTTCCTTCATAGGACTTGCCATAATTCATAATTATCTTGTTTCCTTATTCTGTCCGAGATATTCTTTCATTAGAGTGGGTATATTATGACATGTTAATAGCTATACTCCAGTGAATAGAACATGTGATCAATATTTATTGAATTAAAGGTACCATTTTTCCAGTGTGTAAAATCTTCCTTCCTTGCTTTTTAAAAACAATGCAGTAATTTAAATATTTTTTCCCTTTAGGTACACTATGTATGAGTGGATACTTTCTATGATAAATGAAAATGGCCAATTCTTTAAGAGGAGAAGTATTCAATCTTTATAAAAATGTAAGTAATTATGTTGCCAATATTATTAATATTATTACATGATGTAGATTGTTTAGAAATATATAATTTTTGTTTTTAAGCTGCTGTATCTTGGAAGAGACTATCCCAAAGGAGCAGACTATTTTAAAAGGCGTCTGAAGAATGCTTTCCTTAAAAACAAAGATGTGAAAGACCCAGAGAAGATCAAAGAACTTATTAGAAGGGGTGAATTTGTAATGAAAGAGCTAGAAGCCTTATACTTCCTCAGGAAATACAGGGCTATGAAACAACGCTATTATTCAGATGTCAACAAAACAAAATGATCATTAGTATGATTAATTTGAAAATCAGTGCCAGCTGCTTACATATACCAAATATAAAAATAATTCTAACTTAAATAGCAAGATATACCATCATGCAAAAAAGTACCTGAGCAGCCTTACTGAACTAAAATAGGTTTCAACTTCTATTCATACTGAGAAACCTTATCAGCAACCCTGTCTTTGATCTTCTATACTTAAATAGTAATTTCGCTACATGTTGCCAACTACCCATGATAAATTAATGAACATCCAGTTATGAATGAAAATACAATGCACTTAAAAAGTTTTTTAAACTTAATAGATTTTCCCAATTACTCTTAGTCCATTTCTCCATTCACTGGTATGAGAAGGCTATTTAATGCACATTTAGCTAAGCAAAATAATTTCTTGGACATTTACTCCCTTTAATTTTTGAAAGTGTACCCTTTTTTGGACTCTTTTGTATCATTAGCAATACATATTCACAGTTCACTACAGAAGCATCTGGTAATGATTTAAGTGCAGTTATAGAATAACAGTATGTATGGAGTAAAACTACTTATCTAGAAATAGCCTGACAGTGACTGGCAGCACATCCATCCTGTTTAGTTATTCCCATGATTAATTCTGCTGCTGGCTTCCTTTGGTCTTTAAAATAAATCACCTATTGTGTTGTCAATTAACTGCTTCGATAAAAAGAATGTTACTCTATTGTCATAAAGGTATGATCAGTTTCGCATCTCCTTCTAAATGAATTAATATGGCAGTGGTCCTAAGCCTAATATGATTTTACATTTAAGCAAACACTTCAACCTTTACATAATGATGTGAAGTATTAAACCTGCAAAAAAGATTCACCATTACACAATAGTGTCTGTGGCTTATAAACTATTCCATAGCAACTATGGGACAGATGTTTCAGATTTTCATCAAGAAATGGACACTATCATAGTCACCATAACTATTTTTATTACATTACAATAATTAGGAGCAGTACAGTTCATGACAAAAATATTACAAATTTCAGATCACTTCACAGCACATACTCCTATAAACATTTAAAAGTTAATTAAAAGTGGTCATTTTTTAATTTACTGTTTGATATGACCAACATTCCTAGGTCAGCGCAACCAAATGATGGAAAACAACTGGATCACACTGCATTATGTCCCACAAAAAAAGCACAATGTACAAAATGTGCATGTTTCAGTTTACACTATACAAAAATAGTTAAAATACATTCCAGGTAAACATGTTACATTAAGAAATAGTACTAGTAAGAAATTGGCACTCAAAGGAAAAATGCAAAAGTATTTTCAACATGAAAACACAAGACAGTGGAACTGGAAACTTGGATAAAACATTACATAACTCATTTAGCTCTATGGGGAGGGAAGCCCTCTGTAATTGACATTTCTGTAGGTAATAACTTTTTTTCCCTAAATTCATCTAAATTGCCTGTCATCCCAAACTCACATAAAGCTACTAAATTATTAATCTAGTCGTGACTATTTTTCAAAAACTAATGTGACTCTATCTTTAGACTCATTTTCTGAAGGAATTTATAGCTACTAGTTGGATGCTGTTCAATTTCTCAATGCAAATTTCACGCTATCCAATATTTAAAAAGAAACTATTAAATACAAATTCAGTTTTAAAGTAACTGATGGCTTAAGAAAAATTACTACAGAGTTGACAAGAAAGTATTCCTTTTGGATAAATGGAAATGAGTTTGTATTCCCGAAAGAAAGCCTACATTTAGAAAAAAATAATTAGAAGAAAATCATCGGAATACAAATGAGATGAACTTGTGCAAACTGCAACTTAACATGCCTCACAAAATTCATATATATATGTATATATTTACATACACACATGTGTATATGTATAGATACATACACATATATATACATATATATATGGACAAAATTGTGCAGTGGTTGCAAAGGTTTTGATAACCTCTCAAAGTTGGATTCTAAATTCCTATGCAGTGTGACTCAGTTAACATAGAGTCTAGAATTCCTAATTGGGAATATTCACTCAAATTATGCTACATACTTCTGCTACATTCTTCCACAAACATGTTAATGTCTAAGACTATGTAATTTTGCCATTTTTTCAACTTTAAGGATTTTTATCTTTAAGGCTGTAATAATTAGGTAATATTTGTTATTTCTAGGATTATCTCTCCCCTTTAAAAAATTTCTACAAAATCAGACCTTTTGTCAAACCATTCAAAATTCACATAATAAAAGATAATTACCACTGCCTTAAAAAAAAAAAGTGCCCACCTCCTCAGAAATTCAAGAGTTCTAAAAATTCCTTCAGTTATGCACTGCAATTTCTGAAGCATGGCCACTTCGCATGTAGAAACAAGAGGAAGTACGATATAAGTTTTAATACCCTACCAAGATAATGTCCCATAAACTGTAGTTTAGAATAGCATTTCAGAAATCATACTGATTTTTACACAGATGTTTTCTTTTCTGGTTAATTCCAGGCACCTGTGTATTCATACCCAGATAAACCAAACTATTATAGAGCCCAATATTTAATTCTTAGCCTACTTAATCACTTATACAAAGAGACCAACTAGGATATCATATACTTGGGAATTTTAATATCTGACATACGAATCAATGTGTACTCTAATTATCCCAAAAGTATTAGTTATGCCAAATAAAAAACAAATTTATATCTTTAAAACAATGAAGTAAAGTGATTTAGTTAATGTAGCTAGATTAAACAGTTATTATGGAATTACACGGAAACAAGTATTTTAGAACTGGAAGAAAATTTAGAGATTAAGTCCCTTAGAGAAACTAAAATATGCATCATATGATCTTGGGTCATGTGCCAAATGCCCCATCAAGGTATTATAGACCACTCTAGAAATAAGCATCACTTTAGGGTAGGGATTCTGTTCCTGTTTGGGAATACCACAATATTCCTAGTGCCTTGCACAGTGCCTAGCATTCAGTAAAATCTCTGCTGAATTCTGCTAGTAATAAAGCTCCGAATTAAACTGTAAAGTACTTTTCACTGTAAAATTTTAGTTACTGAAACAATGGAACATATCTGTTACCAGGGCTAGTCCTGGCTATACATTATCTAAGGTTTTTCGGCACTACCTTTATTAAATTCTTCCTCCACAGTTCAGGGTTCTGTCTAATCACAGCAGGTTTGAAAATTCTTTATTAACTCACTGATGGACCTGGCAGCCGACAGATGTTCTATTGTTATAGTCATCCTATATGCATAGGCTGAGAGGAAGAAATACAATGTAGGGCAAGTTACGTCAGTAACTTGATGGGAAGCCTTCATGTTAGGCAATCCAGAGCAGCAATAAATCTTGAGGTTAGGGGAGTTAAAGTATTAACAGAAAAGGCATCAAGTCACAGAGGATGTTAAAGGGTAGGCAGGCAAAATGACAGTGATATGGGAGAAGAGTCCTAGAACTGGAGAATAGATATTCAAAGTAAACTTCACCACTTGCCCAATTTTGCCCAAGACTAGCACTGAAGATAACACAGGTACAAAATTACAGACAGTGCTCAGACAAATAGATAATATTTTTATGTAAACTGAATGTAAATCACACGGTTGTAATGTTAGGTACTGCCTCTGTGATGACTCAATGTGAAGAAATGGATAGTGGTTTGACCAAAATCCAAGTTATAAAAGATACATAACAAGAATCAAAGCCGCCTGCATCCTAGTCCAGTGATATTTTCACTTCAAATATTTTAAAATCAGTAACATTTTAAATGCTTTCAAAGAATCATTATTAATGTTAAGTTTTTTGGGGCCGAAGATAATTCTTAAATATGGACCAGACTTATAAAAGTTGTATGAATTGTCACTTTAGCCAATTTTAAATGAACTAAACAATACTGAAAAATTTGAAACTTTTACTTCATTATTTTAAAAAATTAAATCATCGCACCTCCCTACCCACCACCCCCCTCAAAAATTTGTTTTTCATTTAAAATAATGTTTTTAAATTTGGGGTATTTGTTTTTTAAACAGAAGTGATGCTCTTGATCTGTCAGCAGAACCATCACACAGTGACTATACATATCTTGCTGAGCTATCCAAACTCTCGTATCTACTCCCCATTTTGACCAATCAATGAATGCGAACACCAGAAGACCCTCTTAATTATGCAGTCCATACTCTGAATCTCTCAGTGAAGCTCAAAGGTCACACCACAGAGCTTGGCCTTGCAACCTTGGTCTCTTTACACTTACTACGCTAACTGGCCAAAATAATCTTTAACATTACTACCAGAATTAAAACTATTTTCAAAGACTGAAGTTCAAGAAAAGATTTAAAGCTATACTAAGAGCAATCTGACACAGGGAAACTATTTCATTCCTATGAGATTTTTTTTATACATATTAAAATGTTTTCAATCATTAAAAAATTTAGTAGTAATGTAAATATAGCCCCCAAATGGTTGCTATAATCCTCATTACATACTGGGTTCTGCCTTAACAGGAAAAGATATTTAAGAGTATTACAGAGATTTATCTAATGTGGAAAGTAAATGGCCTTTTAATATTTTCCATTGCCTTGTATTTTTTTCCATTTTTTCCCCTTTTTATAGAAAAAATATAATATTTTTGGGAGCATGACCATGACAAGTAGCAGTGGAAAGAGGGTGAAAACTATTGTGAACAGTGTAATTTTACATTCATTCAGGGTGACTGGAACTACAGGACAAGATGCCTACAAGATGAATCTACAGAAGCCCACAAATTTTGCATTCCCTCAGTGTTTCAGGAAAAGCAATCATGAAATCTCAACTGAAGTTATAATTAGTTATTAATCCATGTATGTGACTAGCTAAAACACAGAATAGGGATGATTCAGAAGCTTCATTAATTTTTTTCACACCGAAACTCACAATTGGTAAGAAAAATAGGAAGTAATCAACTGCATGCACCAAAAACCCCAAGACTGAAATCCCAGGTATTCATTTTTTTTTCACAGGCATTGCTAGTTCAAAAACCAAAACTCAGGGAATACTGGCACTTAGAGGAAAAGTTTCCACTGTCATTTTAAAATTAAGCATTCAAGAAAAAGCTAACAGTTTGGATGGAGCAGAAAGAATTACGTAATGCTAAAAACAAATGCTAATAATTTAGTGTAATATACAAAAATTACCACTTTTACTTAAGTATGCCTTAAGAAAAAAGTACAAATTGTATTTACATAATTATACACTTTGTCTTTGACTTCTTTTTCTTCTTTTTACCATCTTTGCTCATCTTTTCTTTATGTTTTCGAATTTCTCGAACTAATGTATAGAAGGCATCATCAACACCCTAAAATACAAAATAAGCATTACAATGTGAATATAGATGATAGTTTGAGGTGTAAAGAAAACAGAAAATGTTGTTATATTACTAATGGAAACAATACTGAAATTAATATTAGTATTGAGAGTAATTTCTCTTTAGGCAACTGAAAATGTTATCAGACTTGGTTTTTAAATATCTTCTTCATGGATATTTTACATACATTACATACAGGTACACTGACTTTCACAAAAGGCAATGAAAATCAGTGGCACAGAATATTACATGAGCATAACAAATGACTTTTTCCTAGAACTTAACTTGCTACCATTTTTTCCAAATTAGTATGCCTAAGTCACCAAAATCCAAATGCATTGTATTTTTTTAAATGTCATTTATACTTAATTATCCCTGACTATCTAGACATTAGAGATAAGTCATGATAAATATATACTATTTTCATAGTAACTATCTTTGAGCTCTGGTTCATTACTTAATTTTTTAATTACCAAGAAGTAAATAGTATTTGAATATATTGTCAGTTTTCAAATAATATTAAGGCATTCATTTCAATTCATATACTTATCAGAAATACAGTGACCTCAATATAAGACACTACTTTGAAACTATAATACTTCTCATTTGTGGAAAAGTAAGCTAAATCATCTAAATGGAGGTGTAGCTTACCACTTTGGAAAAGATTCTTATTTTAGTTTGTTTCATATATAAAGCTTGCCATATAGAACCATAATGCTGATATGTTTGAAGAAATTTCTATCTGGCCATTTTTGGCCTACATCACCTACTTGTGATTAAAGCAAAGTGTCTAAATTGGTTATGGAGAAAATTATTTCAAGTCAGAATATTTTTCAGTCTAATAATCCTAACATATAAACACTGGCACTCAAAGGGAAAGGACCGATTTTTAGCCTGTAATACTTATATACAAAGCTAGACATGTTAGTTCCTTTCATGTCCCTGTTAAAAAGCCAATTAAATATAAAAGCAAAAAATATTTTAAAATGTGATTTATGTTTGTTAAAATCTGTTCAACTGATTAGTAAATATTAAAAGAAAAAAGCTAATGGTTCTTTCAAATTTAGACACTAGAGGGAGTCTTAGAAGCAAATACCCAACAAATAGTTGTATAAATCCAGCCATTACTTTAAAAACAATGAAAATTAGTTTTTTACTCATTATAATAACCTTTGTTCAACATTCATATAAACACACAACTAAATACTGAAAACAATTTAAAAATTTAATGTAACTGATTTATTACATTACTAAGATCTACAATTAATATTTCAACATAATAGCAGAATTCAGGGCATTTTTAAATAGTTACACTTAACTAATTTTTCAGTTTTTAAAAATGTAAACAGGAAAGGAAAGAGAAGTTTGCTCATGTTTTAAACAAACAGTAATAAGATTTAAAAATAGCATTAATGTGATACTAGTAAATTAACCCCCTTCTCAGTAAAGTCCCCAAGTGTGTTCACTAATGTTCCCCACTTTTTGATGTCATTAATTGATAAAATATAAACATATGCTTTTGTTTCACCAAAAGGAGAGGAAAACTAAAAAGACATAACACTTACCAGTAAAACAGGCAAGCCTTAATAAATATAAATGTTCATGACACAATACAATGGAAAAAATTCCAGTGATAAAATGTCAATGGTAACAAAATGGTAAAGCAGATAAAATGAAAAATCATGGGATGAACAGAGAAGGTAATGCTAGGTAATGCTAAAACAAATGCTAATAATTTAGTGTAATATACAAATTCTAAGGTGAAAACAATCCACAAGCATTGAGTAGACAAGAACAGAATTTGAAAGCAATGATTCTAAGATTCTCACATACTTTAAGTTCATATGGTACTGAACTCTCATTTCTCTAATCTTATTAAATAATTTCAATGATTAGGAAAAATGTTGCAATTAAAACAGGGCAGGAATTGCTTTTTTTTTCCATGGGAACCAGTCATTCTCATATACACATAAAAAGATAAAACTAGTATCATTAATTATTTTGTTCAAACCCATTCATTTTAGGACTAAGAAAAACTCACAAATCTGGGCATGCCCCCCTTTTTTAAAACGTTTCATCTTTTCAAAATTGCATTGTAGTGTTAAATTTTATGATAATTTTTAAATTAAGATATTGCTTTATACAGATACTCAAAAGTATTAAGAATATCAATAAAAATTAATACCAGTCATGCTTTGTTTCTTCTTTTGGTTTTAAGTAGATTAGTATACTACACAGTTACCTTTTATGGCTGACTACTATTCAGAGAATGACATCTGTTGCACTATGAACGAAGGTGTCAACAGGTAAAACGGGTAAGAGGTTTGCCTATTCCCAGCAATAAATGAAGGGGGGCCTAAAATACTGATGTGACAAGTTAGAATGTCATATCCTAGAAATTGACAGTTCAACTAAATGGGGTGAAAAAGCATCATATCTCAAGACTCCCTGGTTTCTTTTCTCACTTGGGTAAATAAGCAATGCTGATGCCACCCAGGAGAGACAGGCAGAAAAAGCCACCCAGGAGAGAGAGGCAGAAAAAGTACTGACAAGTATCTACGAGTAGAATGGCAACAGGAAAAAATACACTGTTGAGTGTCCCTTTCTAGCTCTGAGCATTCCACCTTCCTGCTCTGTACTGTTGTTCCTTACATTTTTTTTTAATCTTGAAACTATGGTGAATGTAGTCATCAAAAGTGCCTCAATTATACCTTTTCATTGGGTTCAAAATAAATGTACTAATTATTGAAATAACTATAGCAGTTTATCTTTTAACATTTCAAATCAGAATCCCACTCTAGGTAGTTCTAAAAGTGGTTGCTACTTTGTTACCTGTGAAAGACATCTGTTTTCTGCCAAAATTAATATACTGAACTTACCAGATTACATTATAATGCATTTTTTAATTTTCACACAGCCAGGAGTCTTTTCTTCTTTGCTGATTTTTTTCAATCTGTTTTGTCGGATCTCTCTCACCAATGTATAAAAAGCATCCTCCACTCTCTGCATTGTAAAACACAACTTCTTTAAAGTCTGCTTCATTGGTAATAGTAATTTTTTTGGGACAGCCATGTGCAAGAAATTTGAAATTAAGAACTTTGAGAATTATTTTTTTAATGGAGATCAAAGCGAATAAAACTGGGGGTGCAGTTTTCGTAGATGGGCTTGAATCCTGGTTTGTTCTTTAACTTTAGTCATTTTATTTTGTAATGGAATTTTTAAAGAAATTTAAATTAAGAATTAGGGGAGGTTGTGAAAAACCTAATAAATACATGTATTAGTAGTAGCTGTATATCAATTAATATAATCATTTTAGTTTGCTAGTCATGAAATCAATCAGAGCCTAAATTGAAATTTAAATGATTTATTTGATTCAGGGAAAACAAGTGATTTATATCACTGATCCCTACTGTCTTACCCCTCCTCCTACCAACATCTTGCATGGAGAGCAAGGAGAAAAATGGTACAAAAGGGATGCTCAATCTTTGTTGTTGTTTTTTTAAAGCAACACATTGGCACACACTGGTGGCTCAGGTGTTAAGACTATACCTGGGGGACAATTAAAAAATAAACACCCAAATAAGTAAAATGGTTACTCTTGCTTCCTGTCTGCCTTCCTCTTATAAACAAACATACAAACATAAATAAATGTTAAGAAAAGCACCTCAAAATAAAATTGGATAAAGAGACCGGAATCTCGAGTTCTATTTTCAATTACTGATTTAGTTACTTTCTAGGGTTCACAAGTGGAGCAGAGACTGGGGCAAAGGTGGTTAACTACTTATTTGAAAGTGCTTAAATAAGGCTGTTTATTATAATATAAAAACATCAAATGTTTAAAATATACACACATATATAGTATTCTTACTACAAGTCTAAAAACTATTTTTAGAACAGTACCCAATTATAATGACTTCAATCGTTAAATATTCGAGAGGGGCTAAAGGGAATTCTGCTTAAGGTTCTGGTAAGAAAGCTAAGACAACAAATACAATCACATACGGCTGTATGGAACTCAGCAATGTCTTTAAGGTTTTTTGTTGTTGTTGTTTTTTTTCAATCCAGAGATTAGGGAGTAGTCAAAAGGGACAACATATTTAGCTAACTAAACCTCTAGTCTGCACAAAAAACGTTACCACCAAACTATAAACATAACTGTGAAAGTGAAATGTCCATAAATCTAAATATAGTGTAATTTAACTTAAAATACGTAATATTTGTGTTTTTTCTTCCTAAAAGGATGATGTACTTAGGAAAGCTGGCTTATATTTTACTGCATATTTGATTTTTACCTTAATCTGTTCTCTTAATTTTAAGAATGAATTACTCACTATGGGGACTGGTATATTTAACTCAGATTACAGTATCAGTCTTTCTATGAAGCAACTGCGACAGCTAAAAGCTGATGTATATCAAAAGCATGATTTGTAGTTTTTGTTTTGTTTAAAGTATTTAGTTTGTTCACACTGGTGTTCCCCTGCCAGACCTGGAATTTGAACCCAGGGGTATGTGAACTTGCATTCTTTGGATGCTGCTGACTTTCTAACAGCTACTCCACCAGGGTGCGCCATAGTTTTAATTTCAGTGAGTCAGAGAATCAGCATTTAAGCTTAACTGAAGTAAGTCAACAGCTAAGGTTTTTTACATGCCAAAGTTACTGCACACCATTGCCTATAATAATTAAGGGGGAAAAAAATCTACTTTCAATCTTTAGGGCATATTAATTTTTATAATCTCAAGAATATATTAAGAACTGCTTCAACAGAGTTCAGTAGTTTACATTTAAACTTTAAAATTCATAAAATTAAGTTTGGGTTAAGAAGACATTTAAATAATGTTAATTATATATTAAAATGTACATTTCAAAGTACTTAAACCACCCAATGACATATTTCTAGTCAGCTATTAAATATAAAAATCTTTACAGGCCAAGAAAATATGTATCTTACTTTAATCAATTTAATCAATTAGCTAGTTAAGTCAACTTCAAAGTAAAAATTTCTGACAACTTTCTGAAATCAATGGTAGTACATTATGGTCCCTTGTACCGGTATATGAATTTTTAAATATTTTACCATCTGTCATTAATTTAAGAGGAAAGGGTTTATTTTTTTACTCATTAACTGAAAAAAATTATGTATTAGAAATTATTATTAAGTAAAATAAGCTATTACAATGACTTTGTAAAGCATGTAAAATATAAACCTTGAGCTGGCATTAAGATATTTTCACAAATGATTCTTTTTCAATTTGAAAATCAATGCAGGAAATTTAAAAAATTTATAAGCAAAACAAACCAGGTAAAAGCTCATATTTTTAAAAGTGTAAATTTTTATTCCTGTTTTTTAAAAAAAGTTGTAAGGTCAAGGTAGAAGTATTAAAAACATGCAAGGGGGAGGGGTTTGATCCCCTAATTTAGTAGAAGCAAATTTTGATTTTAATTTATTTCTAAAATCAGTTTAAACATGTCTGCTTTGTCAGTATGCACATCCCATCACCAATACCCGAATATATATATGATTTTTGTTTCCAGCAATGCAGAGAGAATTGGAAGCCAATAATTCAAAAGGAAGCGATTACTACCCACCACCAAGAATTCAGTATTTATTCCTCAATAATGAACAACACTGAGAAACTGCTTTTTCCAAAGCGACTTTTTTCATTTCTTACTTTTACTAATAGGAAATTTAAATCTGATTTTCAAAAGTCAGTTATTTGCCATATTCTCTGACTTAAAATACTTTTTTCTTGATGATAATCTTTAAAGGCAAAAATGCAAACGAGGACATTATTTATTCTTGTATACGCCTCAAACCACTGGTACAAAACGCTGGTTTCATAGTCACAATGTCTAGGTAATTTTTATAGTATCTTATTTTAAAGATGAAAATATACAAAAATACCCAGTGTTAGTCATTAAGCTCTTAACTGGGGATTTAACCCTTATTAAACTTGAACAACTGAAAATATTTATGTAGGAACAAAAGTATACTTGTTTATATATGTGAAATGTTTTAAATCAAGAGATCTGTCAATATTTTCAGTTCTGCTATTATCTGAAAACATGGTTGGGTGACTAATACAGCAGTTTATACTGGAGAAAGAATAGTTAAATAGCTTCTATATCCTGGTGCCTAAAATGCTTTCACTAAGAGATTTACTTTTAATCAAATACTGCATTTTTGTTGAATAGCTTATCTGTAAAAATTCTCGCAAATTCTTTAAAGGAAATGACATTTCAAATACCCTAACTATAGAGAGATCCAAGAATACCAACCTTCCTCTGGGAGAGGAATGAGAGGAACAACAAGTATTATAAAACAACATTCCATTGCAGAATTCTTCAAGCAGCCTTGCCCAAGGGCAGCTCATCTCAGAACTACTGAACTCCAACAATACCTCTACTTGGGAGGCTACGGTGAGGAGGGAAAATTTTCCTTTACTTTCAAGGTTCTTTCAACCACTGTGATCATTATATTGACATAAAACAGATGAACAGGAGATGAATAAATGTAATATTGTATGTATAGGAGCCTACACAGACATGGGTGATCTGAAGACAGGCAGGTAAAATAAGGCTTTATGTGCCATCCTGAGCTAAGGCACAGAATGGAACCTGGCCTTCCCAGAGGAGGAGGAGGAAATCTGCATTAAGGACCAGAAGAAAAGCAGATGTCTGGCATCTAAATGTTCAACCTGTCATACAGATAAGCTACAAAAACTTATTTCTGGTATTAGCTCTCCTTAGGGGCTACCCCCACCCCACCCTGTTGGCCACTCCTTGTAGTTCTTCCAGGCATTTATGGGAGGGGCACAAGTTTCTCTTGACCCTGTAGGTCTTTTCAGCTCAAAACAGTCCACATGCTAAAGTGACACATCTTGGAGTCGCCTGTTCTGAATCCTTTTACTCTGCATGGTACATGGAGATGATCAGTAATTGTTCTACTTCTAACTCATAAAAGGCCAAAATACAAAAATACTGATCATATGTAGACAAACTCAGCTACTATTTAACAGAAAAATACAGCACATAGGGAGGTTTGCCTTTGGTTTTCTTTGTTAAAACAATTTGACCAGAAGCTTTCTATCAACTAATTTTTAAAAAATTTCTATTAAGTAATTTTTCTAACTAATTTAAGTATCTAGAAATTAACAACAAAAACCAGAAAATTAACATCTCAACATTTTTTAGTTTTCAAGATTAATTTTCACAGTATGCTCAAATTGAGATATCCAGAAAGCAAAAAAGCTGAATCAGGAGTAGCAGATACTGAGAAATCTGCTTCTGTCATCCACTTTAAAGACTGGAAAACACACAGTGGATTACCATGGTGACACTGCTGTATCAACAGCTTTGCCAGCATTGCCATGTACTGCCCAGAGAGGCCAGACAAATCTGTCAATTACTCAACTACCCAGACAATGTGACCTAAGCAGCAGTCTTTATAAACTAGGAACACGGGCCTAGCATGTTACCAGAAAATAAAAACTACTTTGGTCTTTTAGATGTGGACCAAAATGACTGTGAAGAAATAATGTCATTATATTCTAGCCATATGACTGATCTTTTAAAATCACAAATTAAGTTGCTAAAATATATATTGTGCAATTCTTCTTTTAAAAAGTACTAGAGTAACATGCCCATTTCTGTTTCACAGAATACACTAATTTTTACTTCAAAATTACTGATGTTGGCCTGTAAAATTTAGGTCAACACTCTGACCTAACTTCTAGTGTCTAATCAAAAATATAGTTCCCCAGAGAATTGGGAATCCGCACATCCACAGGCCAAATGAGGCCACAGCCTATGTTTTGTCTGCCCACAAGCTAAAAATGTTTCAGCATCTTTTAAAAGGGTGATAAGGAGGAAAAAATGCAACACATACTGACTGTAGCCCATAAAGCCTAAAATATTCATTATCTGGCCCTTTAGAGAAAAGTTTGGCTAACCCCCGACATATCTCTAAGTAGTTCTAAATGCATGTTCATTCCTACTAACTTGAATATAATTCTTTTGGGTGTTTATTTTTAGGTTCATGTTCAAGACCAAACTTAAGAATATGAAATAAGTAGCTGCTAACAAAATATAGGATTTACCTATTTACTTTGTTCAAATAAATAGCAGCAGGTAAATAACAAAATATTCTGCAGAAAATAGGGCTTTAAATTTTCACAAAAAATAGATATAAAATTTAAATGTACATATTTCACTTTATAATTTCCACAATCACCCTTTAAAGTCTTCCAAAAGCATGCAAAGATCAAATTAATTTCAGCAAAGAAAGGAATAAACCTCTGAAAGGTAAATAAACAAGTTTATGTTATAAAATAAAATCAAAGATAGGAAATGAAATATCTAAGTTAGTTTAGCAACAAATTATATAAAGGTACTGATAAAATAAATATAAAAGCTGAGTGCTAGGTTAGTTAATAAAGTATTAATATTCCTTTATATTACATCACTATTTTAATTAGATGATCCACGTAAACGTCTACAAAGCAAAACAAAGTTAATTCTCTTCCATATCATTCACTCTACATATACCTTTCCCCATATCCGCCCCCAAAACCTAAAAATCCACTTAAAAAGGAATTCAAGTGGTTTTACAATTATGAACACCATAGTATATGAAGGCATTAATGTCAAAAATAATCAATTAGTACTTCTGAGGTAGTAACTAACCAAGTAAGAAGGAAAGAAGACAACAGCTATTTTAGGCTATGAGAAATGAAGGTGAGATTATTAGAATAATAAGTCTTCTTTTTACTGTCTTCCACAGATACTGTCTTCCACAGAACTTCTGCTCTAAGTGTGGTCCATATACCCAAATCAGCATCATCAAAATCAGCTGGTTAGAAATGCAGACTCACAGGTCCAGCCTAGACAGACTGAATTAGAACTTGAATTTAATAAAGAAGCCCAGTGATTCATATGAATATTAATGTTTGAGAAGCCCTGCTCTATTTGGATCCTTCACAACATCAGGCTCAGGTTTTTCTTTTTCTTTGTAAAATGTTAACTAGTTTGAAAAGTATTTTAAGAAGTTACAAATAATGCAATTAAAATGTTAATAGTGTCAGTGTTTTCAATCAAACTCCTTTCATTTTATATTTTGAAAAACTGTATAAGAAAATGTTGGGAGAAGTAAGGAACACATAATCACATTTTCCAATGATCTCCTCTCTAAGGGAAATCAAGGAATGGTCAGAGAAGACCACTAAAAAAGACAAAACAAATGTCTTCCCAGTATTTGGGACTTGGGAATGGATTTGGATGAAATCATAATTCCTCTAAAGTGACGTGACATGACACCAAGTCTTTTTTAACCTATAAATTAAGTTTTAGAATGAGATGTTTGTACTATGGTCAAATTCCACTTTTAATCTCAAAACAGAGACTTAGCATAGTCTTCCCCATTATTTTCATTGCAAAATTTGTAAAATTCCAAAGTGGTACATATGATCTTCCACTAGGGGCAATAGGCAGATAGTAGCTGAAAGTTAATTTTTAAATTGTTATCTGTTTATAAAATTCAAAAATGCTAGAATGCCTGTTTTTGTAACTTTAATCATATAATGAGTTGTTCACAGATTTTGTTAACGTCTATCATCATAGAAGTTAATTCCACAAAATTGGTTTCCTGGGCTCATAGGTACCCATAGCCAGACAAAGCTCAACATAAACATTCATCTGGTATGGAATATAAATTGATCAATTTCTCAGTATATGAAAATTATAGACCATATACTTACATATTCCTTTCTAGAATTTTTATGTTAGACTCACTTTGTACAAAAGGTTAAACAATATCAATTGAAATTATTCTGTTTTAACAACGAAAAAAGTTACTTTTAAAATGAGGATAAATTTTGAAACAAATTCAGGGCCCATCTGGCATTAATTTTTGTCAGAACAACACAGTAAATAACTATTTCTATTTACTTTCTAAATATTCTCTTAATTTAATAAAAACTTTATATTCGAAAATACATTCTTGAATAAGCTGACCAAAGTAAATTTCTTTAAATATGACAAAATTTAATGTAGAAACCTATAATAATCTTAAAAGCACTTCTAAAATAGGAAACACAAAATTTGTTCCCCTGTTGAATTTCTAACAGTTGAAAAAACAAAACAAAATAAAACTCCCATGTTTTTTGAATCCTGAGTGTAAGACATAAACAACGAATAGTGGACTCAGAAGCACTATCCTTTATATCCATAACAGAACAAATAAACTTTGTTTTAGTTCCTATTTTAGCACAATGGGAAAAAAGTGAAATGTGTACATTTATTAACCTACCCCGAAAGTGATGTTATTAGTAGTATATTAGTAAATTATGATTAATGATTAAAATCTCACTTGATATAGTTTGCAGAGAATAGATGTAAATGTATTACAATTTTACTTACCTGTCTTGTCTTTGCTGATGTTTCAATAAAAGGAATTCCGTAACTTCTTGCTAAGTCCTGAGCCTGTTTTGTGTCTACTGTTCTAGAAGGCAAATCACATTTATTTCCTACTAGGACCATAGGTACATCTTCAGAGTCTTTAACTCTTTTTATTTGTTCTCTGGGGAAGAAAACAAAAGTTACAGAGGAATTAGAAAATTAAAAAAACGTTCAAAAACTGTCCACAACTTGGTCTTGTAAAATGACTGAAAGAAGACTCTTACTGTAACTCCTAGTTCCCACCATACTAAATTTTTCCTTTCTTCTCCTTCTAGATATTTTTTTGTCTTCATCTTAAACAGAGAATTCTGAAGTTTCTTAAAAGAATAAATACCTAAAAAATACAGTAAAACTATAATCTAATAGTTCATATGTTGGTAGGTCAGTCACAATGATGAAACAAAGTAAAATTCTAAGCCAAAAAAGTGCTGTGCCTTATTGTTAAAACCATATTTTAAAAACACATACTACATATGTTGATAGATATGTATGTATAGAATTTAAAATGTTTTTTTTACAAAAACATGAATTACATTAACATAATTTTCACATTCCTTTTTCAAAAAGAGTGCCAAATGAAAAGATTTTGATTTTGATGTATGCAACCTGATTGTTTATTCCATAAATGGCTTCCAAATAGTTTTCAACATAAACTCTAAATTTGGGATAAAATTACATTCCTTCACAATTTAGGTGAATTTCAAAGATGCAGCATGCAATAAGGAAATAGAAGACAGTCAGGATTAGCTCAAATTCAGTTCCTCTATTAGCTGAGTAAATTTGTATAAATTAACAAATATGTATTTATTTACTAGTCTATAAAAATATTATCACCAATTCAAATTTCTTTTCCTCTATTAGTAGACTACAAAGAAAACATGCTGTAACAAATGCTATGTAAGTAAAATGTTAAACCTCTTCACTAGGCAAATTCAATGTTATAAATGATAAATTTGCAAAGAAACAGAATATAAGTTATACTTGATTATTTTAATAAGTCAGTTTTATACAGATTCTTCGATCTTTAAAACTATAATTGTTCTGAAACTTCAGTATTTTACAGCTTTTAAGTACCTAAAGTCAATGTTTATCCAATTCCAAGAAATTCTACACTACATAATATACTTGATTATATGTTAAGGTCATTCAAGTGGCAACATCTCAGTCACCTTTCTATATTTGTTGATGGTTTTCATTTTCTTTCTTTTTTATTTTTTAAAGGAAAGGTACAGGCAGGAATGAAGGCAAGTAGGCAGGCAGGCAGGAAGAGAGAGGAGGAAGAAGCATCAGTTATATTTAGCTATTCACACTGGTTGCTTCTCCCCGGGCCCAGGCCTATGTGGCTTGCTCCTTCACAGGCAACTGACCTAACTGCTGCTACACCAGGGTGCACTGATAGTTGTCATTTTCATGACGGATCTAATTGAAAGCCTTGTTTCTCTGGCACGGCGTGAATGAAAAGCAAAGGTTTTAGAGTCAAACAGGTCTAGATTTCAATTCCTGAACTATATATATAATGAATTACTCAAATGCACTAAATCTCAAGAAGTTCATTTGTAGAAAAAGGTATAATTACTTCACAAAAGTATTTTCTAATTTGTTATTTTGTGCACAGGGATTAGCAAAGACTAAATAATGAAAGATATGAATATTCCTCAATGTCAGTTTTCAGTTAAAACCCACCTATAATGGTGAATATCTTCAAATGATTTAGTATTATTTATGGCAAATACACAAAGAAAGCCCTCCCCAGTCCTCATGTACTGGTCCCTCATTGCACTGTACTCCTCTTGACCTGCTGTGTCGAGAATATCCAAGAGACATGTTTCTCCATCAATTACTACTTGTTTCCTGTAGGAATCCTGAGAAGGGAGAAACACAATCAGGATTATTATGTGCACATTTTGCTTTTATAAAGGTATTTGACACAACATCAAAGACAAGAAACTCAATTCAAAACCTGACAAAAGATTTGAATAGACATTTCTCCCAAGATGATACTGCTTGTGGGAATGTAAAACGGCAGTCACTGCAGAAAACAGTTTGGTAGTTCCTGAAAAAGTTATATATTGAATTTGATTCCTGTTATATAACCAAAAGTATAAAAAGCAGGGACTGGAACAGATATTTGTATGCCAATGTTCGTAGCAACGTTATTTACAATAGCGAAAATGTTAAAACAACCTAAGTGTTTGAGATGAATGGAGAAAAAAAAATGTGGTATATATACTTACAGTGGAATATTCAGTTATAAAAAGGAATGAAATTCTGATATAAGCTACCACATGCTTGACTAACACTATGGTAAATGAAATAAATAAGCTTTCAGAAGAGGACATATTTTATGATTCCACTAATAGAGAAACCTAGAATAGGTAAAGTCAAAGAGAGAAAAAAGTAGAGGTTACCTGGGATTGGGGGCAAAGAGGCTGGAGAGTTATTGAGGGGCAGGGAGTCTCAGTTTGAAGAGATGAACAGTGCTAATGGTTACCTAACATTGTTAATTTACTTAATGCCACTGAACTGCACTCCTAAAAATGGCTGTAATTTTGTTCTATTTATTTTTTAAATTTTATTATATCTGTCTCATTTTTTTAAAGAAGCATTTTATTTTATTTTTGTTCATTTGTTTACACTGGCTGTTCCCCCTGGACCCAGGATACAAACTTGGGTCCTTGGGATGCGTGTGAACTGCGCTCCTTCAGAGGCGATGGATCTAACCAGTATTCCACCAGGGAGCACTAACGTTTTTTAAAAGGTATTACACAAAGTACAATGCAAGTATATATATTAGTAATAAAAAGGACCCAAATTCTCTATAAAGGAAAATAATTATTACAAAACTGAAATAGCTGTAAAACTCCATTTTTAGGATGATTTACATAGCAAGAAAAATCAGTCAACTTACAAATAACTGCCATACTTCTATTTTACTTACAGTCAAGGGAATACAGAAAAGGATTTGAACACCTTTTTCCATTTCTGATGTCTTGGGAACACTAACAGCTAGATGGATATTATAAGCAATCCAAAGAACATGACCGTTTTATCTGTAGATTCTGTGTGGTCTTTATGAGAGAAGGGGAGTGGAGAGGGAAGCAGAGAGATAGTTATCTTAAAAGAATCTCTGAGTGAGAAAAGAAAGTGAGGTGCATAGTATTAACAGAATCTTGAAAATCTTTCCTCTAAATTTTTATCAACGATGCCTAAGAAATTTCACATACTCTGCAAAAACAGCCTCAATATATAAGGAAAAGGTGTTTTACAATGTGAAGTAGAGTAAAAGGCAAGCCTGATAAGGGATATAAAGTATAAACCTAAGGACAAGTGCGGCTGTAGTTCTGAGCTCAAGAATTACTTATATAGATCATTTTCACCCTTAAGAGAACACTCATTAATCACTAATGTTGTATTAATGACATTATTGAATGGTCAGTAATTATCAAGGATCATTAAAAACAATTTTTTGGTAAAATGTTTGAAAAAGATTTACAATGTAAGAATACAAAGGTGCTACAGATAACACAATTCCCATAAAATATATGTATGAATCTGTATAAATGGATCTGTACATCTATTTTGAAACTAGTGATAATATACATCAAAATGTTAACAAAGTTATGCCTTTGAAGGAGAGAATTAATTTAAGAAGTAATTTATCTCATGCTTATCTTTTTCTTAGTAGATACCATATTAAGTCTACTCCTTTTCCTTGGACTTTCAATTTTAAAAAGTATGAATGATTACCATATTAATACGACCTCATGCTACCTTTTTAAAGTAAACTGTATTTTACAAGTTGTCTATAATAAAAATTATCTCACTAGTCAGAAAAAAGGAATAGAAATTTGTTTTTTTCAACAAGCTCTTTACTAAAGATTTGAACATTTGGTTGACATTTTACTATTTTAGCTTACTCCCTAAATTAACTGCTCGAACAAATTCCTGTATCTAAATGAAAAGCCGTGTTTTGCTTCAGTACAATGAAAGAGCAGGAATTGAGAGCACACTACAGTATCTCAGTCAATACACTCATTACTCAGGTGTAGCTACAGAGCACCTAAAACAGACCAAAGACCTTTTCCTTAGTACTTGTTGCTGTCGCCTCCTGTTCCTTAGATACCAATGCTAACTTAAGCTTACCTGATAACCGGCTGACATTTTTCCCTAGTCTTTCAATCTAAACTTTTCTACCAACATCAAAATTAAAAAACTGGAGTCACAGAAGTCTGTACCCATGGTGGGGCTGAGGGATTACTCATCACCTGTCCACAGAGAATGCCTCAAGTTGTGCCTCAGTAATGTCCCATTTACTGAGTTTTCAAATACCTTCTATTTCAGAAGTATATAATGTGGAGTATTAGTTTTTGCATGTATTCTATAACATGTTTCTGTACTATGCCATCGAAGGGATGAGAAACTAAGACAGCATTCCTGTTCACCAACAGATCTCAGTTCTGTGATCTTTTCCCCTTTTAAATCCTAAAAGTATTGACTGTTTTCAAGTTCTGAATCATATTCAATTACTGAAAAAGTAATATATAAAAAAGTATGATAGAAATACAAGCTACTTATAAACAATGAGTAGAATCTGCTGATTAGTAAGAACAAATTTATGTTAAAAATTCAGTATTTCCAATTAATTTTAACTGGAATCATCCTCACTGGGCTATAGAAAAGGCAGTGTAACATGGCAAAAACTTAATAAAAGGGTGAAATGAGAAATTATGATCTGAAAAGAACTGACAGGTTTGAAGACAAGGCAGAATACAAGCATAACAAAAATGACATATAAGTACAGAAAATGCTGTTATCAATTTCAAAAATGAGAAATATCTAAAGGTAGAAAAAATTATGCATCAATGTAGACTCAAGATTTCTCAAGTCTAAAGGACTTGGTAAACTACTGCCACAGGCCAAATTCTGCACACCTGTTTTAGTATGACCCATGAGCTAAGCATATTACACACAAATATGTATACTTATATGTAATATGTACATATATGTATGTTACACACACACACACACACACCCTCCCGCCCCCTCACCCCCAACCCCAGGTCTCAAACCCAGGTTTATAGGCTTTATATGGCCTGTACCTCAGCCAAGTTAGCCACCTGAGCCACAAAAGTGTGCCCTATTTTTATATTTTTAAGTGCTTTTTTTTGAAAAAACAAAACAAAAACACAAATTATATGATAAGGACTCATAGGGGCCCACAGAAAAGTTTGCCAACTTTTACAGCCAAAGTACTATTTTTTGATTTACTGAATGAAAACTACTATGCTGGCAAAGTTAGGCATAGATAAGACTACACACGTTTCGGATGATATAATAAACAGGCAAAATTCTCTCCAAGGCAATTATAATATCAACAGTCATACAAATGTTGACAGCCTTTGACACAGCAGCAACACTTTTGGTTAACCATTCTAAAAAATAGTTTGTTATGATCGTTATGTTTAAGGTAAACTTAAGATGTTATATACAGATTTTGATTACAATGATGCACACCTTAAACCTATATCATGTTATGATGCAATGTTCCTTCAATAATTTTTTTAATAATTATAATATTCTTAACATGGCATCCCAAAATATCTTACAAAGAAAAATTACAGAGGCATTTTAATACTAATCTACAATTTCGCACCATTTATCTATCTTCAAAATACACTCCAAATCAAGGCACCACCACCATCACCTAGTCCATGGCAACTATTTGTCTCATGTAACCTCCTGCAACTGCTTCCTAGTAGGGATCCCTGCTGCTACTCTTAAGCTCTGTTCTCCATATAGCAGCCTGTGATCACTGATGGTTGGGCTGACATCTGTTTTGCTCACCCCTCTATACCCTGTGCTTAGAAGTCTGGAACACAGCAGGCAATCAGTACTGTCAAATAAATGAGTGAATCCATTCAAAGTAAATATATGTAGACTCTATAAAACAGTCTTATAAAAATAGCTCAAGTTTCAAATACTGTAAATTCTATTAAATATGAAGTTGTATATTTAAAAATTGTAGTTTTAATAAATATCGTATTATGCAAGTTTTACGTAAAATGAAATCTTTCATGTAAAAGTAGAAACAACATGATACATGAAAGATTTAAAAACATTTATGATCTGATGGATGGTGAACCTGCAAATATGAGCTTATGTTATTTTGTAAATCAAAGTTATCTCAAATACTTTTTAAAAATTCATGGGAGAGTAAAATTACAGAAAAGAGCACAAGGTTCTTCACTTGTACGAGTTTTTATATCTTGAAAAAGAATATGGCTGAATGCTCAGATATGAAAAAGGTGGCTGGTATATACATGACGTTCATATTACTTTTCCAAACAGCATTACAACTGTACCCACTGCATCACCACTTATTAACATGGATTTTATATTTCTATTGTTCTTTACATTTCTGTCATCTTGTTAGGCTAAAATTTCTTACTGTTTAATACCCACCTGAGTACCAAAAATGTTATAGTCTTTTCATATTTACTCCTGTCACCTGTCCTTTGCCCATTTGGAGTTTTCATCTTTTTTCAATGACATGTAATTGTTTGCAAACATTTTCTAGTTTATTAACACACATTTAAGTGTTGTTTTACATATTATCTGTAGACCTATTAGCAGGATTTGAAAGTTAAGACTAAATAAATCATTCAAGATAAACTCATAATTAATAGTAACCAAGCTACTCAGTATGTTCATTTTTTTACATACTCAGTTTTCAATGCGGGCAGTAATCCTGACATGGGAAGAAATACTATAGTAAACTAAAAATATAAATTATCTTACTAAAGGTAACCATATTACTGTTAATAGTAATTCAAAAATCAACATTCAATGAACTTTTATGTCAGATACTGTGATGAACATATCACAAGCTTTATCCCATTTAATCTCTATCTTCATACTGCTGCTTCCATTAGAAACTTTTGTATATTTGAACAGAACTATTGAAACTGTCAGCTGAACTATTATTTAAGGGTTTACTTCGGAAACGTTTGCAAAGTTTTTTTTAATGCGTTAAATATTGTACTTTTCATGTACTGCTAAATAACACCTGTAGGAAGAAATGAGAAACCTACATCTGCTCTCTTAATCTCAAGATTTTTTCCACTCTTCTAAAAGATGATGTGAACCCATCATAGAACGAAGCATCCACACTATTGCCCAGACTCTCAATCATCAAAGGTTATTACAGACAACTAGTTCTCAAAAACTGCTCGAACATGTAGAATAGTCTGGTATGTCAGAATTCAACAGGGAAGATACAAAGCCTGTGGGACATATAAACATAGGCTTATCAGTTCATCCCATCTACCTACCCCATTATTCTCTGGTCTGTCATAGGAACAGTTGCTAAAAATCAACCAAGTGTCATCCACCATGCCGGACATTATAGAGGACCTAGGTCTGGAGCAAGAGATAGGAACATGAATAAATAATGAAAATACAGTGAAATAAATGCAACATCACATGCAGGACAAGGACAATGGTGACACACAAGCAGGAGAGACCAAGTGTGCTATGTGTACCAAGAAGACAGGGGAGGAGTCAGGAAGGAACACCGAGAAGGCACAAAACCATGAACCAGCATGTTGAATACATGGAACTGAGAGGTTCGGCACAACTTTAGCTTAGAGGGATTACCACAGGCACAGGTGACACTGGCCATTGCACCAAAGGGTGATGGTCTAGGGAAGTCCTCACAGGTCATGCAATAAGTGTAAGCAGAAGGGTTCTAGAGTAGGAAGGAGGAACTGACTCTTGAGTGACATGACATATTATAGAAAATGGCAGGTGGAGGATGGAGATGAACGAGAACATTACAGAAAATGCTAGTAACTGAACTAAGGCGGCAAGATTAGGAGAGATGAAGAGCAAATAGTTTTGAGAAACAATTAAAAGTTGTAAAATTAGCAGAAATACCCTCACTCACTGGCAGTGGGACTGTAAATGGTAGTCACAGTGGAAGTCTGACAGTTCCTCAAAAAGTTAAACATAAAGTTACCATGTGAGCCAGCAGTTCTAGGTATAAAGCCAAGAGAACTGAAAACACATATGCACACAAAAACTTGTATAGAAATGTTTACATTTTTACAGCACTGCTTTACAGCACTGTTCGAAATAGTCCAAAAGGTCAAAAAACCCAAATGCCTATCAACAGCTGAATGGATAAGTTATGGTCTATCCATACAGCAGAATATTATTGTCATAAAAAGGAATTAAGTACTGAGACATATAACAATATGGAGGAACCCTGAATACATTATTCTTTGAAAGCCAGACACAAAAGGCCACACACTGCATGACTCCAGTTACATGAAATATTCCAAAGTCCAGAAAGATAGGAAATTGATCTGTGGTGGCCAGGAGCTAATAGGAGGGATTGGGGAGTGACAGCTAATGGTTATGTGGCTTCTTTATGGGCTGATGAAATGTTATGGAATTTGATGGTGGTGGCTGCAAAATTTGTGAATATACTAAAAATCATTGAATTATATACTTTAAAAGGATAAATTTTATGCTATGTAAATCATCTCAGTTTTTTAATGGCAGAGCTTACTGACTGGGAATGGGATCAGGAGGAGGAGGGTAGAGGAAAAAATGAGTTCAATCTGGGGCATGCTGAATTCCACATATTCCTGGGTTGTCCTGGTGACTCTGACCTGCAAGCAACTTGATACATACATAGGTCAGATGCTCAGGACAGAAGTCTGGGCTGGAGACAGACTCGGGAGTCTGCAACCGATGGGCAGCTGCACAGCTCCACCTAGGAGTGGTGTGAGCATGGACAAACTAACCTCTCACCTACTCTAAGCCACTTTTCCTTCAGCTATAAGAGTGGGTAAAAATAACATACCATATAAATATACAAGTTGGGACTAAGCACTGTGGAAGGAAGGAGGGAGGGAAGTAAGAAAGGAAGTAGAGAGGCAGTAAGGAAGGAGAGATAGGAGGAGGGGAGGAAATCTCTTTATAAAATGAAAAGCACTATAAAAATTTACTTTTAGTCTTTTATATATTGTATTGCACAAGCTATATATAGGCCAAAAAGGTTGGGGCAGGTCACTGACTACTAGTAGGTATATAGCAAGTGTCCTGTTCTTAGAAAATCACTGAACTACTTGAATCGTTTGGATGATTTTTTGCAAAACTGGTTACTATATTATATTGCAAAATAAATAGCACAGAGCTGGACAAGCTTCAGGAAATAAAAGCTAAAATATGGGGTTATGAGGATTTGTGTTTTGATTTAGAGAGTAAGGGTGTTAAAGGAGCTTGTCCTTTTGACAGTATTTTTGATTAAGACTTTCATTAGAAATAAGGATAAAGAAAACAAAAACTTCTCTACTAAATATAATTATCAGTTTATATTATATACCTGTTATATTGATATTAATTTATTTAATACATCTGCTTTATTCAAGTTAATGAGGCTTTAAAAAGGGGGGAGAAAGGAAATAGTCTAATGGTACCTAATACTTCAGTGACTATTTTCCTTCAAAATGAAATTACCCACCACAGCTGAATAGCAGCTGCTCGTTTTTAAAAACCACAACACTACAGAGAATGAGCGTGTATATGTCCTACTACATTTTATGTACATATTCATATTGTTTCTAGATAAATGGAATCATACTCTACATATGTGCTATAATCTACTTATACTTTTAGAAGACACATTTCAGTGCCAGTACATATAAATCTACCTAATCCTTTTGGACAACTGTATGAAATAATGTATAGAATCACAATTTACTTCACTCATTTTCTATTGGTAGACATGTAGATTATTAACATTAAAAAAAACACTATAAACATTCCCGTATATTTACCTTAAACATTTATTCAATTAAATTCCTGAGACAAATTCCCAGATGTGGTCAAAGGACATCCAGTTTGAAATTTGATATATTGCCAAAGTGACCTCCAGAAAGTTTGTAGCAATTTATACGTCTTTCATAGCATAAGAAGTACACATTTCTCCACGCCCTTCCTATTGTTATCACTGAAATTTTAGTCAATACAAAAGGAAAAAATACTAGTGTGTGAACTTGCATTTCTATATTAATGAAGTATCTTTTTATATGTTTATACCTCAGAAGTTTTTGGGTTTTTTTTCTTTTTTGGAGATAGACTGCCTATTTAGTATATTCTTTACCCTCCCCCAACCCCCTTTTCCTATTTGGATGTTTGCTCTTTCTAATTCATATATGAGATAAGTCTGATATATGATACAAATAGTTACCCCAGGCTTTCATTTTTCTTGTATCTTTGTTATAGATGTCTTAATTTTTATGAAGCCAGATAGTTCAATTTTTTCCTAAATATTTTTAGGATACTATGAAAGTTAAAAACACTTCATCTCTCTCATTAGAGAAAAAGAATCCTGATTCCACAAATAAAGATGTTAAGCTTATGTTAAGTCACTTAATCTGTGTCAATTAGATAATACTATCATTTTTATTTCATGAGATGTCTACCATTTAACATTAAAATTTATACAAGGTACAAAAAAAAGACAACAAGGAAGGTGAGGAAGAAGGAACTCTTGTCTATCAAAAGGAGTCGAGAAGCAGTGACACTCCAGTAGCAATAAACATACCTGACATGCAGGTCATGATTTCTAAACACCACTTTCACCAGAGGGATTAGGGATCTGAGAAGAAATGGATAAATCCAGAATGGGGACAGAGAAAGAACAGGTACATCTGGAACACCTGTGCCTGGCATGAAACGGAGGGGGTTATAACAAAAGGATATAGAGTCCAGCCCCACAGAGATTCTACTTGTCACATTAAAACCAACTCTGAGCATTGAAGTCAATAATTACAATAAGAAACTTTAACATGGTGACTAAAAAAAGAATCCATGAGTAGTGGTGTAAACAGACAAAGCAAACAAATAAATGGAGAGGAAAGACAGAACCCATATTACAGATGTCAACTATTAAAAACAGAAGCAATGACAGTTAAAATATTACCATTTTGCAGCCACTATAGTAGTAATTTATTCTGATGAGAATAATCAGTGAAGGTTACATGAGACTGGATGAAAATATGTTGGTGAACAGGGTATTTATAGTCTCAAAGTATTTCCCCAGAAAGTACTTATTAATAAAGGAACTGAAGATACCCTCACAGAGCAAAATCAAATAGACATCGCCTCAAGCAAATAATCAATGTTCACATCAATAACAGAACAGACCAGCATCTTGTGCCTCGTGACGTGATGCACCAAGGAGGACATAGCATCACTTATGGATGTTTCTGCCGTAATTGCTAACCTGAACCTGAGCAGGAGGAAACAATGAGACAAACCAAAATGAGAGGACAGTATACAAAACTGGCCTGATCTCTTCAAAAATTGCCACAATCATAAATGACTAAGAAAAGCTGAGAAGCTGTTCTCTACAAGACTTTAGACATGAAAACAAATTTTGATCCCTGATTGGGGAAGGGAGTGGACTGGAAGTGCCAAAATTGAAATATAGGCTATATATTCAAGCACTATATTGATGAAAAAATTTCCTCAGTGCTATGTAATATATGAGAAAATAGTCTTGTTAAAACAGGGTCAGCACTTTTTCCGTCAAGGGCCAGAGAGTAGCTGGTCTTTGTTGTGAACACTGAGCTGCTGTAGGGAGAAAGCAGTCACAGACATCATGTGAACACAAGGGCATGGCTGCACTCCAACCAAAATTCAGATACAGACACAGGTGGGGCTCGGCCAGTACGCAGGTCCCAGTGAACAGAACCCTGTCCTGGAAAGTTCAGGATTAGCGGTCAGGGTCAGAATACAAGCACTGTGTTCTCAAACAGTTCAGCAAAAATAATGTGTGTATGCACATACATGCATATAAACACACAAACAGAGATCTAGAGACAGCAAATATGGTAAAATGTTGACTAGCGAATCTAGGGGTTAAAAGTATTTATTTTATTTATTTATTTTTTTACTACTTGCCATAGGCTTGAAATTTTTCAAAATAAAATGCTGAAAAAATTATCTTAGGAAAGCACTACATCCCTCCTTAATTCCTCTCAATTATTTTATTTTCACTATCCATTTCTACTAATTTTAATATAGTAAGAACACAATAATATAATTGTTCCACAAACCTAGGTACTATGACACAATATAGGTAAGAAATGCAATAAATCCAAAGGCTTCCTTAAGTGTTAGGCCTCTCAGCTGAGTTATAAATTAGGATCACTATCTACAAACACTGCTCTTCAAAATACATCTAAGACTAATAAGCCCCATGAAGTCAGGGGTCTGTTCTCTGCTCCTCAGAAGGAAGCCCTTCAGAAGGCTCTTCAGTACAGAGCAGGTACTGAATAGTCTTTTTGGAATTAAGGAATCAGTTAAACTGTTAAAAGAGAATCTTAAAAGATGCCAAACCATAGTAACATTTTCTTTCACTCATTTCCCTTACAACTTTCATTTGTATTTTTTTTTAAGTTTTATATTTATAAAAACCCAAGTTAAAATAAACCATGTTTAATTTTTAACATTCAAAAAGGTTATAATTTTATTATTAAGTACTTAGGCTTAAATTGACCCAAAAACAATACCTGAATTTCAGGGTTACGTTTATTCTGAAAAGCAGATGTCTACAACTATTCTACAGTCTTTCAAAAATCTAAAAATACTAACTTTCATAATTTACTACTTTTCAACACGCCCTTCCTGACACCCAAGGTAACACATCACTAAGCTTTGAACTCTGTGATGTACCTCCTGTGTGCTTGTGAAGACAAGAGTGCCACTTTTACTCCTTCAGACAAAGTGACCACAACCAGGGCGAAAAACAACAGAGCCACCAATTTTCTCCTGCACTGCCACATTTCCCCTCTGAGTTAAACATACTCAGGTATGTATTGATTTAATTAGGCCTAGCTAGTCCACAGTGATCTTTATGCTAATATTATTAATACTAGCAGGGAGTAAAACTAATAGTTAGATGATTTTAAATTTATATGAAACTGAAATAAAATTTATATATCTATAATTAAATTATAATCAGAGTTTACATAGGACGAATATCCCAATTTAGGATTTCATTATTTATTATAAAAGGAAATAATTTGACCAGTAGAGGGCGCTCACTTCAAAGGGGGAAAGAGCTGGCCAATCTTGCAGGCGAATGCCTTTATCTAAGTGCTGTGTGTACCTTATTTTAAAAACAGAATGTTTGAATAGAACGCTAGAGTTAACTATTATAATGTATCACTAGTTTAAAAAAGGTAAAGTTTAAATTTGTATTATGTTATAAAGGCTAACAAACCTCTGAAGGACTTGAAGGGCTTGAAGAGATGATTGTTACATATAACATTCTGGGGTCTCAACCTCAGCACAACTGACATTTGAAGCCAGGTAATTTGTTGTTGTGGGGGCTGCACTGAAGGACGTTTAGGGCATTCCTGGCCTCTACCCACTCTAGAGGTCACTAACAGTCTTCCTTCTCAACTGACAACAGAATAGTATCTCTAGCTAGTGCCAAGTGTTTCCCCAGGGGCAAAGCCGCCCACCCATCCTTCAGTGGTCACTGCTAATATATAGTATAAAACCCAGAAAAATAACCGCTACAACATTACACAGGGTTTTTTGTCTATCACTCTTCAATGTTGGTTTAACAGTACAAATTTTCTATCATCTAAATACCTAATTGTGCAAGTAAAATAAAGTCCTTGATTAACCTGGAAAAATAAACTGTTAAGTCTTGGTGAATACTCAACAGCTCAGAGCAGTAAAGATGGCAAAAATTCAATCCAGTTAGGAATCCATCCTTCCTTTCTGAATAGAAAACTGTTTCATCAAGAAGGGCATAATACTTGAACTAAATTATAAGTGTCACACTAACAGAAGCCCGCAGATGTCAATAAATTAGAGGCTGGAAAAAAATTTTTTTTATTTTTACCACTATATTATATCCAGTAGATAGACAATTTATATTTGTTAACTCATCAGCTGATCATTCTGATCTCTAGAACTACTTGTATTTTTTTAAAAGACATTTCTTCTCCAAATTTATACCTTGAAAAACAAGCTTTAAGGAACAGATTCTAATAATAAGTGATCTCCAGACTATAAGAGCATATATTATTTCTAGCCTGGATTGTGTTTAGGGGATTGCTTTAAATTTATAATCATCTTGCCCTAACAAGCTGTTCATCTCTGGTATCCATTAGTGGATTTCATAAAAGAAAAAATAAAATCTCTCAGGATAGAAGTTAAGGTGACTATCATATGTATGGTCTTAAATATCAACATGCTCCATCTATCATGCCTGCCTAGTTCTT
Source organism: Solenodon paradoxus (assembly GCA_004363575.1). NCBI lineage: Eukaryota > Metazoa > Chordata > Mammalia > Eulipotyphla > Solenodontidae > Solenodon > Solenodon paradoxus. The sequence goes on from RJWH01001751.1 coordinate 42,850, forward strand.
TATCATTTCTCTGCCAGTAAGATGCCTATAAGAAAGCGAAGTTCAAATTATGTTATTAATCTGAATCACTCTTCAATATATAATATTTTCTTAGCTTGAAAGCTAATTTTTCACTTTTATAAATAATTATACAAGGGTAAGGAACAAACTCTACTAACCTTGGTCTCAAAAAATTTAAATTAAAATTCTACCTCTTACTAGCTAAGTATCGTTAGACAAGTTACAACCTCTGAGACCATTTTTATCTAAAAAAGAAACAATGTCTTTATCTCACTGTACAAATCTCTACAAATTCTAAATCCCTCAAAAATGTTATTACTTGATTTAATTTTTTTTCTAGATTTCTTTCCATTTGATTTGTCTTAATGCAGGAAAACTGATGAGAATTCCAAATGTGTGATGTCTATATCCTCTCTCATTTTCTTTGACCTATATTATTCACCAATCAAACCTGATAGCAGTAGTGATATCCCCTCTTAACTTTTTACAAAAAAATCAAGTCAGCATTTTTACTTTTTTATTAAAATACTAAAATAAAAATATTCTTACCTTTCTTACTCAGACTACACCAAATAATTAAATGTATCAGTTCCTTCAGAGACTCAATATAACTTGGGGAAAAAGAAACAATCTCTGATTCCTTGTCCCAGATGGCTAAACTAGTGAGAAAATGTCAGTTTCAAAGTTCACAGGGAATCAATGCTTCCTTCCCAGAGCCTAGTCTTCTGATTTGGCAAAAATCATAATCAGAATTGTGGGTCTGGGTTTCATAAACTTTTCTACCTTCCTGCAAAAATTAAGTATTTGCTTTCAGCTTTAAGATTTATATTATTATACTAACAATTTTGACCATAAGGTTTCCAAACATTTTATCACATTATCATCTAAGCATTAATGGCCTCTGACAGGAAAAAAGAGGGTATGGAACTGCTCAGATTTTCTGGGAAAATGGAGGGTATTTCCACTAAAATCATCTTTCAAATTCCAAGAAAACTTTTGAGCTTAACCTGATTTCTATTAAAACTTCCTTTTACGTCTGATTTAAATGATAAGAGTATGCCAAATAACCTTGCCTTTAGATAAAGATGGATGAACTGGAAACCACTTTGAAATGGGTATACTATTTAATCCTAAAAGGAAAAAAGAAACACCATATAGCACTGAACTGACTTGTCAGGAGGAAATATACAGAGACTATTACTTGACATCCAGTTACACCATTCCGTTTCTAACACAAATTCTTAAACTTGGAATCCAAGCCTATTAAAAGTTGCTTCTATGCTTAAATCAAATCTTTACAAATACCAAAAAAATACTTCCCTATGAATAACTAATCAATCCTCAAAGTTCTAAATTGTGTAAGTTTCTTCCCAAGGACATCAATGCCTTCAGAATCTGCACCTCAATGCAGTCAAGTTGTTCTTAACAGGGAATTCTGACAAGTTCTAGAATCCACAGCTTGGAACATAGAGAAGGCACTGGAAATATTCAGAGGTGACTAAAAGAAAATGGTCTATCACATCTAGAATAAAAACTAAGGGATTAGGACAACTGAATCTGGAGTAATACCCAAGAAATAATCTAACAACTAATCTAACAATGTAAATCTACTTCAAAGATAAACTTAACTCCATTTCCACTAAAATTAACATGAAAATTCAGATTTTGCATTAAACATGCTAATAATTACATTCTGGAAATGAGTTAAGAACAACTATGTGTCATCCCTGCTGCAGGTCTTTGGAATTAAATAAATCCTCATCTGCTTGAGATACTTTGAATATAGCTTTCAGAAAACAGTTAAAAAAACAAACAAAAAAACCCACTATCAGGCCTCTTCCAGGGTTCTGCTATCATTTTATTCTTGGTTTTCTAAAAAAGTCTGAAAAGTATTTATTAATCAATCTGCAATAAAAACAATCTTTACATTTCCTTGTTTAAATTAAAAAAGAACTACAAAGCAAAAATAAGAATTGGCAGTGTTCTGTATCATTTGGTAGATATATGTACAATGGAAGTGTTTTTTAAAATACATTAGGTAGCTATTCGTTTTCTAGTACTCCAGTGTGAGAACAGCTTGGTTTTTTTTTTTTTTTTTTTTTTGAATCAGGCATCAAAAGATTACATTTCACCAGCATACTTCAACTTAACATATGTTATCAAAATACCAAGAAACCCAAAAAATAACTTTCGTATTTTTTTAAATGACTTAGGTACAGATAAGATGTAAATTCATTTTCACGAAATTCTAAAATATGCTCCCACTCAAAATGGACATCTACTAAAACAGAATGTCCGTCATGGATCTTGATTATTCTCCTGCAGATGGTGGGTTCTCCATATCTATAGTTACGATTTCTTCAGAGATGCAGCCTTCAAACCCCAGTACACTGGATAACTAAAAATTATTTCCTTGTTACTGCCTTGTGATGAGCAGTCATGAAAGTGATCAGAAAAACCTTTTTTTGGTGCCCAAAGAATGGGCCTGCACAAATCAATATGCATAATATTAAAACAAGATTACCTCTATTGTAGGATCATATTCATCCACAAAGTGATTCTGAATTAGCTGTATCGTCAAGGCACTCTTGCCTACGCCACCAGCTCCAACTACCACAAGTTTATATTCAGTCATTTTCAGCAGGCCTTAGAATAAAAATAATGAAAATGTGACTGAATTAGAATATGTGCCACACGAAGTTAACAGAACCTAAATACTCTATCCATCAACACCTTTTAACACAAATTCAGCTTGATATAAAAAATGATTTCGAAATACCTCACAAAATTCAATTACAAAAACTTGTAGTTGAGACAGATGTGTATTGTAATGAATTGTACTTGTTTTACAAACTCCTTCCTGATTAACGCTTGAGAAAAAAACGGAGCTCACAGTTCTTTCATCTTATATTTGGGTTGTTCTTTCTACATTCTGTCTGCTGTTTGGCAGCAGTTAATGGCTCTCAAAATGAACAAGCCATGACTTCACTGGGTGCCAGCACTGGGCACAGTGCACTATACCCCGTAGGCACACCCACACAAAACCTGGTGACAGCTATCTCCACAGTGTTTCAGGCTGACTCTGGCCTCTAAGAGTTGCAAGTGGATATGCTGAGTGTCTCTGTTGAAAAGAAAAGCTAGAAGCCTTTGTAAAAGCCTCATCACAGTTGTTCTCCTAGATAGTAAGATCAGATAAGGGTGAGGAAGAGGAGTGTCATATAATATTGGACTATGGAGAGGGGCACTGGGGATAAAAACTGAGACAGCACAACAGAGCAGGTCAATATTTGATGTCATTTTCATCTGTAAAGTATCTGGGAGGGGAAAATAAAGTGAACTCTGAACATTTTGAACTATTCAGTATAATTTAATCATCAATCACAATACATAACACTATTAGTGAAAACCAGCCTTTTGTACAAATGAAAAATGTGAGCTTTTAATGAGAACATTCTATAAAAACATGTTACATGAATTTCTCAATAACCCATGTGACTTTCTGTTTCTTATACTTGTCTCCCAACAGTGGCAATACTGATGACTTGTATAATTAACAGCACAAGATAGAAAATATTTTTCTAATCAGCCATTTCAAAGTTTTTGATATAAAATGAATTTCTCCAATTTCATCTCCTTTCCCTCAATAATTACCTATCATTAGAAATAAGGGGCGAACTGCAGAAAGCATGGCTGTATTCACAATAATTTATTATAGGCTATGTAGATTCAAATGAATGATTGTGCAGATATTATATATAAATACTATATACAGGCAGCATCCTATTTACTGAAGACCAGACAGGTACCAGAAAAACCCCCCCAAAACCCTGGTATTTTGGTTTTCCAAATGATAACACACTAACCACCCACCTCAACCTAGTCCTAAGCCCTCTGTCAGAGAGCTCCATAGCTAAATGAATGTCTATCAGACTGTTGCATCACAGTTCCCTGGCCTACCCTACACCCCCTAGGCTTGTCTAGGGGCCTCCTTAGGAGCCAATACAAACATGTATCTTATGCTGTTTGCTCCCCTTTTTTAGTCCAAATGCAGGCCATAGAAAATGGGATAGATGAGACTCAAACCAAAATGACTGGGCAGATCCTGCCCACCCATTCCGCCAAAACAATTTGAATAGTCTCCAACAGTTCTCAAAATATGTGATCCAGTAACCCACTGAGCTTCCTAAGACTGGGGGTGGGGGGGAATCCAAGAGCTCAAAACTGTTATCATAATGCTTAGCCTTTCTATTCTTTTCTTTCATCAGTGTAATTTTCCAGATGTGTGATTACAATAAACTGAATGCAGATAGGAAGAGTCAGATACCTTCTATTAACTCATATAATTGAATTTACAAAACTAAAAATATACCGCTCTTCTCACTAACTTTAGTTTTCAAAAATATGCTCATAAAAATGTTATTTGTGTTACCAAGTAATGGACTTATTATTTCTGCTTTTAATGAATGAATAAATTTTTTAATTAATTAATTTCTATTATGGTAAATATTGACATGCAGCCTATTAGGATCTTCAGTCATTTTTCAGAGTATAAAGTGGTCCTTAAGACCAAAGTTTGCTAACCTAGGAGATAATGTGGACAGATATTGGATTAGAGCTTAGCTGTATATACCTGTATGATTTCCAAGATACACACCTTTTGAACTACTTGTTTATGCAGTGGTTGTTTCTGAAAAAAAAAAAAAAAAATCTTTAAATTGCATTTTTAAAACCAATACTTAGATTCACAAGAGAACTAGGCTCCCAAGGAGTCTAACTGAAGATCATAGGCAAGCAGACTCCTCACTCAAAGCTACAAAAAACTAGCAAGGGATGGAATTAGAACCAGAACTGAACATTTGTTAAGGAAAAAAAAAAAAGCACTTTGATTTGTCATAAAGCTGAATTGTATCATCTACCATCTCTTAAAACCAAGTATATCTGTGGATGTGAATGGCTACAATCTAAAAGCAAACAGCAATTATATCAACCATCCTTCATGGCTATGGTCTGTTACAGGTTCCAGCCACATTTTGGGCCTTGGTCACCTGAGTGACATCACTCATAATGATTCTGTGATGATGGTTACCAAGAGACTTTCTCCCTATGTAATTTATTTTTAAATGATTGTCTTCCCATTACAAAGGTAACATGTATATTATGTAAAAACTTGAAAATATCATTCTGTTCTTAAATTCCTTACTTGGATGAACATCAAAGGCTAGCTTAGGATGTTAGCTCTAAGGTGCTCGTGCCTAAGAGTATTTCAGGCAACTAGCTGGCTGACTACTACAAAGAACTCCTCCTGTTAATCAGTTTTTTTCCAAAAAAAATTTGAGTGAGGAGCACTATACAGTAACAACTCTTGGGATGGGGATCAAATCCTTAAATATGAGGGGAATACAGAAGAGGAGTGGGGAAGGGAGAATAAGAACAGGAAAATTAAACTTCAAGTACTATTTTAGTTATTGCTGTCTACAGTCAACAAGGAAAAAAGCCTTGCTTCACAGCTGCGGGTTTTCTGCGCATTAACTTGACAAAGCAAAAAAGACCTTCTGAGATTAACTTTTTCCTTTTCACTAAGTCACAGGCTTTACGTCGCAGGGTGGTGGCCACCTGTTCCACCACCATCTCCCTCTACCTCCTCCTTTGTGGCCACAGCAATGTCACAGCCCTTCCATGGGGGAGGGGAGCAGTCGGGGAACTCGGCAGCAGATGCTTCCCCCCCACACACACACGCCAAAACCTCAAATAGGGGTCTATGAGTACTTTCCGAAGGTCCCCACGAACGTGACCTCCGCTCCAGCCCCCATGCCCCCCAACACCCAGAGAAAGAGCGGTGTGCATGCAGCCCGCGCTCGCACGGAGGGCAAGTTTCTCCCTCCGAACCGGAGATGCTGGCTGCGGCGGATAAGGCTTTCCCCAGGGCGGGCGGCCGGGCGCTGGGGAGGACACGGCGCGAGAGCGGAGGGCGAGGGCCGCGAAGAGGAAGGCGAGCCCACGAGAGCGTCCACGCACCGCCGCCCAGGGCAGCGCCGGCCGCGTTCCCCGGCGCCCTGGGCCGCGCTCGGGAGGAAGGAAGGGCTCCCCGTCCAGGAAGCGGCGCCGCCAGCCTCTCCCTTCTCGGCCCCGCGCCGGTCCGCACAGCCCGCGCCAGCCCGCCGGCCGGCCCGCGCCCCGCCCCGCCCCCCCGGGGACCCCTAATTCATTCAGTCGCCGCCGGCCCCGCCCGGCGCCGCGCGGAGGGTCGGGACCGGGGCAGGGGCCCAGGAGGGGCGGTGCACTCCGTACCTGTCTCCCGCACCCGGGAGCCGCTGCGCCTCTGGCCCCCGCCGCCGCTTCGGTCCCGCGCCGCGTTCGCTCCCCGTCCGAAATGGCGGGGGCCGGAGTCCTGGCCGAGCAGCCGCCGCCGCCGCCGCCTCCGCCGCCGCGGCCGCCGCCTAGGGAAGTCGAGCCCCGAGCACACCGATGAGCTGGGGCCGGGCGGCCGCAGAGGGCAGAGCTATCGATGCGCTCGTCGCTCGGCTCCGCCCAGACGGGCGCGCGGCGGGAGCGGCGGGCGGAGTGGGGTGGGGGGCGGGGGCCGGCGAGCACCGCCCGTTGGGGCGGGGAGGGGAGGCCCGGGCCCGCCCGGCCGAGCGGGGGTCTGGGCGGTGCCGCGCGGCGGGGCGGGGCGGGGAGCTGGGACTGCCACCGCGCGGACCGCCCTGTCCTCTAGCCGCAGAGACGAATCCGCAGCCGCAGTCTGGGCCTGACCGCGCGCGTTCCGGTGCGCGCGCCCGGGAGGCGACCCCGCCTCACCTCCAGCGGGTATATACCGAAGTTGCTCGAATCCCACCACCCCGGGGGGCGGCCTACACTCGCGCACACTCGTTCACGACCTATTACTGCATGTAAATAAGCACACAGCTGCAGAGAGAGGCAGCGACTGCGCTGAGTTAGGAAGAGACGGGCTGACGCTCCCCACCCCTCGGGCTGTCACAGATCCCTGCTAGATATTTGCCAGCCTTGACCTGGGAACATAGCCCCAAGCCCAAACAAAGGCGGCCAACCCATCACTAATCTTGGCGGGAAGCGGCAAGGGGTACTCTCTTGTGTTGTATATATGGGTATTTTAAGTCAGCTTAGGTCACTCTTAAGAGGCACCTCAGAGGGTTCCATCGCTCCTGACGGTCCGGTACAAGTTGAAGACAAATGTTTCTAAGTAGATAGGCCCTTGACAGTTTAAACCAGAGGAGAATCATTCAAACATTAATTAGAAGACTGAGATTTATCAGTTAAGGTCCGGGGAATTAACATATTAAACAATGGGGCAATTAAAACTGTTAGTTGACCCAGAGTCCGCTTGATACACTACCTATAAAGGTGAATGGTTGAGAGTTTTGAAGTTGAGACCTGGGAGACCAGTGTCTATACCTAATCGGACAACCCATCTGAGTTAGCCTCCAGTTCTGTGCCTGGAGGCCACACCATAAACCCCAAATAAAACAATTATCTTAAATACTTACTATTGGTCCCTTAACCTAAGTCTTCCACCAGCTTTACCCTTTTCTTTCTCCTTATGTGGGCTGTGATCTGCAAAGCTCATTCCAGTCTGCCTTTCAGCACCCTGAACAGGGGAGAGGGAGACTATGTCTACTCTAAGTCTTATTTTTTAATAGTCACAACAACTGCATGTGGTTGAATATTCTTCACTATTTTACAAATAAATTTTAGAGGTTAAAAATTGGGCCCAAGTTCATGAAGCTGAAAGCAAGTATCCTTCAAGTTAGATTGAGTTCAAGCTCCGCCCCCAACTCCCTACTGGTTCCCACCCACCTAACTAAGTACAAAACTGCCCAAAGCCCCTCAGGGCGTTCCATTATCTGACATCCTTCACCCCATACCTCTCTGAACTCTTATCCTCATAGTCTATCTTCCTCACTTCCACACATACACACTGGTTCCCGGCTGTTCCTGGGAAATGCCAAACTGGATTCTTCCTAGTGGAATTTATTCTTGCTGTCTCCACTATCAATATTGCCATCTCTCTCTGCAGAGGAGGGCTTTGACCATTTCTAAATAAATATCCCGCCTTTATCTCAGAACCAAATTCCCCATCTAGACCCCCCAAACAAATTCCCTCTCCCAATTTTTCTGGAACACTTCGCTGCTATACAGCCACAAAATTTCCTCAAGTGTCTTTTATTGTAGGGCGTATTCTCCTGGCTCAGGCAGCTGAGATGCTGGTGTGTGGACCATGTACAACCTAAGGACCCAGGTCTGAGACTCAAGACCGGACTAAATAAATATGGAAATAAAGAAAGATGCTTCTTAAAAAAAGAAACTACGACTCTTCTTCCTCTTCCTAATCATCTCTCTCCTTGCTTTCTTTTTCTCCTGAGCACCCCCACCTTCTAGTATATAACATTTCTTTTGTTTCCTTGATCTCTCACCAGAATCTAAGCTCCAAGAGAGCATGAATTTTTGTCTGTTTACTTCCTGCTACAACACAAGGGCACTCAATAAAGATTTGTGAAATGTTGACTAAATGAAGTTATTTATCTACCTTCTGAACTCTGTGATCCTATATCCTTCCTTAGAGTAACTTCAACTTTCTGTAATCTGTTTTCACTTTCCTACAGAATCTGCCTTTAAATTCACCCAGGTCACCTCCCGTTAAACTATACCCTAGGACTCTAGAAAAATTTTTAGATATAATGGACACAATGAGTTTTTGTTTAGTCATTGCATTTGCACTTATTTTGCAAGTTGCTTTGTAGTCTTACATATAAATCATAGATTTACTTTGTGCAGCTTCAAGTACATGATAAGCTTTTGTTTTCTCAGACAGCTGCTAATACAATCTTCTCCCTGGAGTCCATACTCCATAAATCTTCAAAGGTCTATCATCTAGAGGAGGGGAAAGCTTTATATAGCACTTTTATGCTGATTATAAAAATTTCTGCATTAGCAGAAAAGTAACCCATCCAAATGGTTTCAGCTATCATAATAGGCTCATGATTCCCAAAGCAATTCTGCAACCTACCACTTGTTCCTTATACCCTCTTCACCTCACACACCTTTTCCTGACTTAACTCTCCTACTGCAATTTTTATATATGCTGCATGAGTCTTTCCACCACTCAGTCCTGGTGCTTCCTCAGAAGCTAGCAGCCTCCTCCCAGACCCTCTTTCCTTGACACAGAGCTTAAGGACATTAGGTCTCAAAGCTAAGAACTTCATGAATCAGCTGGCATACTTGCAAAGATGTAAGTGTAGGCCCCTCACCTGAACACTACATTCAGTTGGTCTAAAGTGAAGCAGAAATCTTCATTTTCAACTAATCAAGTGATCCTACATAGGCAGACTGCATATGAGTAACTCTACTCCAGCTGCTCAAATTCTTCCCTTCTGGCAGTTGCACCCTTTCCTTTTGGGGTGCCTCTTCCTCAAGCATGGTGTTTGCAGTCATCGAGTAGCCCCCCTGGCGCTCCTTTATTGAACAAGCAAGGCTTGTGTAGTGATCATGATGGGGAAAAGGGAATAACAAAAACGATACATACCCAAGGACTCCAGGCTTGCTGATGTGACTGCAGTGTCTACCCTCTTCTGTTACACCCCAACACATGTGCACATGAGCACATCCTGTTGGTCCTGCCTAGTGGAGACCATCCTGACCCTTCCTTCCTTAGAGACCCTCTTCAGCTAATACATACAACCAGAACAAGAGGAATGCCCTGATGTTTGTCAGGTTCTTACAAGATTTAAAATGGCAGGACACTGCACAGCAAAGGAAATAAAGATAAGGAAACTTTAGAAATACCAACTCTTACGCCAGAACTTCCGTGTGTTCCTGGAATCAACGACAGTGCCTGAGATCCAGCAATAGGCTCAACTGCCGCTTCATCATCACACCGCCTTTCCTGCTCATGTGCTAGTAATTCTGCCATTCTCTTGAGTCAGCAGTGCTTCTTATTCCCATATCTCAGTTCCTGTAAGTGTCTCTGCTTCTAATGAGCTCTCGCTATGACAAACTGAAAACATTCCAAGAGAAAGGATCTGAGTTCATCTTCCATTCATTAGTCAATAAGGCCTTTATGGGATGCAGCTTTCCTGATGGCTCCTGCTTAGTGGCTGGCCTTCTTTATGCCTAGCCTAGAGACCTGCCTTTGTCCTGCATTCAGAGTTGTAGCTAGAGAAGGAGGCAGGACACGGGAAAGGAAATGCTGACCAGGAGAAGCCACCTCTGAGGACTTTTAGGGACTCTGTCAGTGTAGCCTTAGGTGGGAAATGTGTATTGCTGTATAGGTGACTTTAGCTCATTTGCCTAGCATGTTTGTTGTCTGCCCTGGACACTTACTTCATTCATTAGACTTTTTCTGTCGTTGCACATCTGTTTTCCCCAGGTTGTCAATCCTTCACTGCCCCTGCCTGACTGAACTCAATATTGCCATCTCTCTCTGCAGAGGAGGGCTTTGACCATTTCTAAATAAATATCCCACCTTTATCTCAGAACCAAATTCCCCATCTAAACCCCCCAAACAAATTCCCTCTCCCAATTTTTCCATCTTCCCTGAGGTATCACGGTCTTTCAAACTTTTATATTTGAAAGTTTAAATCCATTTGTAAGCCTCTCTGTGTTCAAACATTCCTTTTAATTACACTGCCTGAGTATTTCCTTGTAATCTACCTCTTCATTTCTTCCCTCAGCCAGCATTTCGGAACGTCTTCCTCATAACTTTCCTACTTCCTGACTTTCTTCTTTTCAATTCGGGTCACATGTTGCTGCCAAATTAATCTGGCTTATCTGCCCCTACTCCATATAGGTACTCACTATACATGCTAAAAGTACAAAGAGCTGCAAGCTGAATACTCAGTGAAGATGAAAAATACCTTACAAACAAGGGGAAGAAATGATCATTACTCTCAGCTAAGCCTTCACTAAGACTGAATCTCTTTGTAAACCTTTAGAACTCTGTAGTCCACTGAATCAAGTCCAGATCCTTGCTTTTACCTAGTTTTGATAGCTTCCATGGTCAGGTACTATCCTGCCCTATGTTTGTTCCAGAAGACACTTTCCCAAGTAAATCCTCTCTCTACACCTCCAAATCAGGATTCTTCATTATCTAGAACACATCCTACCTCTTTTGTGAAAGCTTTATTAAGCATCTCTGTTATTTCATAAGGATTCATAAGTAAATTCTAGAATCCTGGAGTTGAGAGCCTTATTTTAGGTGTGAGAAACCCCACCCAGCCCTAGGAGCCTTGCTCACTGCAGTTACACAATAACCACATGAAATATGTACAATGTACAATGTGCTTATCAGCAAGGTAAACATAATGAAAGCAATGTTTGACTATGATTAGAATGGCAGCTATATGCAGAAAATATTGGAAGGGAAAGAGACCTCAGGTGAGGCATCTGGTGAATAAGTTTAACAGTACCCAGGGGCTGTGGAAATGGTGCACTGGCTGAATTTACTGGCTGAATTAGTCCTGTTACCTGGAACGAATCTGCATCTCTGTGATGCACACATTTTGAAACTCCTCCTGTGACCCAGACAGGGTTCATAGGTTATTCTACACAGAAAACAAATTAGTTCCTATCTGTCCACTTCTCTTCTTCAGGGCTAGCACTGAGGTGCAAGCCACCATCCATCTTCCCTCACCCAGGGGACAATCATTTCAAATGGGTATCCTTCTACTTTTGCTCCCCTACAATTCACTTCCCTTGGAGCAGCCAGATAGATACTTTTCAAAGAGTGCATTGAATCATGAGACTGAAGCAAGCTCTTCAAAGGCTTCTCATTGCACTTAGAAGAAAACTCAAACTCTTTTAGGCCATTTTATGACCTCATTTTTTACCTACTTCTGACCACACCATGTATTACCCATCTCCTCTCTAGGACACAATTACACTTGCCATCTTTTTCTTCCAAGTGCAGACCAGGCTTCTTCCATCCTCAGGGCCTTGTTCTTGCAGCTTTCTCAAGAAGCACACTCCTGCTATTTGAGTGTGGGCTTCATACCATCACTGCAGTGAGAGATTCCTGCACCCAGACTAAATCATCTCTCTCCACCCTGTCCCCTAACTTCCATCCTTCGAATACGATATTTTGCTGTGTATAATGTACACACCTTTTGCCTAAATTTTTGAGGGAAAGATAAGGATGCACATTATACATGGGCAGTACTAATCCCGTATCTATACAAATGTTTTAAATTCTTTCATTTATGCTTATGAATTAAAAGTGTAACTCCAGAAATCAATAACTATATTCATATGCAAAATAATACCCTGGAATATGATCATCGGTTTTATTGAACTTAGGATGAACTTGTAATGAAAGCAATTTTGACTGACAATTCAACAAAATGAAACCAACTCTGTTGCCCACAGAGTAAGTGACTCTGACAGGATAGGTGGTACCGACTTTACTACCATAGAGAGGACAGTGTGACAGTTCTCTTCAAATACTTTAGGCGGGAGCTAGCAATTTAGCTGATATTTTAATAAAAATACATATATTGCAAGCTTTAAGCTAACAGTTTGAAATATGCTAAAGAGCATGACAACAGAGCTGTGACAGACCCTGGTCCTCCTCCCACAGAGTGTGTCAGCAGGGAGGCCACAGGGAAAAAAGCTTCTTGCACCTGGTATTTGCTCTTGTGTTTTATAACTATTTGTTACATGAAATTTCTTGTACCATAAGATGTTTAAAAAAATAAACGATAAAATTCCTTTATAATACAAAAACAAGTACCTAAATATAAAAATTTGAATTAAAAAATTAAAACAAAAGTCTCTTACCTGAAAGTTTTGACCAAAAGCATGTGTATTATATCCGAGAGCAACCGTGACCTGTCAAAGGTCTTTTTATTTAGTGCTATCATATCTAAAATAAGTTTGACTATTTGTTTCTTTATCTATTCCTGTGAAGCATCAATTTCATGAGCCAGGGGCCACTGAATCCTCACCACTATGTAAAAAGAGTTGTTTTAAAGAAAATAGCAAGAGTAAGAATCCACTCAAAGTGTGGTCTTTGCAAGTCAATTTAAGTTTTCCTTTTGTTTTTATGGATATAATACAATAGTGCTTCATTTAATACTTGTTTTGTTTTTAAGTATATTTGAAGTTAGAAGGATTTTAAAAATTTGCTTCCCTCAAGTTCCCCAAGGAGGTGTTCATGGCACTAACTGCTGATTACCAGATGGATTTTCCCAGTTTTCCTGGTTCTCCCTAATCAGTTACTAGCTATATCGTACCTGCTTCTCTCCCAGTGGTGGTAATGTATATTCAAACAGACCTTTAAAATTCTGCAATCTAGGAGCATTACTCCTTTCAGACCAAACATTTCACTGAGTGTCCATATATCTTCATTTGAAAAAAAATGTAAGTCACTTGTTTTTTTCCTAAATTCTTTTACTCTCTCTGGAAGATTATTTACCTAGTCAAACGTGCAGAAAGCCAAGATGCAGTAGTCTGTGAATGTACCAAAAAGATGAGCAGTCCAGTTATTCCAATGCTGAAAATTCCTTTGTTCTCACTGCTAGGATGACAATGTCTTCTATAAGACTCTGTGAATGTCTAGAGGGTTATAAATTGAAATACAAATTATTATTTCAGTTTATTCTGAATTCTTTTCATGAATAATTCTAATGTTAGCCTCAAATAATTTTACCGTAATTATGCAAAAGCCCAAATATTACCATTTTTTTAAGACCTTCAGAAGCTAGATTAGTTCACCTCACAAGCTAATGACATTTCATTGCTCTTTAGTTCATTCAACAAGTATATACTGAGGACTCCCCATATGCCAGGCACTCTTCTGGGGTATTTGGGGTATACAGATGCACAAAATACAAATCTTTTTCTCTCTTGGGGCTCACGTTCTAAAACAGTGCATGGAGCGGTTCTCAGTCTTTCTGATTTGAGGATGCTTTCACTCACTTGAAAGGCATGAGTTCCTTATTAATTCACTTAAAATAACAAGAAGCCAGTGCTTGTTAATACAAGTAACATTTTAATGAAAATAACCATATATGTCGGAGAATAATATTATTTTAACTTGCTAACCTTCCTCTCCTCTTCCTTCCCCACCACCAAGAAATATATATCCAAATTATTAAACTGCTCAGAGACTAAATCTTAGTCCATTTCCGTAAAACATCTCGGCTCTCTAGAAGTCATTACTTATGTGACCTCAGAACCTTTGCATCCCATCCACTGATGTGCAATACCTCATGTCATGCCTCTGTTCAATACTTCCAATAGCTACATATCTCAAAGGAAAACCCCTCAAAACAACTTAGGAGGGGCCCCCAAACACAAGTTCTCCCCCTCTTTCCTTGTCTGCTCTTTTACTGCCATATTGTCCTCCTCCGGTTCCCTGGATACACCAGGCAGACACTCAACTCAGGACCTTTGCATTTGTTACCTCCCCAGCAGGTTCCTATTGTCAGAAAACCACATGACTTGCTCTCTTACTTCCTTCAGATCTTTGCTGAAATGCCACTTTCTCAGTGAAGTCTCTGACCACCTTATTTAAAGCTGCAACTTCTACTCTAGAACTCTTTCTTCTCTTTATCTACATCTATTTTCTCCATAGAACTTATCACCATCTGTCACACAATATGTTCTACTTATTTATTTATTCACGGTTTGTCTTCCTCCAACTAGAAACTAAGCTGTACAAGATCTAGGATTTGTGTCTATTCTCATTCACTGTTGAATTACTGTACCATTATTAGAGCACATAGTAGACAGTCAAAAAATATGTGCTGAATGAAAAAATAAATCCTAAAATGCACTATGGCAGTGTCCGAGTGATTAAGACTGTGGGCAACCTAAAACAAAAGCATGTATTTATAGAAAATCTTTCGGAAATCATCTATTATATCAACAAACATGTTGACTGAGTGTATAGTCCACTCAAATTGTTTCTCCTGCTTCAGAATGTGATATAAATGGAATTATACATTTTGTAAAGTTAATGGCAGGATTACACAAGTGAGTTCTGTAGATGGGTAAGAATTGTGAGCAGATTGCAGGTTCTCCTCATGATTTTTGGTAAGGGAAGTTACTTAAATATCTTTGAAAATGTTTTGTATATTTCTTCTTTTCTCTTTATGGTTTAGAATAACTATTAGCCTAAAACCACTTTTAGGAAAACAAAATGTAGTAAAACCCTGAATAACCTACCCAATTTTCTAAATGAAAATAGGTTGTTTATTCTTTCATGTAAATTCAAAGAGCAGATTCTATGCAATTGCACACAATTGTTGATAGAGTTTAAAAGTCAAAGTTCAGGAAATAGAGATAAGAGAATGAAAACATGTAAGAAAATGTCTAGGGCACGCCTTGGTGGAGTAGTGGTTAGGACCACTGCCTCTGGTTAGCACAGTCCACATGCATCCCAGGGACCTGGGTTTACATCCTAGGCCTAGGAGAACAACTAAGATGAACAAATAACATAAAGCAAATAAAGTACTTTTTCCTCCTCTCTCTTCTTGTCTGCCTACCTCTGTCTTTATTCTTGCCAACACTTTTTCTTAAAAAAAAAAAGTCTCTGTCTAGTTAAGAAGGGGATGTATGCGTGTGAATGGCGGGGTAGTGTGTGGAGTGTGTATATTTACCAATGCTCAGTAACGCTTAATGGTAATAGCATCAAGTCTAGCAGCTCTCAACTAAGCAAGGTGAGATATGTTTAGCTATGAAGATATCCTTAAGTCATTTGTAACTAATAGTAAATGATTATCTACTTTGGTTGACTTTACAAAATTTAATTCCTAGTCCGTTTACCCCTGCACATACTTCTACAGCTAGTGTGAATTCTCATTTGCTACCCTGAGTGGGAGGTGCAGCTCCCAGGGAGTGTCTGAGAATGTGATTATCTTCACTCGTTGGCACCTCAGAGATAAAAAGGACTAAAGGCTCATTGCTCTGGTTCTGTTTCTCAGGTTAATCAGAAATCCTGCAAAGTAAAGAAAAAAAAAGAAGAAAGACAAAGCTTTGATGCCTTTATCAATAGGCTGCAGCACCATCTTTTTCCAATCTCTTTAGAGTGGAACACTTGAAAAGCATTCATCACGAGCTTGGTTTCAGATGGTGAAAGGCAGATGCTGCAGTGCCTGTAAGTTCACGGGGTGAGACGTGAGATGTTCCGATCCCCAAAGGGGCGATGTTATGCACAGACACATTTAGAATGGAAACAACATCCGAAGGTAGATTGCTTTTGGTTTCCTTTCAAATCTAAGAAGTCTTCTAGCATCAGAGAAAAAAACCCAAACATTACTTTGAAAAAAGATTTTGGGACTGGTTAGCTTTCAGTAACATCTCTACTCACAATAGTAAACAATGTGTGGAGTGGTTATTCTTTTTCCTTATGTGCCGTTGACGAACAAGCTGTTAGGAATTCTGCATCTTGTATGCAATCCTCTTGTAATAAATTAAGAAAGCTGTGTAGTATGACTGTGATTCTGACTTACCATAGAGAGCTGTGTAAATAAATAATGAAGATGTGTATGAATGCAAGACACTAACCCAGATACCCCAGAGGAACACTGAAAAGTATGAGGACTTCTACAACTCTGATGACTCACTTTTCATCTGTGTTTTTGACTAGGTTCCTAACTTGTCCCCCCAACTATGATTTTTCACTCTTCAAATTTACTTCATATACTATTTGCAGATTAATCCTTTTGCAGTACAATATTGACATCCCCCTCATATGGAAATCAAATGTCTACAACATTAATACAAACAGACTGAAGCTCAAACCTGAATCTACTTTTCTAACCCATTTCCCACTAATATTCCTCTCTAGGTGTTTTACTTGAAGCTAAACTTCTTTATTTCCTTGTGTTTCCTGTCACTATGACTTTGTCTGCTGCCTGGAATTCTTAGTTCCCTCTCTGAATCCTCCCTAATCGTTACTCATTAGCTAAGACAGGAGGAGGGGCACAGACATGCCCTTCAACTGCTACTTTCATCACAGTCTCGCCAATATAATTTCATTGCAGCCTTTAAAACTTTCATACCAACCTAATACTTTAAACACAGTTTAAAAGTCCCCATTTAAAGAATATGAAAACACTCATCAGAATAAATAATTGCACCCCTGTGTTCACAGAAGCACAGTTCACGATAGTCTAGACATGGAAACAACCTGAATGCTTATCCGCAGATGACTAGTTCGGGAGGCTGTAGTCTAGATACTCGATGGAGTTCTTTGCAGATATTGAAATAGATGAATTTGCTCCCTTTGCAACAATCTGGATGGAACTAGAAGGGGTCATGCTAAGCCAAGGAAAGCCAGAAAGAAAGAAAGTACAGTATGGTTTCACTCTCGCAGAATACAAAGAAGCGAACAACAATACAATTCACAGGACTCAAGACTGTGGGTACCAGGGGTGGGGAGACAAGGGCAAAAAGGTGGAAACAAGCGGGCAGTAAAGGGCACTGGATCTCTGGCAGTGGGCGTGGTGTGAAATACACATAGACTGAGGTGTGAATATCTTAAAATGAATACAGCAATATAAATAAGAGGAGAAAATCAGTGTGGATAAAAATGAAAGTCCCAATTTTAGAGACTATTGGGGAAGGGGAAGTAATCTCTCTCTTCACTTCCCACTAGCATCTGCTCAGGTGACACTGTCTCCATACAAGGTTATGTCTGATTATCTCAGCAAGAAAGAATTTCCACTCATCTTCACTCTCCTTAACTCTCTTTACCCACTTCTTTTTTCACTATTCATTTCAATATCTGCGGGGCCTTCTTAGAAGGTGCATGGTGCTGCAGTTCTCAGGCAAGAAGAATTCTGCTACTGAGCCCTGTAGGTGCTGGTTGTGTGAGGAGGGGTTATCCAGGGTGGGAAGAACAGGGACACCCACTTGACACCCTTATAAACAGGAATCTATTGTGAAGCCTGCAGGGAGGTAGAAGAATCAACAGTGTCGTCAACTGCGTGGAGAACAGAAGCTGAATCTCCGACGTCACATGCTGGGGGCCATCCAACCAGAAGAAGCTCTCACAACCTCTGAGTTGACCTTCCTGTACCCTCAACTCAAGCAACGTATTGCTGCTTGCTCTTTGTTCTAGTTTTCTGCTCTCAAGGTGACTTAGAAACCTTCGACCTCTGCTTCTTTAACTTATTCTCTTTATGTATCAAATGCAAACTGGTGGAAGGTCAACATCAACCAGCCAGTGACTGACTCATCAATTTTGGACATTTGTCCTGGGCAGAGCTTGAGCCCTAGGCAGTTTCTGGGGTTATTCATTGTTCTCAGCTCCCATCTTCAATGCACTAGGATGTGGAACTTTGATGAAACAATCGAAAGTGGTTATGAATACAGCAGGCAACCAAAACTTTGTATCAGACATGCCTTTATTGCAGCTATTTCATATCCCCTACTTGATTCTAAGTCTCTTGAAGACATAATTGTATTCTATTCATCTTTGTATCCTACAGAGACAGTAGCTTAATACCTGGCACCATATATGACACCATACACCATTTATGCTCAATAAATATGCATAAATATATGCCAGCATTCTGCCCTAACTATAAATCCTATGCTCCTAACACAGTGTTGTAAAGTACAACTTGACACTGGCTATTCTCTAAGAGCATTGTGTATTGATTACCCTGTTCCCAGTATTGTCACCCTCACATTGAGCTTCACTATTTCCATATGTCATCCTAGCCAGGGCAGGGCAAAGCCAAAGGCCATTTGTCAGTTTGCTTTTATCTTCACTATGGACTACGATATAAACAGTTTTATAAGGTTTCACTGGAATCTAGGAATCCCTACACACTAAAGAAATGCTGAACTAATTGCCAACTTATGTTTTCAATGTCTTAGAAAAGAATTTCAGGGGTGGAGAAAGAATGTGAAACAAAGTTTATATTTTAGATCACATAACCACATTTCTAGTCCAACACAGACTTGGCTGCTATAGAGATGACATTTTATAAGACAGAGATGCACTCATGCATTTTCTGATTTTTTGTTTTTGTTTTTATTTTTTCCCTCTGAGTAATTTGTTGTTTCCCCTCCTTCATATCTTTGGGATTATATTTCTAAGGCGGGATCTTAGGTTCACATAAAGCAAAACATGTTTGTTCTTTTGTCTTTAACGCTACTTTCCCAGAATCTTTTTACCACTAGGTTCTTTCTCATAGTTACTTTGCAAGATTTCTTCACTTTTCTGACACAAATTATCCATAACTGCCCTGTGTCACACATATTTTTGATACATGCAATTACATATTTCTTTTCCCAGTGACTCTTTCCTGAAAAGAATACCAGTAAAGATAAGTCCATAAAAAATGTAAAGTGTTTATGTAAAATCTCATTTTACTTTCAAATCACTTATCAAATATGAGTGCTTTCACCCCAAAAGAGAATTATTTATTTGCTTCCCTGCATGACTACCTCAGCGTGTGAAAAAAGAAACACAAAATCGTTTGTTAGACATTTAGTCTGAAATTTTTACATTAGAGACAGTGCTACTTGAACCAAGAAAAATGAAAGAAACAAATGTACATGCATAATAAGAAAAACTGTCTGCAGAGAAGAAACAGTGCCAACCCTGTTTAGGGAATACTTATAGCAGATTAAAGAAATGATACCAGACAGACAGAGCCATTTCAGTATATGATCCATGGACTTTCACCTCTTGAGTTGACTTGAGAAATTATCTATGTAGTTTCCATATTAAATGTTTTGTTACCCAGAAAATGCAGGCTTTCATGCCATAGCTCTTCAATGTTATACATAATGTATGACTACCAACAGCCTCAATTCATATGCAGCATGTCTTTGTTGCAAAGCATCCATATCATTAACAGAGATAAACATATTTAACCCAAACTTTACACGCCACTCTGCGTTTTCCGAAATGAAACCATTAATAGTCCAAATGGCATTTTATTTTATCACTAAGTGCCTTGTTGTCTATTATTTGCAAATTAAGCGATGTCACTCACGTGCGTAAACTAGTAACATCAACATACAAAGAATGTCAGTATCACACGCCATCTGTGCAAAGCTCTTGCAGGAATCTGTGGGAGCTAACAATATGTTTAGAGTTGGGGGTACCCTTGTAGTGACACATTTCTGCCGAAATACCCTTTTCTGTGTTTAGTTGGGAACAAGGACTTTTAATGTCATGCTCAACAGCATCATTTGCTTTCATTTTAGGAGATACAATTTTTTGTCTTAAAAGAATAAAATTTTCTTTTATGATTGATGCCTAAGCCAAGGGGTTTTCAGGGTAGAACACATAGTATTTTATGACAATAAAAAGCAGAAACACCACTAGCAACTGAGCCTGAACCTCAGCTTTCTCACATCTGTAGAGTGGAATGATGTGGAGAAAGGCTTTGGCAATTTTACTTTAATTTTGAGTTTGTTCTCTGATGGGAAAATTTCCCTTAAAGTATTAGAGCAGTTTTCAGAGGCTGGGTCTACTTCGTAACTCAGCACCCAGAGATTATTTCTCTCTGGTCTTGTTCCTAAGGGCTGTGCTGATTTTCCTTTTCTTTACTTCACTGTAACATTTTATTGCAAAGGACAATGCCCACACTGATGATAAAAAAGAAAGGCCATTTACAAATTACTTATAGAATAGTATTTAGACTGTAACGATAGAAAGTAATATGGAAATAGGCAGGGTCTTCTTAGCCACAAAGAAAAACTACAGCTGTAGCCACACACCACCAGGAAACAGAAGAGAAAGGTTGACTCAGTGCAACACATTTCATCTTGTGAACAGAAACACTTGCGAAACTAGGAAATTTGTTTTAGCCATCTCAGTCTTGCTCTAGCCTGTGAAAACTGAGGAGATCAAATCCTATAGGCCCCTCCTTTTATACAGCACCCTACAACTGGATTTCATGCCCTTGTTCCAACTCCGTTCTATCCCTGTACACTCACCCCCGCTTAGTTGGTATTTCTTGTTTACCAGAGTGTTAGCTTCTGTGGAAGAAGAAGAGCCATGTCTTAGTCACTCATTCATTAATCTAATAAATGTTAATCAAATATTTGCTAGTTATTATTTCTAGCGCTGAGGATACAGCCATGATAAAACAAAGCTCCCTGCCATCACGCAGCTTGTAGTCTAAAAGATTCAGTGTTGTCTTGAGCTCTTTCGCAGAACTGCCTGTCTATATGCCTTGTGCTTTGATGACTCTTATCTCCTGGATGCCTTCACTCCTGTCCCTGTTCCAACCCAGACTTGACTGTGGTGATGGTTCCTGTGTGTAGAGCAGGAGGACTGGCCCGGGTCCCAGTGGCCTGTGACTGTACAAGATGGACTCAGGATACTGTCTGAGCAAGACAGGGGTGATCACAGGCATAGGAGAGTGATGTGAGAGGTAGCAGGCAATTCCCTGTCGCTAAGAGTGTAAGACCCAACAAGCTGAGCAGGAGTCAAAGAGTGGTTGTAACTGGAAGGTCACCCTAAGAGACAAATATTTTCTTCTTAAAGTAATGGAAAAATCTCTTATCTTTCTTGGATTACATGTTCCAGCTCAAAATGGAGGTTAAGAGGAGTTAGGAGGTGGAGATAGACCATGGATAATGAAACTCTCCTAAAAAAATAAGTGGCTGAAGTCTATTCTAAAGATAAATCAAAAGATGGACGGGAGTGAAGAATCTGTAATTAAGAGCTGGTCCCTCGGTTCTTGGGAATCTCTCAGAGGGCACTAGACCAGTGGCTTCGAAGAGTCATCAGCTCTAGCATCCAGTGTAAAACTTTCTGTGTTGTTTTCCCCCATTAACTTAACCTTCAGGAAAAGCTCCTAAATGTTTTCAAAAAAAGATGCATTGTTAACATAGTTATGCTATGTTAAAATAGACTAGGAGATTTTTTTTTGTATATAGTATAGTCATTTAAAAATGTCATATAATCCCTAAAAAATGCTGATACTGAATAACAGTTGCTGAAATTACTACCAGTATATTCTTAAATGAAAGTAGTAGATTTTATAATTATATGATTCTGTGTTTGTAACAATAAATATTTACGTAACTATTTGGAAAGCTCTCCCATGAAATATACTATTAATTGTAAAAAAATGAAATGCTTTTAATTTTTTTAAAATGTTAGCGATGTTTGTTACTTGTATAATAATAAACCATATATGGCTTTACAATATAGAAAGAAAAAGAAAAGGGAATCAGGAGTTAGAGTCATTCTTCCTAAGGTTCCGTGGCCTTTACAGCTGCCAGTTTGGGGGTTCCCTTCCCCATCTCCATTTTGTTTCCAGAGTGATTAGAATGAAATCAAGTAAAACAGGCAACACCACAGCTGCGGACATTTGCTAAGGAGCTTACGCCTCCTTTGGTCAGAGGCTGTGCTAGGTGCTCAGAGTACACCCATGAATTGGTCAGATGTGGGTCCTGCTCTTGCCGAGTTGGAGTTGGGACGTAAGGATATAAACAGGCTGACCATCTGCCCTGTCTCTTCCATAAGAGTTTGGAGTCTGTCAGTGGCGACAGGCGGACGAGGGTCAGTCATTTTGCCCAGGAAGCTGCCACGACGGTGCTCAGGCACTAGGGTCTTTGCTGACCCACGGGGCTGGCCTTCACTTTGACTTCTGCGATGCTCCTCGCCTGGCCTCCAGCAGGATTTCTTTTCAGCATCACCATCCCCCTCAGCGAAGGGCTTCTTTCCACTTAAGCCTAACTACGTGGCCATGCCCAGCAGCAAAACAGACCCACCCACATGGGGCTTTCCATCTCATTATGAAGCCCAGATGCAGCCCCTAGGAAGGCAGCGCTGAGAGGCTGTGCGCTGGCACCGGAAATGGAGTTTATTCTCAGGTTAAGTGATACTGTTTTTCCAGATTCTATGTTTAAAAAATGTATTTTTTTCATAATCAACTTCTTTTGAGAATTTCTACTTATGAGGGAAATGTCTTTATTTTTAAAATAAAGTTTACATTTCGGAACAGTTTTAGATTGACATAAGAATCATGAAGGTGGTACAGACTTGCAGTTCAAACTCTGTGAATATTTGAGCAAGTGATTTAACCTAGATGAGTCTCAGTTTCGTGACCTGTAAAATAGGACATCGAGGATCATTTTCATAGGATTATTGTAAGAACTCGAAAAAATACTTGTAAAACATCTCACACTTGATAGGTGTATTCAATATATTCTTGCTGTCATTATAACTCTGCAGCCATGTGGCAGGTTTTGATGAAAGGCTAACGCCATTTCTGAACCTGGAGGACAATCATTGAGGGCATTTCAATCTCTGTGTCAACTGTCCTAGGGATACTTGGCAGTGGTCCCATGTCTAGGGTGACCTGAGTACACTCTGTTCCTGTTAGAATCACTCCAGCACTGAAAAAAGAAAAAAAATCTTACTCTAGGAATTCTTGTATGTAACTATTAAATCATAGCTGTTCTTTTAGAACAATTGGCACACTTATTGGGCTGGAAGCATCTAGAATTACAGCCTTCATTGTCTCTTGCATGCTGGCTCCACAGCCAACTGAATTCAGCTAGAAATGAGTAAGATCAAATGACTCACTAATGGCAAGAAGGGCCAACCAGCCAATTGGAGGAAAAAGAGATTTTCAAGAGCGCATCTCCAGTGATACTTCAGGCTGTGCTGATATAATGTGAGGACCGTATTAACATGTGAGTTGTCAAAAATCAATCTCTACTTGACTTTTATAAAAGCTTTCTTTCTTTCTTTTTTAAGATTTATCACTATGGGGAAATGCAAGTGATTATTTTTACAGCAAACATATTTTGAACACTATCAATATGCCAAGCACCAGGCTGTACTTGAATTTCTTCATCTCATCCCCACCACAGCTCAGCCAGGCGGATGCCATCACTGAATCCTCACTACAGTTGTCAAAAAAGGGCACTGAATTTCATTCCAGGGCCTACGCTCTTAACACCTAGACATAACTGTGATATAAAGTTTTATTCAGCAAATAATTTGGATCACCTACTTTTCTTAGCACTGTATTCGACCTGGGGATAATGGGAATAAGATAAATGTGCACCCGACCCTCACACAGCTTACAGAGCCTAGGCAGGCAATTAGGAAGTATTTCCCAAAAGTTTGATGATCATCATCAGAGAGATGAACAGGGTATTCAGGGAGTACATTCAAAGAATAATTTGCCCCAGCTGAGCTCTCCAGATTGTTCTGAGATTTAATGCATTCTGGAGAAAAACTCAGGTTGTTGAATGCATGCTATTTAGTTCACAAACCTAAGAAGCCTTGATGATTTCAGTAGGTCTTTCTTCTTCTATCACTCTTTCTCTCTCAATTGTGCTCTTTTTTCCTTTCCTTTCTTTTCTTTTTAAACCTACATTAAAAATTTGGTTAGTTTCTTGCCTATTTCCCACTAAATTTCTGAATTCAAAGAACTATCTTTGTTCATAACTAAAAGAAAGGGAGATATTTCAGAGATCAATTTTTTCTGTTATGCAACGGAAGGAAAAATGGTAAAGTTTGAGGCCAAGTTTTGGAGAGCTTTTTAAGGAAATGTGTAGCTCAACTCCTTTCTGAGAATAGTTTCACTGTCCAAAAACACCTCTTACTTCATAAACCTATTAAGTTTTTAAGCATCAATCAATCCCATTGAAACAATACTGAGTTAAGAATTATGACTTCAATATATGTATATTACATTTCCCTGGAGGCCATGTGAATGTTAAAAAGAGAAATTCTTTTAGAAAATCGTTGTTTTTGTCAAGCCAATAATATCTGAAAAATAATTTGATTTCATAAAACTTCATATATCAAGAGATTCATCCATTTATCCCAAATCATTAGAACCTGTATTTTATTTCCACACCTAAACTTAACCACTTTGGGCCTCCTCCTTGAAATTGAAAAACCTATAAAGGAGGAGGAAAAAAAGCTGTCAAACGAACAAAAAAAAGCTGTCCAACAACAACAAAAAAAGCTATCAAACTATAAATATAAACCAATTGTGATTCAATTGGCTTTGAGTGATGGTCTACAGCTTTTGTTTTTGTTCATAAATTCTCCTCAAAAATAATAATGGCCACAATATATGGCACTCCTACAATGGTCTAGGTGCTGAACAAGTGAATTTGATTATTTGGGGGATGCAAAGGACAGAGAAATGAGTACTTAGCTCAATTAAGTTAGGTTTAATAGAAAGGATATGACAAGGGGAAGTAGAAAAGATAGCTAAAGATCTCATTGGCAGACTTGTGGAAAACTAGATTTTCCTTCTGGCCACTCAGTGACAACTGAGTAATAGTTCTAGCTCAGGAGCATAAACTACTCTTTGGTGACCTCACAGGAACTCTTGGCTTTTTGCCATGTACATGACTCAGCTTTTCTGTCTCCATTTCTCTCTACCTGCTTATTTTTCCAACAATTGCTACTGACTAGGCTTTCCTCTCTGGCTCTCTCTGCCTCCTGCTCTGCTGACTCATGGTTTCTGTTTCCTGTCAGGGTTCTCCCCACTTCTGCATTTACCCAGAGTGGACTGTCCTTGGATGTTTCACACTCACACTCTCTGAGAGGGAAGGACACTCTTCTCATGCCTGCGTTCCTCACAGACCTTTAGTCCTTAAGTCATTTCAATCCCTATTGAGGTAGCAGGGTTTCTTGGCAAAAACCCATGATAATGAACCTATCAGGCACCTCTCACAGAGAGCTACTCAGAAATTTTTCAGTAGTTATCAGTGCTCCTGGAGAGGTGTCTACAAAATCTGCACATAGGTCATTATTTAAATTGGAAGTTAAATATTTAGTGTTTATACAATGTAAGCTTTGAAATCATCGTCATTGTCCTTGCCATCATCATCATTGTCACCATCATCGTCATCATATCATTGTCATCATCATCAGTCATCATCATCATTGATATCATTATCATCAATGTCAATGTCATTGCTGTCATCATATCTACCTTGTATAATAATAGCTAAAGTGTGTTGGTCTGGTTTGTCAAATGTTCTTATTAACAGAGAATAGTTTGGCACTCTAAATGAGAACTGATGATTTTAGAAAAATTTGAGCAAGAACACATAATGCCCCAGCCCAGTACATTTCACAGTGGAGGTACTACAGGCAGTGATGGGAGGAAGTGGGGCAAGTAGAGGCAGGACGAAAAGTGACAGAGTAGAGCCCGCTATAAAACCAGAGTATCCAAGAATTTATCTCATTCATATATTTTCACATGCTCAGAAGATTTTGCCTAATAATTTGATGACTTAACAAAAATTTGAGAGCTTTTAGATAGATGTTCAAATCTCAATTCATCCTCTACCTTGCTATGTCAGAATGAACTTACGTCTCTCTGCTTTTAAAATGGGGATAATGACAGCTTTTATTTTTCATAGGTTTGATGTGTGGATCTAATGAAATACAGCACACAACACATTGGCATCATTGTACCTAGCTCAGTGTTAGCTCCTGTTGAAATCAGATTCTGAACAGTAAAATTATGAACAGTAAAATTCTTCTACTCATGACTTCATCTTTTATTGCTGGTTTACAGAAAGATTTTTCATCTGTTTCATAAATAAAATGCTGACTAACTGAGAGTAATATACAGTGTTTACTAGAGAAGTATTTATATTTTATTATAGATATTGAACTAGACTACTGTGAAAATCCAGTGTTCATAGAAATTTTTCATTGTATGATCAAGGAGTTAGGAAGAACATAAGGAAGAGACAATACTTCATCAGATTATTCACACATATTATCTAATATGTAATTCAGTTGTAATTTAAATAATGATTTCTTGAAAAATGATTCATTTTCAAGCATAAGGGATTATCATTTTATAACTGTGACTCATTCCTGGCTTCTGTGTATTTTTTTCTTAACATCATTTAAATATTAATTTACCTTATTGATAGTTTTCTTTTCTGAATCTTTCCAACAGGAAAATCATCTTACAAAAAACAACCCCAGGTATCAAGAATATAAAATGCTACTAAAAATCTATTGCTTACACATGTAACTGATGACTTCCTCACTTGTCAGTTTATAAGATAGAAAATAAAGAACTCAATACTTAGTCACTTACCTAATTTTATAGAATTTTAAGATTGCAGATGTTCAAGGCACTTACTGATAGATTGGGGAAGTCTTAGAAGAGAAGGTATGGTAAGTCACTCCACAGGTAATACTGGGGATAATAACAAAGAGATCTGTTAATTCTCATTCCTCAGCCTCACACTGAGACCAACAGAAGAGCTACCTGCCATTGTTTGCTGAGTTCTCATTTGAATGGGAAATTGAATTGGATTCTATTTTAAAAATGTAATAATTATTGAAACTTGAAAACTTGGAGAAAAAAGAGTAAAAAATGTAAAGCTATTTAACAACTGAAAAAACATTACATCAAAAATTAAAGGATGTAATGTATTTCCGTATTATTCTACAGCAAGAGACAATCCAATATTCTAATAGCACAAATCCTCAATTATTCATGTGTCTTAGAGAAAGTCTTACCTTTATTATAAACTAGTAAGGGAAATGTATTTAAATGTCTTCAGCAAGTTAATATTTATTTTTCTATGAGTAGAGCAACTGAGATTTAAAATGTTTAGGTAAGCATCAATACAGAATCTTATTTAAACAAACATTCTTTGCCATGGAATGGAATTAAAATAAATTGATTTCCTCTTTTCCCTCTATAATGATAGTCACTTCTCCAGTGGTTAGTGTGTGTGTATGTGTGTGTGAGTGTGTGTGTACACACTTAGGTAAGTGTGTAAAGCAGATAGGAGACAGAATACTAGGTTTCAGTGGCTGCTGACTTAGTCACTGACCGTCCCTCTGGGAGAGGACCATATTATTGTACCAGGCTTTTCACTTTCCTTTTTTTCCTTTTCAATATTCCTACAAGTCTGGATGAGTTATCTATTATTAATCAGGTAACATTTGCTTGGGTGACAAATACCACCCAAACAATGGCTTGAAACAAAACAAAAAAATATTTATTACCTCTTACAATTATTGTGGGTCTGGAATTTGAGGATAGCTTGGTAGGTAGCTTTAAATCAGCTCTCTTGTAGGGTGTAGTCACCTTAAGATTTCAGTGGGTCTGGAGGATTTGCTTCCAAGGTGGCTCACTCACATGGTGACAAGCTGGTGGGGGTTGACTACAAGTGGCTTTAGTTCCTCTCCATATAGGCTTCTGCTCAAGGCTACTTGTGTGACCTAACAATTTGGGAACTAGTTTCCTTCTCTGCAAGCAATCCAAAAGACCATGATAGAAGTCTCACTACTTTCTACGACCTATCAACTCCATTACATTTTATTGATCACATTCCTGTTCAATCTATAAGAATATAATACAAGTGTTATGACTAGAGCTGAGGAGCATTGGTGACCATCTCAGAGGCTGCTACCAAAAGGATAATGTATTAGCCCTGTTGTTTTTATTCTTTAAGACAGAAATACAACTTGAATTCACTTAGGCAAGGGGAATTTATTGGATCACATAACTGAACTATCATTAAGGATGAGATACATCTGTGCCTCCCATATTAATCAAGCCAGAAACACAGCACTCTCTATCCATTTCATACATATTTCCTTTTGCATGTCCGCAGTATGGTTTAAACCTATCACCTGGTGAGACATAACTCTCTCACCTCTGCCTTCAAAGAACTGACTATCTTCCTTTAATTCCAATTAGAAAGTTCCAAGGAAAAAACTTCCATTGGTCCAAGTCTGATGTGATCATTCTGGTAGCCATTGGCATGGATACTATGGTTGGCAGTTGTGACCAGAAATACCTGGCTGGAGTATGAGGTAGAACAAGTTTCCCAAAGCAAGCTGTTCTGAAAAAAAGAGAATTGGGCATAAGCAGATATAATGGTCTACAAAAATTAAATGTCTTAAGTTATGTAAAAACAACCACTTGGACACTTTTTAAAAAACTCAATCCATCTTGAGTTCACAACAGTTGCCTTTCCTCTTGCCACCATTCCCTTTGCTCACTTTTATCATTCACATATTTTTAATCTGATATTTATCTGATTTGATATTTGATTAATTTAAAATGCAAATAGTTCAACTGATCAATGTAGGTACTGGTCTGTAGCATAAAGTTAATAAAAATTAATTACAACAGGTCTATGGGAAATAGAACATTTGACATTTTGGATGAGATGAAAATGTTAAGAACATCAAAACTGGTGGCTCAGTGATTAAGTCCACAGCCTCCAGAAGGCATAGTCCACATATATCCCAAGGACCTGGGTTCACCACCTGGGGCAGGTGGGGAATAACCAAGATGAACAACTAAATAAACAAATGCTCTTCCTTCTTTCTCTTCCTGCCTACTCGCCTTCATTCCTGTCTGCACCTTTTCTTTAAAACAAACAAAAGAAAACTAATTGTCTATTTGAATATATTACTATTCTGAATAAGAAAGACATTCTGTGTGTGTGTGTGTGTGTGTGTATACATATTTACATAAATGTGGATATAGCTTCAGAATTGAAGACTGAGGAAGAGATATACTCAAAGCTGATAATTTGTGATAAAATATTAATGGGTAAAAAACTGCAGAACTCATCAAATCCTCCTTCCTTTTTTCAACATAGAGAACACTAAACTAGAAAGTATAGATCAATCACTGCTAAAGGGAACCTCAAGCCAGAGATAGAGATGAGGACAACAAGTTTCAACGTAATTGCTTTAATGAATTCAATACATCGGAGCCAGCCATAGATTTACTAAGTTCCTACAGCATATGCTTGAGGACACAATTTCAACAATCTTTGAGAAGTCATAAGTTTCTTCCAGTAGTCTGTTCTGACCAGCTGTTATTACAGAGCTTAATCCAGAAGCATTTCCCCTTGTGAGTGTGAATAAACCAAACCAAGGTGCTTTCAAAAAGTAATCTCAATAGATCACCTCATCTGTCTAGGGGTAACAACGGCCAGGGGCCTCAGAGTATGGGCTAGAGAGACGCAGTAGTATCCAAATATTGAAGTTACTCCATACAAGTTACCCAGGGACAGTCAGTATCAATCACATCTCTAGAAGCTGGGAGACAGACCCAGAAAGAATTTGGGGTCATTTATATGAGCTATGTTTGCCATATATAAAAACCATATAGTATTTGTAGAAATGCTCAGAGACAGCTTTCTGTGAAAAAACTGTCTCAATGATAGGGCACTTGTAGGACAATCCTTCGTCTTCTAGACAAATTGGTTTCCAGTAGAAATAAATGCAAGCCATAAGTGTGTTTGTTACATATGTAATTTAAAAGCTAGTGCCTGCACTAAAGATATAAAAAATATGTAAAAATAATTTAATAATATATTTTATTTTACCCAGTTTAAAAAATGTCATACTCTCAACATGTAATCAATAGAAACAAATATTGAGATACATTTTATTTGTTGTATATACTAAATCTTGGAAATCCAGAATGCATTTTAAAATTATAGTGCATCTTAATTCTAACTACTCACATTTCAAGTACTCATATAGCTAGTAGCTGCTCTATTGGACATCATAGGTCTACTAATCTAGAATTATGGACAGGAAGACCTGAAGACTTACCAATATTTTTCTTGGCATGCCCTGGTGGCTCAGACATCAAGTCTGCGGTTACATTGGTGTAGTCCAGTCTAAGGACCCAGGTTTACAAACTGGGGGTCAGGGGGAACAATGCAAAAATTAACAACAAAATAAGTAAATAAAACTGCTTCTTCCTCTTCTCTCTCTGCCCGCTTGCCTAATTGCCTTCCTTCCTGCCTGCTTCCTTTTTTAAAAAATTATTAAACAAAAGATTGCTCCTGCCCATGTAAAGAGACATTCGCAGGACAGTTTACAATTCTTCAGCTTCCTTGCATGCTCCTTCACTTGCATGTTCCTTTTGTTCAGTTATTAGATAATGCTAAAATTGGGGCCAATTCAGCACTTTTTCTATACTCTTCTCCATGAACAAATCCAGTTTAGAAAGAACACCAAGGGAAAACATACGTAAGTTCAAATCCCATCTTCATCACTTAGGAATGCTGCAAAGATGTCTACCTGTCCCTGAGACCTGTCTTCTCCTTCTGCGGATAGGGAACATTGAGCTAGGCATGAAGCAACATGAAGCTACTGGGAAGAGAACTACTACACTTTTTACCCACTCAATTTACAGCTACATGTTTAAGTTCTAGGATGTAACCAGAGACATGGCGAAACTTCTGGAGCTTTGCCTCAGAGCAGCAGGCTATCTTCTTTGGCCTCTTCTTCCTCCAGCTTTGAACACATGCCTCCATCTTGGACCAGAAGATCAAGGTCATGCTTCCTAGAAGCATATATCAGCTCACAGACTTACACACGAGTTAATTTCTATATAAGTCACTACAGCTTTGGATTTTCTGTCACTTGCAGCAGAATTCCCAATATATTGAGCTTGGGTAAAGACATGACCTCTAATTTTTTAAGTGTTAAAGGTGAAAGTATCTGTTTAATAACTAGCACAAAGTAGCACTTCATGCTATTCTCAGATTTTTTTAAAAAGCACATTAAAATGACAAATCCACTAAACTCATAGGTTTCTATATAAACATATTTGTTCCTCTTTCAGTCCAGCTTCCTAGCTTCTTTCTGAACCACCCGTTGAGAGGACAAAGATCTTCTTTGCATGTACACTTCTTCCCAGAAAATTGCCTGAGTGCCAGTATAGTCGTGAATGCCTGATGGCTCAGAAAAACCTCTGCAAGAACCTCTCAGATAAATATTTAGAAAGGCTTTGTGAAAGTCCTTGCAGTGAGATTCTTGAGCTTCTAAAGCAACAGGATACCAAAATCATGAGGTCCTTCTTCACTCAGAGTCATACCTCTGAGTCATGCAAATTTATTAACTGTGCTGTTATTTTTAATAGAAAAAATAAAACTATGAAAGGATTGTTTTGATAGTCTTCTTACTTTCCAGGAGAGTGAGAAGCAGTGAAAAAGCATAGGGGACACTCAGTGTTCTGGTAGTGATTTTCACACTTTTTTGTGGGTTGTTTTATTTTCGTAGAGGTACATTCACATTTTCCAGGAACCCCATTTTTAAAAACAAAAGTTCAAATAAAGCAATGGCATTAGGAAGCATTTCTGAATGAATGCCATATTTTAAGTTATCTGATAACACAAATTTAGGTGTAGAGGATGCCAGTGTGTTTAATTTGCATACAATACATTTTTTTGTGTGTGTTGTTTCTATTGTGCTTTTGAAGACTAGTTAAAAACAAAATAACAGCAGGATTAGTTTATAATTCAAAGAATGAAATAAATATCCCTAAGTCCCTAGAGGCATAAATACATTGAATTTATAAATTGAATAAGTAAATACATTGGGAATAATGGACAAATCTTTTTTACTAGGAATTGCAAATGCTATATTTAGATATTCCTGCTTTTGGAGTTGGAATATGGTTCTCTGTCCTTTTGGTACGGGCTGGACTTAGTGACTTGCTTTCAAAGGTATGATAAGGAAAAGGAGTATAGAAAGAAATAAATCATAACTTCACAGTGGAGAAACCTGGCAGATACCACCTTTGCTAAGCGATCAAGGTTCATTTCGTCAGTGATAAGTCACATGGTTATCATATACGCTCAGACGTGCTATAATGAGAATGGTACTTCACCCCCATGGAATCTGTCCCAAATCCATAGTCCTAGTCTAACCATGAGAAAATATAAGACAAACCTGAATTGAGAGACATTCTACAAATTACTTCACTGGTGAATTCAGAACTCTCAAGATCATAAAAAACAAGGACAGGCAGAGTTACTGTTAAAGACAGGAGCAAACAAAGAAGGCACAATAATGAAATATCATGTGATGTTCTGGACCAGATCCTGGGCAGAAAAAGGACATTGGTGGGGAAAAAAACCCCTGTGAAATCAAATCAACTATGTAGCTTAGTTAATAGTTTTGACAAATATACATGGTTATATAAGATGTTACTAGAAAAATGCTAAATGTAAATTTGTAGAAAACCTATTATTGGTGCTTAACACTGTCCTAAATTATAAAAATAAATGTAGTATATATTACATATGTAATATTCATATTACAAACATTTCCCCTAAGAACTTTTAAATAAGATATTTATGCTTGCCCTCTGGAAGTTATAAAAATTAATCAGAGCAGATATAATGAAAATCACCCTCAAATGATGGCTAACATTTATATAAATGCTTAATGTATGTCAGGTACTAGTCTAAGCACTTCACATACATATCCAATCTTTTAATCCTCCCGAGACCCTGTGAAGTAGGTACTATTACTATTCATATTTTTCTAACATTTAATTTTGAAATAATTATAAATTCCTGGAAAATTGCAAAGAAATGGATAGAGAAGTCCCATGCAACGTTCCTCAGCCTCCTCCGGCACTAACATCTTTCACAACTAGAGAACAGTATCAAAACCAAGAAAATGATATTGGTATAATCTATGGAGCTTATTGCATTTTACCACGTATACACGTACTCATGTCTCTATGTGTCATTCCTATTTTACAGAAGAGGAAACTGAGACCTAGAAAAGCTAAGTAAACTCCCAAGGTCACTCCCATTCTTCTTCAGCTCTGGACAATATGACTTCAGAGTCCCTGCTCAATCATTAAACTCCACTGTATCTCAACTAAGACTTTTACAGTGACTTGAATGACTACATCAACCTGTGTAAAGAACGAAAGTCATCACAAGCATGTATACGGTTTGGTGGGATGGGAGGGGAAAGTCTCTGAAAAGAACACAGTAATTGTGCCTGCCCTACAGCTATATAAAGGCAAAGATTTAGGGACACTGTCTTCAAAGGTTATGACGCAGTACCATAAAAAGCAATTCTTATAATTAAAAAAGAGCCTCTCAAGTGACCTTAACTGAACAACATATCTAAGGAACAACAAATAGCCCTTGTTCTCATTCATGACCACAGAACCACATTTAAGCCATCCGTTTACTTGAGATATGTCATAAAAAATGAAGTCCTTAAGAACTATTATGTAAACTCAACTGAGGAAAGAGATGGTGACTATCTTGTTCATGCTGCCTCATATTAAATGAATGAATGAGTTGATTGATGGTGTGGTCAACAGTACCTTGTGCATGTACACACACACATATTCTCACACACACACTCACATACACTCACCTTCAATGCTGGAAACCTTTGCATGTTTTCCATTCCTCTTCCATTTCTAACATCCAATCACTCCTGAAGCCTTAAGGTGTCTCTTAGGATTTTTTAATCCCTACATTTATTTTATCTTGCTTTTCAGGTATATCCCTGTGACTCACTGGCTAAGATGCAGGCCATGTAAAATCCAAAAACCCAGGTTCAAAACTTAGACCAGGGGAAAACATAAAAAAATTATTTTGCTTTTCCATTACCTACATTAGTACTCATGTACTCTGCTTGCCTTTCTCGTCAATGGAATAGAAGTGCTTTCTCCTGTCTAAGGATAAAAATCCTCCTTTATGTTCTAGATATCATCTTCTGTTTAACAAGAATTTTTCCTTTTTGGCCTATATTTTCATAAATCAGATAGAAAAATAGTCATTATTCATATTTCATATCTTAATCAACAGGTTAAGATAATAAAATAAAAATGAGTTCTATTCGCATAATGCATTTTTAGAACACTTAGTCTTTCAATTCTCTGAAATCATCTATGAATATGGACTCTTTCAAACAATGCCATTAACATTCCAAAGAATGCCAACATTTCATGGCATTTTAGTCAATGCCAACAGGGAAACACTAGCAGAAAATGGAGATGACAAGGATAGGTCTACCAATTAGAGACTGTGTATTTTAAAATATCAGTAACATTATTTTGATCCTTATAATTATGTTTGTAAATGAGGAGCTGGAATATAGCAGAAAAAATTCAGCATATTTTGCTTAGAAGAGACATATTAGATGAGTTTCCTCCATTTTTTCCCTATTAAATGAAATAAAGATTTTTTTTAAAAAGGAATAGTTTTTTTTTGCTGAGGAATAACTGACAAATAAAGATATTAAGTATTTAAAGTGTATAGCATAGTGATTTGATAGACATATGTATTGTGGAAAGATTCCCACCTACCGTTTGGTTACTTAACACATCCATCAACCTCACATATTTATCTTTTATTTTCTCTCTCTCTCTCTCTCCCTTTTTGTAGAACTTAACAAGGGTCTTGTTTCCTAAATTATCTCCCTTTTCCTTTACTTTCACCCTCATGGCTGGGTTATTTCTACCTGTACCTACATATAATCAGGTCTTAATATCACCCATGTTAAAAAATGGATCAATAAAACAAATCTCTTGACTTCCAATTCCTCTGTAATTACTGCAGGTTTCTTTGCTCGCCTTAAGACAAAATTTCGAAGTTGTCCATATTACCTTACCTGTCTCCTTCTTTTGCCTCTTGTAATGAATGCCACTAGATTAAAATAGGTTTAAGATCACCAAATAATTTCATTTTGTAAATTTCTATACATCAACTTTCCATTCATCATGTGATTTACTCTCTATTCTTTGTTGAAACAGTTCCTTTTCTCGGCTTCCTTAACATGACAAGCTCCTGATTTTAGCCTGTCCCAATAATTTCTCCTGATCATTGCAGCTCCTCGGTGCCCTTTATTTCTCCCTAGTGATCTCATCCAGTCCTGGGTCTTGGATGGCTGCCATATGCTTATGACTCCCAAGTACAACCACCTCTGACCTTTCCTCTGAGTCCAGACTCATATCCAATCATGTACTCTGTATCTATTCTTAGAGACCTAACAGGCATCTCACACTTAACCTTCCCACAATGGAAGTCCTGATTCCTGGTTTCCCACTACTCAAAATGTTTCTTCATTCTTGATTTTGTCCTCACAGTTAATATTTAATCCATAGACAAGACCTGGGATACCTGCAATATAGTCCAAAGGAGATCACTTTTAATCTGTTCCACTGAGGAACACTGCTTTCAGTTTCCCTTATCACCTACCTGCTTCACTAGGAAGGTCTCTTAAATGGATTCGGGGCTTCTATTCTTGCTGTCCCCCCCACCCCCCGCTCCCCCCACCAATGACTATTTGCCTCTTAGGACCACAATGGTCTTCACAAACATACACTATATAGTCTTTGGATTTTAATCACTTTCTTTGCATTCAGAATTAAATAGAAGGTAGTCTTCAGAACTACCTTATTTGGCCTCATCTCCTACCACTCTGCCTGTTGATTG
This sequence comes from Solenodon paradoxus, assembly GCA_004363575.1. Lineage (NCBI taxonomy): Eukaryota > Metazoa > Chordata > Mammalia > Eulipotyphla > Solenodontidae > Solenodon > Solenodon paradoxus. The sequence goes on from RJWH01001751.1 coordinate 79,033, forward strand.
TAGAAACACAATAAAAAGCTTAATAGATAAAAATTTAAAGGTAGGCACATCCGAATGACCTAACAATTTAAACCAGGTGCAGGCCACATACATCCCAAGGTCTCTGGTCAAGACCTGGGGCTGGGGAAACAACCAAGATGAACAACTTAATAAAATAAATGAAATGTGTCTTCTCTCTTCCTGCCTGCCCGCCTACTCACCATTCCTGCCTGTACCATTCTTAAAAAAAAATAAAAACGATATTTTACTAGATACATGGGGAATAAAACACCATTGGATAAAATATTGGTGTCTGCTCATGACTTTTCAGTCTAGATGGCAAGAAAGATAATTCCATCAACACAATCATAAAACAATGTAAGTTCTATTGAAGTAATGTAATGAGCTGTGAAGCTCAAAGGAAGTCCTACTATGAAATTAAAATAATCAGTAAGCCAGGATATTCACATAAGTGTTGATAAAAATCAACAGAACAGAATTGAGAACCCCAAATAAACCTATAATCTGAGGATTACTTGTTTTTGACAAAGGTCCAAAGCAATCCTATGGGAAAAAGAAAATCTTTTCAACAAATTGTTCTGACATATATATCAAAATGGGAAGGAAAAAAAATCTCAACTCACCTCACACTGCACCCAAAAAAGAAGTGAATCAAATCAGACACATCAGAAAAAGTAGTGTTTAAATATACAATAAGCACATGAAAAAGGGCTCAACATCATAGACACCATAGAAATGCAAATTAACCCACAAAGAGTGGCCACTACACACCCACCCAGAATGGTTAAAATGTTCAAGACTGACAACAGCAAAGTTCCATGGCAACGTGGAACAGCTGGAACACTCATGCATGATGGAGAAGTGTAACACAGTATAACTACTTTGGAAAGGAGGTCTGGCTATTCCTTACAAAGTGAAATCTATACCTACTCTATGACTCAGCAGTTCCAATATTATTTACCCAAGATAAATGAAAATATACATTCAAAGAAACACTCGCACAAATGTGTGAAAACAATTTCATTTGCAATAGCCAAACACTGGAGAGCCCAGGTGTCTATCAACAGGAGAATGAATAACAAACTGATATATTCACACAAGGGAATACTACAAAGTAATAAAAAAGGGACACTCTTGTCCAAGATAAACAATTTAAATTAAAATGCTTCTTCCTTCTCCCCCTACCTCTCTTAAAAAAAGGTAGAAGCCTTCTTGTGAAGGGTCTTTCATGTCATGCTAATGAGTTTGTGGTGTGTCCAGTGCAGCAATATTGCTTAACTGTCTGTCTACTCTCATTGCTAGTGTCTTTAGTCCCTCACGAGCCTTCCTCTGGGCGTTTGAGTGTACTTACTTAATCAAATTGGATTGAACTAAATCATATGTGAAGGATGTGCTTATATTTCCTCTGAGTTTACATAATTTTTCCTGCTTTAATGTCAGGCAATATTGAGATTTTTACACATAAATAGAAACTGCTGGTTGAATGCATTTTCAGTTAAGAGTAGTTTCAGAACTGTATTTTTGTTTGTAGTCCGTAGGGCCTTACTTTGAATTTTCCCCCAAATAAGCAAGGAGCAGACTTCCTATGTAAAGCTTTACAAATGGGCAATGAGAAATGAATTATCTTTATTTTTCTCAGTTTAAAATATTTAAGCAAATAGGGAATAGAAAATCCTGTAGTAAACACTAGGGGTTGTGTACAGGATCTAACTATAAAAAAAAACGCTTGCCTCCAGGGTCTGGGTAATCTAAATTTCTACATTTTATGAAGCACAACTATAACTGTTTAAGACGTCTGTTTCTTTAGCTAGACTGACATGTATTTGCTAGATTCTGTGGGTTTTCATCCTCCCATATTTCTATTCACATTTGATAATGAGATAACTATTTGCACAGGTGTAATGGTAGATGAAATCATCAGTCTGAACTCACGAAGCACTTACCATCTATGGAAATAAGGAAACAGGCAGTGAGAAGACCTTATATTTCCCAATAGCTGCATCCAAAATGCAAACTTCCCTCACCAAGATGGTGTTAACAAAAATTTCTTTTAGCATAATATGATGTATGAGCCAGACCATTTCTCCATTTGAAGAAAATATAATTTGCCCATTTAATATTTTAAATTCTCTCTCACTTCTTAATAAGATCTGTTTTCATCTGGCTGACTTAAAATATGGGATTTCCTCAAGAGATTAAATCTAAGCCTACTGAATAAAACATCTAATTTTTCATAAGATTTTTGCCTGCTTTTGCCAAACTTTGTATTCTTAAGAGTTTTGCCCAGGGTCTGGCATAAAATAGATATATGATAAATATTACTAGACTGCAGAAATGAATGAGTAAATATAAGCCACACCAGAATGCTAGAAAAAAGCAACTAATGACCACATATCTAAATACCAAATTAAACAGCAGATAAATCATAAAACATAAGACACCCAGGTATGGTCAAATTAATTTTCCAGTAAATTATAGGACAGATTTGTATTTTTGTCTATAAAACTGTATCACAAACATCACTTGATGTATTCAAGCTTTGGTGGGGAAAAGGAAACATAAAGTCCTAGTTAGGATTCCCAATAGTTTTATTAATCACTATTAGGAGAATTAATTAAATCAGAATTAGTTAAATTGAGATTTTCTATGAACAGGAACTTGGCAAAGGGAACACCTCTGTTGCAGGGGTTTCTGTGACTGGTATACAATATGGCAACAGATATCAATTAAAGATGAGTTTAGAACCAGAGTTGAGTTCCAGGCAAAAGTTTGAAGCTTATGAGCTGTGTGTCTGGGGCCTTTCCCACTGTGCGATACCCTCTCTTCCAGATCAGAGAACCACAGCTCCTTCACCTCTTGCAGCACACGCAGCTTACCTAATCAACAACCACTTTGGTTTTCTATTCAAATAAAACTCTAGTTATGTTAGCTTTCCATCCTCCTTCACAGGGATGTGGTGCTTCAAAGGATTTGGGTATCATCTCACACTCCAGCGGCTAAATTCTGATGGATCTAAGACCATCCTAGTGTTCTTTTCCCCTGGCCAGAGACCGGTTGAGGCATGTGACATCATTCCAACCAATATGCCCTAACGGGGACATTTGCCTCTGGGCATCAGGGAAAGGTTCAGCCATCCTACAGAAACACACAGGAGACAGCACCATCTTTCTCTGGATATTGTGTCGATCCTGCAGTTGGCACCTGGAATTGTTCCAACCTTCTTGTCATAAGGCGGAAAATGAACTCAACACACTGAGAAAGGCAAAGACAAGAGATTACAGAGAAGTGGCGCACAGCTCTGTGTGTTGTCGCCAGCCTGACCTCTGTGTAAGCCAGTTTTAACTGACCTTTTCTGCTCCTTGCTACTTTAAGCAGTCTAATTAATACCCTTTCATCTGAGTACTGGGCGTGCACATGTTTTCTGTTGTTACCCTGAGTCCCTCACTAGAAGCCACTCAATCTTTTCTTTGCAGTGTTCCTCCCTTTATATCACCCCATCTTAGAGTTCCTTATTCATGAAAACAATTATTATCTGACTGCCTCTATTTTTAGCTAGATTCTAGGGGAAAATCTATGATAGTAATTTTTACTAAAATGTGTCCAAGAGAAAATCAATCCGATATTGAATGCTGCTAGGTGAGAATGACTGGAAATATCCATATTCTCAATACAGAACTCAAGTGCAAGAAAATTTGGATAGGTTCAAATTTAGAAAATGTGACAAAATGAAGAGAATTTCAGGCAATGTGGGGGAAATATCTGGTATTAGCTCTTAACTCATTCTTCCTGAGACTTGGCTAAATTCTATCAATATATTTGTGATATTACATAAATTTTATGAATTCTAAATCTATGGATGAAAAAATACACAGGAATATAATTAACCAGAACATTTGACTTTTATTATTAACCTCCTCTGGAAGATGAGAATTTAATGTGTATATGTTTAATAATAAATAATCAGACATTTCCTTAAAGTCATTTTGGAGAGCAAAAAGTATATGAAACTTGATTATATGAAAGTGGAAAAGCAATTGTTTTCTTAAATAAAAGGAGTACCTTACCATCATATCTTACATAGTCCACTGGTTGTGAAGGGAAAAGCTTATTGGATGGTCTGTGATTATTTGCTTTCAAAAAGGCCTGCAAAGCTAAAGGATTTCATTCAAATGGGTCCAGTAAAGACGAAGGTCTTGTGATGGGCTCTCAAACATAATTGGCGCCACTTAATAGGCTGATGGTTAATATTGCTGTCTGAGCAAGGAGAACATGTGACTGAGGATCAATTTCATATTCTGACGAGTGAACGTTCTTTTTTTCAAATCAGATTCTTCAGGGGATACTCTGAAAACCTCAGGCCAAGTGACAGACAAGCCAAGAAAGGTTTTTATGAGCCTTTATAATGAAAGGAGCTATTTTAAAGGCTAAGACAAAAAAAGAAAAGCCAATCCTTTCTGTGTGGAATATGCCAGGCATCTCCTATGAGTGAAGGTACCTGGAAAGGCCCTCTTCTCAGACAACAGCTCTATTACCCATCAGATCTCAGGAGCCATGAAAGAGGGATTATGACTCATCGTGCCCCAGTACCTGATATAGTAACTGATCCAAAGATGGTTAGCGACTAAAGACTTACCCAGTTGAGAGCTGAAATACAAGGTCAATTTTCCTCTGACAGCAGCCACTGACAGACCTTCAAGGGAACTCCTCATTCATTTGTGACCGTTGTTTTTATGGTTTATAGAGATTAGAAAAGTAAGAAGAGATTTATCTCATTGAATACTGACTATATGTTAGGTACTATTCAAATTAATAAAATAAGGCTACTGTGGTTGAAAAACAGTTATGAAACAACATGGAGGAATACCTGGCTTTGGGAGCCTAAAGCAAAAAGCAGGGAAATACTTAAGGAAGCCAGGCTTGTCTCTACGAAGGGATAACCACCTCACAATCAATTACCACTCACTCAAGGCCTACTGTGTGTTAGTAGCAGAACTTCAATGGCAGGAAAGGAATGGCAGCTCATCCAGGCACAGGGACAACTGGGTGGGGAGAACCCTAAGGTTCAGCGGTATTGCAGCATATAAGGTATCTCTGGGGTTTGTGGGAATGTGGGCAGAGGTACTGGTGACAGGAGGTGAAATTAGAAGCGGGAACGAGCCATCAAGATTTCAAAAGGGACATGACTGGATCTTGTGTTTGGGAAAGTATTTCACGTGAAAAAATGAGTTTGTAGATGGAGAATTAAATGAAGAGCCAGTTAGGCGGGAACTTTTGGAATGAAAAGCACTACCAACAAGAAGGAAAAAATACAGACTCCAAAGATTTTTAAAAGACACAACACAAAGGTACAATCAGGAGGACCAACTGACTGATACATTATGAAGGGAGAAAGGGGGATGTTGAGAATTATTCTTAGGGTTATAATATAAAACTCCAAGGGGACATATGATGCTTTCTTCTATAAAAGCCTCTGTCTTGATGTGTGTCACTAAATCACTGAAGAGAGTACATTATGAAAGTGATTTATTAATAATTTATTAACATAATAGGTAACAGATTCTAGAATGAGAGGGTACAGAGAATTGAATAAAAGGTCTTTACTAAGCTCACAAAGCAAATACTATTAAATAAAACATTTTCTGAAATTTAGCACAATTACTCTTTACAAGATTAATCTTAGTATAGATGTGATCATTAATAATAAAGAGTAATTATTTAAAGAACAACTATACCTAAGAAGCCAGAAGAAACGATTTAAATTAGACTTCTTGGTCTTCAATTAGAATTTGCCTCCTTGGCTTTCAATTCTTGGGTTTTCTGACTTAATCTTCACATACTTAGCCTCAAAGTCATATCACTGAGCATTACTAGACATATTTTAAACAGAAAAGGAAATAGCTAAGTCATCTGTTTTCAGTTTTAATGCTGGGTTGAGAAAGGATAGATTTATTTTAACAGAGTTTTTGACTGGTAGCCATTGTGCCCTTAGCAGTGGGGTTTTTCAACTGAGTATCTGCTACTCTAGGCTCATCATTGTCAGGTCAGCCCTCGATTCCTTACAGGTGTTTGCCTAATATTATAACTAGAAATAACAACAGCAGAAATATATGGTACATTATAGTTTAAAAAATTTCAAAGTGCTTGTATATTTCTAATTTGACTCAAACAGACATTTGATGTGTATATGGCCAATAGAATGAGATCCTTTAAAATAAATCTTAACCTCTTTGTTATGAAGTATAAATATAAACAAAGTATATCATACATACAAAACTGTAGGAATTAAGTTAATCACTTGTGAAACCATGTCCAGGTCAAGAACCACGGTCATATCCCAAAAGGGTCCTCAGGCCCGCCTCAGCTCTCATCGTACTCTACTCCACAGGCGCCACTTCGGTGGTCAGCACTTTCTTGCCTTTTTTTGTTTGTTACAGTTTTTCCACATATATGCGCCCCTACATATTGTAACTACTCTTCATTTGTCTGCTTAATTTGATCGAAATAAATTATATACTTTGAATTCATTTTTGCCAGGCTTCTTTCCCTCAAGATAATATTTTTTAAATTTATTGATGTTGTTTCCAGCTGTCGTTCATTCATTTTCATGGCAATACTGTGATTACTATTATTATTATTATTATTATTATTATTATTACTACTATTACTATCGCCGAATACATATCCCAGAATTTATTTATCCAGCTACTACTGATGGAAATTTGGATGGTTTCTGGTCTTGGACTAATGCAAATACAGATTTCCCTTGCTATAAAAGAGTAGAGTGTGTCTCTGAAATCTTTCCTAAGCCGTAATGTCATAAAGCTAAGGATTCATTACCATTAATTTATATGTACACTTTTTTTTGAGGAGGTATTTTTATTTATTTAAATTTTCATTGTACATCTTGGTTGTTCCCCCAGTTTTGGGAGGCAGACCTGGGTCCTTGGGATACATGTGGACTGCGCTTGACTGGAGGTGATCGACCTAGGCACTGCTCCAGCAGGGTGCTCCTATACATTTCTTTGAGCTTTAATCTATGAAGGTGACCCTGCCTCAAAAACTAAGCCACCACCTACCTTCCTTTAAATTCCACTTTCGCAAGATTTTCTCCACTATTATTTGCTGCATTGCTTCAGATTAGTGGGAAAAAAAAAAACTGATTTTTTTTCCTCTTAAGTATAAGATAGCAGAACACCATGCTTTGTACACCCATCATTCAAATCATAGATTTTCCACTCCATCAATTACCGGATGCCGACTCAGAAGCCACTGTGTTACTAGCAGAACCAGTAGAACTTTGGCAGTTTTGCAGACTCTTTCTCTCTGCTTTTAAAACATGGGGATGGTAGACCCAGGCAGGTTCAATGCAGGCATGACATTTTCATTTTGCTCACCACAAATGAAATGCTTAATTACATCCAGTTTTATGCAAAGCATAACATCCTCATGGACTTGTTGAGGTTTTTTTATACTTTAGGCCACATCTTGCAAAGTGATACACAAAGTAAGTCCAGATGAGGCAGAGAGCTCACAGACCCAGTTTAAAGCTATGGCGGCTGCACCTGAGAGGCTGATTGTAGTTTTCAAAAGGAACCTGGTGGGGCCGCTCTCACCGCTGGGGCTGCCGCTACCTCTAGAAGGCTAGCTGCAAAACCAACACTAAACCTGTTTTCACCTTTTGTCATAAAAGTGGAAATCCTTTTCAGATTTGTTTCAGTCAGTGAAGGCAGGTACTAATGCAGGTCTCTCATAAAAGCCTTACTGCAAACTTTTGAATAGCTGTGGAGACCTATAATGCTTTTCTTACCTGCATCACACATTTGCTTGCACAGGTTAGGGTAGATGCACCTGGCAGGGGAATCATAGGCTGCACAATCATTAGGTAATTCCAAATTGTTTTCATTTCATCAACGGACACCCATTCAACAGGGATGAGAGTGTTTTGTGTTCTGGCTGCTTACTATGACATTGCCAGTGCTGAGCTTTCATTTTATCCTTTCTGGGGAGTGTGTAGTATCATCTCACGTCAACTTGCCTTGCGTTGAACACTACCAGTGGGATAGAAGGCCTTTGTATGATGCATTTATTGGCCATTTGGGTATTTTTTCTTGTGAAGTGTCTTTTGGAATTCTCTGCCCATATTTCTGTTGGGTGAGTGTCTTTTTCTTATTGGCTGATAGAGTACTTCACACATTTTTGGATATGAGTTCCATGTATTTTCATTATATTGCAGATATTTTTCCTGGCCTTTGGTTTACTTTTTCACTTTCCTCATGATGCTTTCTGATGAATAGTTCTTAATTCTAATGTAGTCTCACACTTATCAGCATTTCCCTTGATGTTTATTGGTTTTCATTTGTTGTATAAGAACTCCTGATCTACTCTCAAAAAACTGAAGCTCTTTCCTTTTATTGATGAAAAAACGTAGACAGAGAGAGATGCAGCGGTTTACCAAACTTGAATCTGGATATTTGACCTTAGATCCTACTTTCTTTCCTTTACATCATGCTATTGTCAATTATTTTTATTTTAGTCACTGATCTTTCCTCATTGCTTGAGGTGACCAAAGTTTTAAGAGGATGGAGGAGCAAGTAATGTGCATAGGGATATGGAAAGTCAACAGAGATCCTATTTGTCCTTCATGCCCTCAGCCAGGGTGGGGGGACATTTTACAGATAAGTACAACTTTGATGCTCATAAGCCTTTCTCAGATATTAATATCTCCACCTTCAGATGGCCTCATTTCAGTCCTACACTCTTGAGACCAGGCAAAATACAATGTAATACTCCTTACAATAGCCAAGAAAAGGACACAACCTAAGGGCCCATCTGCAGATGAGTTGATAATATATATATGAATACCATTCAGCTGTAAAAAAGATAAAAACCTGCCCTTTGTGATAACATGGATGGAGATTATGCTAAGTAAGATAAATCAGAAGGAGAAAGATAAATACCAGATGACATCACTCATATGTGTAATATTAAGAAACAAAGCAAATGAACAGATTAAATACAACAAAAACTAACACTTGGATGCTGACAACATAACTGAGGTTATCACAGGAAAGGAGGTGGGGGGTTGAGATCACAGGGTAGTGGGGTCCAATGACAGAAGTGGAAGACTATTAGATATTTAGCGTCAGGTGTGCTGTTATATATTTAATGAAGAGTGAGCCTGCACATCTAAAACTTCTATTGTTTTATAAATCAAGGTTACCTCAATTGATCAATCAATCAAACAATGGCTGGTTTGTCAAAGAAATACATTGCAATAGAGGATTTAAGAATGCAAAGAGTACATGTCAAACCAACAAATCATCTTTTTAAATTTCTGTGAATAAAAAGGATATTGAAAGTTATGAAGGATATACAAATATAGACCTAGCATGTCCCCAATTCAATATGGACCTCCTCAATTTTCCATAAGGATGCACAGCTACTTATGATACAATGTGAATAAATACTGAATAAACATTCCACCAGATTTGAGAAACATCCAGAGTTACTTCCCCCAAATAGCACTAAAACTCCAGTTTTGTCTCTGCTGCCTCACTGAGAGTTTATGACTAGTACAAATCAATGCTGGAATGTCCCTAATACTATTTTTTATAACTTTTAATTTTGATCTAGTTTTAATTAAAAGTTAATTTAATTAAACAAAAGTTGCAGTAGTACCCAGATCTCCCAAATACCTTTACTGAGATTCTCCAATATTTTATATTTGCCCTATTTGCTTCGTTTCATCATTCTTTCTATGTTAACTCTCCCAATATACACACACTGTGAAACACATGAGTGAATTGGAGACATAATGACCCTTTCCTCCCAAATACTTTTATTTATTTATTAATTTTAAGGAGAGGTGCAGGCAGGAAATCAAGGCAAATAGGCAGGCAGGCAGAACGAGAGAGGAAGAAGCACGTCTTTAACATTCTTTTTTTAATTTTTAAAGGAAAAGCACAGGCACAAATAAACACAAGTAGGCAGTAAGGCAGAAAGAGAGAAGGAAGAAGCATTTTCATTTTATCTCCATTTACACTGGTTGTTTCTGCTGGACCCACGGGTCAAATCCAGGGCTCTGTTATTTGCATCCTTCAGAGGCGATTAACTTAACTACTGCTCCACCAGGGAACACCACATTTTTACTTTTCTTTAGTTGTTTATACCAATTGTTTCCACCCTGGACCCAGGACTTGAACCCAGGGGTATGTGGCTTGTTCCTTCAGAGGCGATTAACTTAACCGTTACTATAACAGGGTATGCCTCCTCCCAAATATTTTATTGTGTATTTTCTGTTCTCAAAATCAGGGCACTTAATGTAGTTTAATAATAATATTATTATATAACCCATATTCCATATTTAAATTTTATCAGTGGTACCACAATGTACTTCATTGCTATTTCCTGCCCAATCTAGGATCCCATCCAAAAGCAGGCATTTAGTTGTTACTTCTCTTGTTGTATTGCCTTGAACTTGAAATAATTCTTCATAGTTTTTCTCTGTTTTTCTTAACCTTGCTATGTTGGAAGAATATAGCCAGTGTTTTGTAGAATTACCTCAGTTTGTGTTTTTCCAGTGTTACCTAGTGCTTCATTATGCATTTTCTCAGGAAAGCCACAAAAGTGACTATATGGCCTCTATTTTTTATCTGTCATATCAAAAGCCCCCTAGCTTTGATAATGTTAACTTTGATCACTTGATTAGGGCAGTGTTCTCTAGGTTCCTCTACTATAAAATAATGTAAATATCTTATTCCTCATCAAAGTTTGACATGCCAGTTTCAGCATCTATTAAATATTTCTTAGCTCCTTCATTCCTTCTGCATTTGACTAGTTGACTCTCTGCTGTAAGGTAGAGCTTTTAGGTATGCATACATGCATGCACACACACATATCTACCAGTATAGAATTGTGGATTTTCATGTTACTATTATTTTATAACCTATTGCAATCATTACTTACTTCGATGTTTAAGTTGTTCAAGGTTTAGTCAGTGCAAAACTATTTACAGCTGCCTCCTGAGTCCTTTTGATATGGTCCCATCATTCTTTCATTCTTTGAGTAAATCCTAACTTTCTGTGCCATGAGATAGTCCAGACTCATTTTTCTATTTGTCTTGCCTGCTCTTTGGAATCAACCTTACTTTCCCTAGGGATCTCTAGTTCTTTTTAGTAGAGGATGGTAAATTTTAAATACCATTCTCTGGACAGAGATTCAGGCAGTCATTACAAAACAATATGCATTTGTCAAATTTATAGAACCACACATTGGAAAGCTGATTTACATTTTTCTTTCTACTGCTTGGTATTTATGAAATTAAATATGTAATCATTAAAATACGGTAAGAAAAAGAAAAGTTTTAAAGATAAATTTTGGCTCACTAGTAAAAAGCAATCAAGACAGTATATTTCAGTATTCCCTGGTAGAGTAGCGGTTGGATGTAGTCCACACATATCCCAAGGTCCTGGGTTCTCATTTTGAGGCCAGACGGAGTAACCAAGATGAACAATTAAATGAAATAAATAAAATGCTGCTTCTTCCTCTCTCATCCAGCCTGACTGCCTCTGCTCGCCTTCACTCCTACCTGTACCTTTTCTTATAAAAAAGATAGTATATTTCCAACAGCCATACTAATTTCCTTGTGCCCCTTAATGACAATCCTTCCTTCCAATCCAGCCTCAACAACCACTCATCTATTTTCTGCCCTGATAATTTTGCTTTTCTAGAATAATTTAAAATGGAATAATAGACTATGCAGCCTTATTTATTTGAACACCACTCATTGAATATCTTCCCTCTTACTGTATGTCTTGATTTCTCCTTTTCATTGCTAAGTAATATTCCATGTGGGTATATTGTTCAACTTGATCAGTTGAAGAACATTTGGATTTTGGCAACTCTGAATAAAGCCACTATAGACAAATATGACAAGCTTATGTGTGAACATACATTTTTTATTTCTCTTGCATAAATATCTAAGCATTAGGTTACTAGATCACACAGTGCCTATAACTTTATTTTATTTATTTATTTTTTAAAGAAAGATGAGACAGGAACAAAGGCAACTAGACAAGTAGGCAGGAAGAGAGAGGGGGAAGAAGAATCTTATTTTTATTTTTACTTAGTTGTTCACATTGGTTGTTCCTCTTGGGCTCGGGACTCAAGTCCTTGGGATGTACATGGGCTGCACTTCTTTGGAGGTGGATGACCTAACCACTATTCTACCAGGGTACACCTAAATTTATTCTTTATCAATTATAGAAAATAAAGTATAAAAATACCTTTAAATGTATACAGTTAAAAAATTCCTCATAAAGTAAAAGTGCAAAACTCTTTTTCAGTTGCATTTTCACCAATAATGCATGAGCATGTTATTCTTGTCAGCTTCTGGTATTACACTCAAAAACAAAAACAGAAAACAGTAAAAGCAAACTTAAAATATCCTAAAAAATGGATGGTAATAGCTCATTTCTGGTTTTAATTTGCATTTCCTTGATTATTAATGATATTGAGCATCTTTTCATATAACAGACAGCTTTTGAAAAACAAAAGCAGAATTGTATTACATATCCTATATATAACCTACTTTTTATTCCCACTTAACATTGTTTCATTCATATTGGTCTATAATATAACCAATGAATTATTTTGTCTATAGTTCCAGTAAATTACTGACTAGCAAATGTGAAAGATAGTTGGGAGAGTTTTCCCAGGAGCACCTAGCTCTCAGGCCTCCCCTCCCCTAATAACCTCTGATTCTGAAAATTAAGTTGAGCCTCTCATTGTCTTGAATGGTCAAGTCTCTCCCTTTTGAAGTGGGAGATGTGTGGGGAGCAAGTTTCTGCACTAACCCATTCCTCCTCCTTATTGGCAGGTATTTCCTTCCACTCTTGAATAGATTCCCCAAAGCTTCTCTTGTCTTGGACCCTGACTCTACTCAGTTCTTTCCCATTGCGTTTCTATTATGCAGGGTAAGCATTTTCTTCTCCCCTTGCTAGAAGATCTGATGAGGACAAGTTAATCCATCATCCCATCCTTCCACTGCTATTCACCAGAAGCCCCTGACAACAGAATCTGAACTGAGAATGAGTTACAATGCTGGTAAGATCTGAGTATCTCTCCTCTAAAATTCCCTTTGGACTTCTTGGCTCTATGTTGCCATGCTTTCATTATCTTGTACTATGTAGCAAATCATCCCCAAATTTAGCAATTTACCACAGCAAACATTATTATTTCAGTTTCTGAAGGTCAGGAATTTGTATTGACTTAGCTGGATGGCTCTGGCTCAATGTCTTACATGAAGCTGCAGTCATAATCAGTCAAGGATACAGTCTCTGGAGAATTGACTAGGGTTAAAGGATCTGCTTCCAAGTCCATTCTTGTGACTGTTGGCAAGTAGCTTCAATTCCTTATCATATGGGTCTTTCTATTGGACTGCTTAAGATATGACACTCCTCCAGGGAAAATGACCCTTGAGATAGAGACAAAGATAAACAGATGAGTGGATGGATGGAGAAGTGGGGAGAGAGAGAGAGAGAGAGAGAGAGAGAGAGAGAGAGAGAGAGAGAGAGAGAGAGAGAGAGAGAGAGAGAGAGAGAGAGAGAGAGAGAGAGAGAAGAGAGAGAATGTCTGAAGGTGACAGTCACAATCTTTGTATAACTAATCTTAGAAGTGATAGACCACCATGTTCTGTCATATGCTATTGATTGGTCACACACCCAGCTTCAGTACAATGCAAGAGGGACAAAATAAAGATGTGAAGAGCAGGAAGTGGGGCTCACTGGGGGCACTTTCAAGACTGCCCACTGAATGCCAGCTGTCCTCTGATAGCATTCTTGGAAATCCATAAAGGTCCAGCCTTACTGACCTCATCATCTTTAGTTTTTTCACCAGCATTTTTCCTAAGAGATCTCTCCTCCTTCTCTCACAGGGTATTTTTCCCACCAGGAAATATCTGCCCATTAGTAGCACCTGTGCCCTCATTGGCCTTAACCTGATCACCATTTCTCAACATGCGGAGTAACCCAGTAGGTACTCACACAGCTGTGTAGAAATGGGAAGATGTTTTCTTACAACCATTGCCATGATCAATTATCTTAACTACTGCTATAACTTCAGTTCATTTCAGTCCATACTGACAGGATAGTTTCCAGAATAAATCAGAAAACAGCTACAATAAATACTTTGACAGAACATTTATTTTCCATACTTCCTCCAACCAGGATAGGCACTTCACCTGGCATCTTTTCAAAAGTGAGGTGTAGATTTCAAATTAATTTCCAGTTACATGGCTTAATGCTGGTTTTATTTTCCTAGTGGGTAGTAGGTATAAGAATGGCATCGAGAACTTTCAAAAGCAGTTGAAGATTCCGGGGGACAAACCCCAATCACAGCATCCCCTCTCCCTGCTGGGAAGGGTAATCCTCAGAATGTAACTCTGCCCTGAACAAAACCTGCTATTCAAATCACATCTTCAACAGTCTTAGTGTTTTCTGTCCTGTACCTGGGATGGCAAGAGGATTTCCCAGAAGGAGCTTGGGGCACTGTACTATTAGATAAGATAAGGTGAATTCATGACTAATAGTAAAAAGTCACTATGATCTGAACTTTCTACAGTTGGGGTAGATGGTCTACATAGCTCAAGTGCCATGACTAGGCCGTGTCTGCCTGAAAAATAGTGCGTCCTTGGTGGGTTCTGGTACTGCCCAAGGTTCTCTGACAACAAACCATCTAGGCCAAATGTGCAAGATGCCCAATCCTAAGTATTTAAAAAAGAAAGTTTTATTCACTGCTCAGATCTGCATGGAAGGAGAATTCAGGTAGTTCTTTCGTTTGACAAGTTCAACCAGAAAGAACAGGAACAACTACACATTTCTAACTCACATCCCTTTTGGGCGAATGATTGTTTTAAATGGAAAAGGTTTCAGTCATGCAGCTAAAATGGAAAACTTGAATTTGTGAAGTTGCTACAATTATTCAACAACATACACAAACTTGAAGCAAATTGTTTTTGACAAGCTCTGGAGGACAACAGTTTCTCCTAAAGCAGGACGGAAAGCCCTCCTGACATGAGACTATAAAACACCACACCAAATATTTTAGGCATTCATGAGAACGAGCTCTGGAAGCTTGTGTAAAGAAAAGACATATTCTTTTCTAACACCCACAGAGCAGACACTACCCTCCCAACAGTCTCCAGAGTTCAAATAATTGGCCCCAAGATTTTCAAATGCTTTCGCCAAGTCCCTGGAGCAAAATATGTGCATTGAAATGTTTGTTGCTTATTTCAGTCATCTCTTTATTATCTTACTAGCTTCTTTGTCTAATAATCAATCTAACTGTTCTATGTAATCCTTTTTTTTTTCTCTTTTATGATGAACATACAGTTTCAGGGCAAAAAGAATTTCTAGGTTTTAGCATATACTATATTATTCAAATTGGGTCTGATTTATTGCTAAATTAAGAATCTTGATGGTATATGTGGGGAACAGGAAGGAAATATCATTCTAAATACTTGAAGATGAAAAAGAGTCACTGATAATTAATGGTACATCAAGTCTCCCTTTAGGTAATCAGCTAACATTAATATATTATAAATAATTCAGCCAGGCAATTTTGAATCCTATAAGTATTTGTTAAATACCTATTTTGTGCATTGTACAGCTAGGGGAGGCAATAAAGATTAATAAGGCAGAATGCTTGCCCTAAAGAATTTACAGCCTCATGAACAAGCAAAAAAGCATAATTTCTTATTTATCTGTGATAACTGAATAATGTTTGATTATGGCTAAATGGACATGTTCCATTTCAAAAGAAATGCGATTTTAGACCTTTTAAATATACAGCAATCTCTTCTGTGAAGCTAAAATGGAAATGGAGATGGATTTGAAGGCTTATAGGTAGGCACTAACAATCATGCTTTTTTACACAGCATTTCAGGGTGTATGAAACATCTCTCTGTTGGATTTTTATGCTCCCATATTACACATCCAGTAGTTGAATCTCATAAAGATTATATTCTATTCCATTAAAGCCACATTGCTAGCGAGAGTTAGAACCAGGACTAAATCTCAACTATCTGAAATCCAAGTTCAGTTGCACTATAAAAACAAGTGATTTGACTCTATTTTCACATTAGCATCTTGGAGGTCCTGGAAGGCTGCACAGATGGGGGTGGGGGTGGGAGACACAATCCAATAACTCTATTTTCTAAATGTCTAGTGTCCCTTATTGAGAAAAGAGATGTGACTTCATGATCACACAGATACCTGGTTGTTCTTAAGTTCCACTGAATAGAGGAGGAGAAAGGAGAGTGGGAGAGAAGGTTATGTTTGAAATAAGACTCCAGCCATTAAACATGACAATAGGTGACTGGTGGTAGTTGTGCAATCTGCTCTAAGGGGACCTAAAAACAGGACAAACTCTCTGTCACTCAGGAGCTTTTAAACACAGTTCTTTCTACCTGAAGTCAGAGAGTAGATCCAGTCATTTCAAAATCCCTATAATTACAGGATGTAGGGGAAATAACAATAAAAACTTCCTTTTTATTCCAAGTGGAAGCAAAACATAAATGTCTAGATTGATGGAAAATAGTAAACATGAACTTTACTTTGTTTAAGCTTTGAAAGTAGACATCTCAAATGTTTTTATGACCATTATGAAATTCTAGAGTTGTAGATTTGTGGCAAATAACCCAGGTTCACCTATGTCGTAACAGTTAACACCCTCAAGAAAATAATTTTGAACTTCAAAGACCAAAAGAGAAATTGTTGAAATATCAGATTTTCACTAGCATCTCTTATCGTGTAGCATACATAGCAACCCTAAGAGATCTCGAGTCTATGAAAGACCCCAGCGGGTATACAGAAAAGGATAAGCCACATTTGCAATTGAGCCAACTATAGCAATTTTATTGGTATCAGGTTGGATTCACCAAATGGTAAGGAATCTGTGTGATGCATTTGCAGTTCTAATGAAAACTCCCTAGAGTCAGAGATTTAAACCTCAGTCTTAATTCATTTCCAGACAACCCTAAGGTTTTAGGGTGATTTGCAGAGTTTCTGCAAAGACTGTGGAGAAAACAGTAAGCATTCAGATGTCTTAGACTGATACAATTTACATATCAAATCAGAGAAAAAGCTTTGAAGTATCTCTGAGGAAAGGAAGCATGGACCGCCCCTAACCCTAGTGTTTCCTAACAATGCAGGCACTTGAGAAATAGTTGTTGACTCAGTGAAGGTCAGACATTATGGAGGATATACAGATAAGCAGCACATGATCCCTTTTCTCTGAGGCTCCTATTTCCTGGGGCGGAGGGACACACAAATGACTAGTAATAAGACAAACATAAAAACACAACAGTAATTCGTAGAGATTTATACACCCCCATGTTCATTGCAGCATTGTTTACCGTGACCACATGCTGTAAATAACCTCAGTGCCACCGACAGATGAGGTATGTATGCACAATGTGTATCAGCTATATTACACAGCCATCAAAAAGATGAGATCCTGCCATTTGTAGCAACATGGCTAAACCTAGAAGGGATTATGCTTAGTGAGATGCGTCAAAAGGAGAAAGACAAACACTATGACTTTACTCATATGTGCTATATAGATAAACCAAACAAAAAAAAGTGAACCAAATCAAACAAAAATAGAATAGTCCATAGAATCGAATTTGTGGTTAACAGAAAAGAAGGGGTTAATTATATGATGGATAGAATTGTATGTTAATGGTTAACTTAATCTATTATATACAGATGTCATTTATAATGATGCATACCTTAAACCTCCATAATGTTATAATGCAATATAAGATTAAAAACACAAAAAACACAGATTTGCTTATGTTAGATCCCATAACTTCTCCCAGTTTAACCTTAGCCGAAGTCATGGGCACTGCACTAACAGCAGCCGTGAGGCCCTGTACTTTGCTTATCTTCCATTTGTCAACCTTGACTCTCCTTACACATCAGTGCTTCTCATTCCTGTCCTGTTTGACTTTCCATCTTGGTCCTGTCTGGTATGCAGCTTCAGAAGGATCGGTAACCTTAGAACTGCTTACCTTGGCACTTCCCTAGCAAACCTTTAAGAGAGACAGCATGGTGATTAATTAAAAGCACAGACTCCTAAATATCTAGACCAGCTGTATTTGAAACTTGGCTCTTCTATTTACTCTTTATCATGATCTTGGGCAGATGGTATAACTTTTTTATGTGTACTTCAGTTTCCTAATCTTTTGAATTAAGATTACTATAATACTTAACTCAGGATTATTATAAGGACTAAATGAGTTAATACTTCCAAAGTACATAGAAATATTCCTAGCATATAATTTATGTATTAAATAAAGGTGACTTTCGTGTGGTTTCTCCTCAGTACCACTTTTCTAAGCTGTAGGCAGCAGGCCACATGGTTGCATGTCCTAACCTAGAACTAGGACACCACAAACTGGCAAAGAACATTGAGTGAGCAAGGGTGAGGAGATCTATTTAAAAGACTGGGACCAGTCCGGCTAATGTACTGGATTCAGGTCACATAGTAATGACTCTAAAAGGTTGAAAAAGACCAGGTTTTGCAATAAATTGAATACCAAAATGGGGATTTTGTAATCTATTCCATTGCCATGTGGCATCAGAAGACTATTTTCAGTGCTTTAGGAAGAATTCTAGTAGAAGTAAAGAAGATGGACAAAAGGCTGGGAGATGGTGCAGGTAAGAACATAGTTTTCCAAAGGTTGAAATGATCTAGGCAAGTGATAATGAGACATGAAGTCAAGGTGATGACAAAGTTGGTGATATCAAGAGAGACAATGCTAAGACAATAGCAACTATTTGGGAGCAAAACTCAGGAAAGTAGAATGTAGAAAAATTCCTTGCATGTCTACTGTATGTCAGGTACAAGGTGCTTTGTAGACATTATCTTATTTAATTGGTACAATAGCCAGGCTGGGTCAATTTGGATATTGGATTAATTCAGAGGAAGAAACATGGGAATGAAGCAGTGGTCTTCGGATCATAGTTATAGAAAGTAACAAGATAGGAATTCAACTCAAGTCAATCTGGTCCCCAAATTAGGTCTGTTTTCATTGATTAGGCTCACACAGGGAATGAAAGGAAGGAAGATGAGCGTGCTTCCAAATGCTCCTGGAGGATGGAAATGTGGGCATCCAAACAAGACAATTTCAGAGATGAAATGATTCCCTTTCTTTGATTTTATATTGTAATTTGTTTGGGTATGTAGAAGTATGTCTCAAGCATTTGGGAATCTAGGCCCTGAATTAGGAGAGAAGTTAGGATTGGAAATAGTTTTTGGAATTATTTGTGAAAATTTCCATGGATAAGCGCTCTCAAGAGAAAGTAAGATACAAAGAGGGTTGAGAAAGACCTCTAGGCCCACCTCATTTAATGGAGGAGTGGGGGAGAGAAAGAAGTGTCAGTGAAGGGTAATGAGGTCAAAGGTTCAAAAAGAAGAGTCAAGACTTCCAGGAAGATCTTATCAAGGAGTCCATGGACAACAGTGTTGGATCCTGCTGAGGTGAAAGAAGGCAAGAACAGCGAAAAGGTCAGTGGATCTGTGTATAGAGAGAACAATGAGTTTTCTGATGAATTCCTGAAACTGATAGCTAAATCACCTAATTAGGCGTCATCTTTGATGATCATTACATTTTCTAAGCATTATCCCAGTAAGACAAGAGTCACCCTTTTACTTTCAATTGTTCCTCACAATTCACTTGTCCTTTTTCAAGAGAGGAAGACACATCTTGGTACAGAGTAAGTAACAATAAACATGGCTGCTGATGACAGCAACAACGGAAACATTCCCAGTTCTTTCTAACTGTAGGTCAGGAACTGCACTTCAAAGGGAAGATACTAAAATCTATTCTGAGTGTTCCCCTAAATTTCTGCAGGAAGGACTGGTGTGATGAGTGGTCTTGCGGATTATTTTCCTGGTTGCACAGAAATGGCAGGTATGTAGTAGCTCTGGTCAATTTTGACAGTTCCCTGAGGAACACAGCCAGATACTGAAATAAAGATGTCCTGCGTCATGTGCACTGACGACATGATGAAAGAACAGCTCAGAGATTCTGGGCTACAGAGATTACAAAGAAGAAAACAAAGGCAATAGACTCCTTGACATGGGCCTAACAGATGCTTCTGGGAACTTTACTCCAATGTCAAGTGAAACGAAAGCCAAAATAAACAAATGGATATACATCAAACTAAAAGGCTTCTCCGTGGTGAAAGAAATTATCATCAAAATGAAAAGATACCAACCAAATGGCAGGGGATATTTGTACATCATACCCCGCAAAAGGAGTTACTATCTAACATATATAAAATATATAAATATCTCAACAACAAAAACACAAACAACTCAAATAAAATTTGAGCAGTTCTGAATAGACACGTTCAAAGAAGATACACAGACGACAAAAAGGCACGTGTAAATATGTTCCACCTCTCTAGTCATTAGAGAAATGCAAATCAAAACAACAATGAGACTAGAGAAAACAAGCCTTGGTGAAGATGTGGAGAGAAGGGAACCCTTATACACTGTTGACAGGAGTGTAAATTGGTGTAGTCATTGTGAAGAACAGTAAGGAGCTTCCTTAAACAACTGAAAATAGAAATTCCACATGCTATTCTACTTCTGGGCATTTATTATGAAAAACACAAAAACACTAATTTGCAGAGATATATGAACCTCCATGTTTATTGGAGCATTATTTATAATAGTCATGATCTGGAAGCAACCTAAGTGCCCAATGACAGATGAGTGGATAAAGAAGATACAGTATATGTACACAGTGGAAGACTATAGAGCTGTTTAAAAAGGATGAAATTCTGCTATTTGCAACATGGTTGAACCTAAAGAAAATTATGCTTAGTGACTTCAATTAGAAGGAGAAAGACAAATATTGGATGATTTCACTCACATGGTATATAGAAAAACCAAACAAATGAACCAAACGAAAAAAACCTTTTAGTCTATAGAAGCAAATCAGTGGCTACTTGGAGGAAAAGAGAAAGGAAGTGTGAAATATAGTAAAAGGGGTCAATTATATAGTGAAGGACAGAATGGGACTATCAGGGTAAACTTCATATCCAGATGCTGACTTTCAAGGATGCATACCTTAAATCTATATAATTTTATAATGTAATGCTCCTTTAATAAAATTAAAGTAAAAAGAGAAAATGTAAAATAAAATAAAATTTGAGTTACTATAAACAATAACACTTCAGATATATTTTTGTATCCCTTAAATTGATTCTATAATGGGAATATTAAGTTTCAGCCTTGCCAAATATTGATTTTAACACTTGTCCACTTGACCAAACTTTTTGTTATTGGGCTTATTACTTTTGCTGCCCAATTCATACGTCTTAAACAGTCTGGTAGAATATATAACTTTCAAATTTTGACTAACAGTAGAGTGACAAATTTTGACTCTTATTGATGAAAAATCAGTTATTAATTATCAAACTCCTATAATGTGTCACATATTGACCTAGGTACCTTCAGCCAACAGTTCTTTGAACAGGCTGTCTTTGTACTGTTTCAGTTTCACGGATGAGAAAATGAGGCTCAGAGAGATTTAAATGTTGAAGTTGAGCCCAATTCTCTCTTATTTCAATTTTAAGTTATTCACTATACTTATGTTTTTCAAAATTTGGTAGAGGGAGAGGAAGAATCTTAAAGACCCCCATGTATTAAATTCAATATTTGTATTATGATATTACCTAAAAATAAATGCAAATATAAGACTAAGATAAAACTGAATTATTATGACTTTCTTATGGCAATAAAACCAACGTAAGTATACCAATCAAAGCCAAATTAAACTAACACGATATAAATTTACAACCTTAATGTAATGGTTGATGTAATTTTGCTGAAACTAAATTGTCAGTATCAAATTAAATGGTGAGAAGATGTGTTTGCGGCTTTTACTCTACTTGTCTACATTATTCTTTTGCTTTTTCACAGGATGAATGAATACTTTGAAACACTGACATTAGCATTACAGTTAGTTTGACCATTTTTTATTACTTTTTCTGTCAATAATTTAAAAAATGTCAGGCACACCCTTGTGGCTCAGTGACTAAGGTGAAGGCCATATAAAGCCCAAAGGCCCAGGTTCAAAACTCATGGGCCAGGGGGAAAGGAAAACAAAATTTTTCTTAAATTCCCTGAAGAAATACAATCATTAGAAGAATTTTATAAAGTTTCATAATTTTTACCATGCCAATATTAATTAATGACCATATTGAAATGTACAAAGACATAATACCTACACTACAGATCCCTGCTCTAGGATAAAGTTCTCAACTACAGTTGCTCTTGAGTTCAACAAGTCTGTATACCATGCTCAACATAATGATTCAATATTCTTACTGCTTTCTTCTATTCAAATTACAGGAAAGTCTTGCTTGTGCAACAGAGCATGATGTCATTGGGCTTGCTATGAACCCCATCATGAACAGAAATGCAAATGAAGACACTGAAATCACACTCAGATATTGGAAGTCATTCTGATGATTCAAAAGATAGTTATTTTAATTGCTTTGGATTATAAAGAGAAAGCACAAAATCTTTTTATAATTCTCTTTGAACTTCCAAACTGCTAACTTGACAAATATGGACATAAACATGTGCTGTTGGATACTAGTGGGCTAGGAAAAAAAAAAAAAAATTATTGTTAGAATATATTTGGGAAATTCATGGCCACATTAAAGGCTCTCAGAAATCCTCATTAAATTTGTTGCTCTCCATTTCAGTTAGAATGCATTTTGGTGAATGCCTGTTTAAACAATACACAAGGTACTAGAATCAATACAGTCCAAAAGAATCTCATAACTTCAAAGACTGAAGTACAGACCAATCTCTCTCATGAACATAGATGCACAAATCCTCAGCAAAACACTGGCACAGCCAATTCAACATACACTAAAAGGGTCATACATCATGATCAAGTAGCATTCATTGAAGGAATGCAAGGAGAATTCAACATAGACAAATCTATTAATGTAATGCACCATATTCCCAAATGGCTGGACAAAAGTCATGTGATCATATTAATAGATGCAGAGAAAGCATTTGACAAGATTCAGTACTCATTTATGACAAAGAAGGATCATTTCAAAGTATTGACAAATACATTTTCAATACACACTTCAAGAATTTTTTTTCATGGCTCAGTCTTCAAAGTTCTATAGAAATAAGTTATGTGTTTATACTACATTAAGCAGGTAGTAGTACTATCTGGATTCAATTTAAGTTCTAAAATTTTCAAGGGAAGAATTATATTTTTTAAGTTGAATATGGTGTAGTATCTACCTCACTGTCTCACATGTTGTAAACACTAAATGTTTGGTATCTGATGAATGATGCAATTTCTCTAAGCCCCAAATGTAATTCACAGGCATGATTATTGCTGATAATAACCAAGTCCATAGGGACTGAATCACAGAAGCACAAGAGGCAAAGTCACAGTGTCACCAGGAACCTCTCACCCTATTGCTACATTGACTAAATTTGAATAAATATGTATGGTACATGCCTAATACAGGATATAGGACATTTTTATTTACGAGTACAATAAATGGATTGGAAAGAACATGGGACGTATTTTTAGCCTGTGTTTTCCCTTCTTATGAGACTGGATCGTTTTATGTTTTGTGTTTTTAAAAATATGTTTTCATTTCCTTCGAGAATTTTATGAGTTCTTTTCAGTTGGGAAAAGCTGCTGTCTCCCAGTGGCACATAAGTCAGTAGAAGCTGCTTGTGGATTTTGGCCCTGGGGACGCAGGCGTGATTGTGTATTTCTACGATAATTTTTCAAGGATATGTAACTTGTCTGTAAAAATATGCTTGCGGGCTAAATCTTGGCAGTTAATGTTTTAGTAAGAGAATATATTTAGTAATATTTGAATGACTAAACAAGTAACACATAGGTAAAGCTATTTTTAAAAATAGGGTGACAAAAAACATTGGTTGTTATTGCCACCTTTTGAATGTGTTTGGCTATAACTAAATATCAACTTTCAAATTTATTTTTTAAAAAGCATTAGAGAAGCAAGGATTTGAGTTAGCCCTTCATTGGCTCACCTCATCATGACAAACAAATAACTCAAAGTCCTTCATTTGGAAAACTGGTGACACTTTTTGAGTCAATATTAACACTTACTGACTTAAGTTCTTGGATTCAAATTCGAAGGATGGCCGTGATTTGGGATTCTCATATGATCACTTTTTTTCTTAATTAATTCAATTAGCTTAATAAGTATTAGAGGGACAGTATTTGCAGTCCTAGCTTTGTCCAGAAGTTATGCAATGACAGAACCTAAGAACTGGAAGGCATTAGCTTTGTTCAGAGACCGTAACTTAGAAGTGAAGATGAAACAAACACAAGTCAACAGCATTGTACTCCAAGTCCTTTGCCATTAATAGTTTATGGAAGTGGGCACAAATTAATTAACTCACAGACTGAAAAACAAAATGAATAAATAATGAAGATATTTGGAAGGAAGGTTGATGTAATAGAAATGCCATGCTTTGAATCCAAGCTCTACCATTGCTATCGAATCTCTTAGCCTTAATGTCTTTCTTTGTAAAATAGGGATAATTATAGCAATCTGGCAGGGCTGTTGTAAGAAGAGACATATATAAAGAGCTCAATAAATGAAAACCACACCATGAATATGATCATCATGGCCAAGTCTCTGTTAGAATATCCCTGCTAGTAGTGCTGATGGAAATATTCCATAAGGAAAGAGCTAGGTAGTTCAGAGCAGCCCAGAAATGCCTGTCCTTGCAGAGTTAAGAACAGTGTGAGCAGGAGATTGTAGACAACAGATGAGGGGTAAAGGGACGAGAAACTATGTTATTATAAGCTTGGTTTAGGAAGAAGCCTCTCTTTAATTTTACTGAGACCCAAACCCCCTTACTCACCAAAGCTACTCAGGAGAACAGGAAAGCCCAAATCTCTGCTTTCACTGGTCAGTAGTATAGCCTATTTTTCCTAACACTAAATTTACATTGGACATGGCTATTATCACAAATTACTTTTTTGTCTAGAAATGAGAAAGCACTGAGGGGAAATCTGCTATAAGACTAAAGAAGGAAAACGTACAGACAATAAAACTCATCTCTTCTTGGACATATTTTCCCATTTTGACAAATACACTGGTGTATGCCAATCACATATGAAGTGAAGCTCTAGGTTTGGAGCTTTGGCAGACTTAATCTCATTTCTCCCTGACAGCAATGTTAGGAAGCATATCCTCGTTTTAACTGTGAGGAAACCGCAGAGAGCCCAGCGGAACCAGAGTTAGAATTTGGGGTCATCTTTGACCACACACACATACCCATATCCACATCGCAGGTCACAGAAATTTACTACTGTCCTGAAGTTTAGAATGGGAGACTGTGTAGGGTGCTTGGACTCAGTTCCTATAAGGGTGTGTGGCATCTTCCCCATACCAACAAGCAATTCTCAGACAGCTGCAGGGTGTCCAGAAATTCAACTCAATTTTGACACTGTCCACCTGGAGAGAGAGACAGATTCCACAGGTTAAGGGGTCAGTCTCCCACAACTATCCTCCACCTCAGACCCCAGTCTCAAGTCCAGGTAGTTACCTGTGTTTCTGACCCAGCAGCTACAAAACAGACAGCACCTTCTCAGACTTCAGTCACACTGTCTGACAACAAGAGCTTTTAGACTATGAATGAAAGTTGTTGAGAGCAGAGTGCAGAATTATTTAGGAAGAATCTTAAGTATCTTAAAGCCTATTTTATTACAAAAGGAATTCATATTTATGGCACCATGTTGGAGAAGGTAAGCATTTTGATATGATTAACTGCTAAGAAAGGAGAGGCATCTGTTAGCTGGCTTGGGGATATTTGCCGCTCATCTTCTAATTCCATTAAAGAACAAGGGTTTTGAGAAATTTCTTTTCCTTTTTCTCTTTCTCAACTGTATCTTACAGAGGAGTGGGAGATACCACATTATACCTAGGAGCATGACCTATTATTATGAAGAGAGAATTAAAGCTGTGAGTTTGCATAACACTTGCCATAACACCTGAAAACATCAATTATTCATTTTAAAGAATAACATAAGCAGTTATTTTGAAATACAAAGTTCTCCCAAGTCATACACCCTACTTTCACAATTCGTCAGAGGAATGTTCAAGAGACTCAAGTTATATATTCAGATAACAAGCGTTTATTAAACATCTTCTGTTTACAAGGTTACAGGTAGCGTCTAGCTGGAAAAAGAAACCAAAAAAGTTAAAAAAAAAAAAAATCGGTTCCTGCCTTCATGGAATTTTCACATAACAAAAAAGACTTTGTTTGACATTTAGGTCATTTTTTACTAAAAATAATACGGTGATGAAATCCTTGTGGTTAAGTTCTTTTGCACATCTATAAATATTTCCTTGGGATACATTTTTAGGAGATTGGTAAGGTGTCATTTAATGAGCTTAGAACTTATGATAAAATAACCATACAAATCCATGAGATATAGATAGAATTTAATGGATTAGTATTTTAATATCCTTAAGAGTTAAATAGTTCTAAAACTTTAAGGAGAGTATATGAAAAAACTCAAGACTGACTAAAAAGACATTTAAACATCCCCAAAGCCAAAAAAAAAGAAAAGAATCCA
The DNA here is from genome assembly GCA_004363575.1 of Solenodon paradoxus. NCBI lineage: Eukaryota > Metazoa > Chordata > Mammalia > Eulipotyphla > Solenodontidae > Solenodon > Solenodon paradoxus. The sequence goes on from RJWH01001751.1 coordinate 105,713, forward strand.
GTAAAATTAGGCAGGTTTAAGAGCTCATGTTACAGATCTTGATATGACTTGAAAATTATGTAATAAATTACTCAAATCTAAGCCTTTGTCTAAGTGACCCTCTTTTGTTTGAAACTATGAATCCTGTTACGAGTCTATACAAGGGCTCAGAATATCAGTATAACCCTCAGTGTCAACAAGACAGCAGCCAGCATCATCTGGTCCTTAAGGAGCTCCAGCAAAGTTTATCCTGATAAAACCATGTAAACGTTACATGGGCAGTAATCCCTCAGACTGCTAAAGGTGACATCATTACTTCCTTGGTGGATAAGCATCTTTCAACTCTGAGATTTAGAAAGTTTTTCATGGTATTAACATATTTTGTGTTAGGAGATTTGTGCATACTTAGTGATTTGATACTTTCAATGTTTGGAATTTGTCCTATTAGAGTTAACAGAGGAGTTGATAGCTGTAATTCAAAACATGTTATGCATAATCGATTTAGACTTATGACTGAAGTAGAAATCTTATGGTGTTAACACATATAATCAGAATGGTTAAGAAATTTTTTAAGTTCACTAGACTTCTAAACTTACTTGATTTTAGACATGGTTTATTTAGTTCCAGGAAAGTTAAATCAGATCATTATAATGCTAAAAAGAAAATAAATATTTGAAAATTGTAGAATTTGAGATGTTCAAAAGAATTCATTTATCTGTAAATGAGATCAAACATTGATGGCCCTTAATGAAAATTATAGGCTTTAGGTGATGATCATAAGGAGTATATACAAAGGTCAAAATATAAATTTGTACACTTGAAGTTTACATTATATTTTAAACCAATAAGACCTCAATAAAAATATTGATCCTTAAATATGATTGAAAAATGTATTGAAATTTGAATATAATTTTTAAACTAAATTTAACACTTTCATAAATTTTAAAAACTCTACTGTTTAGAATATATAACTTTAACTTAAAAGTTCTGAATTATATTTTCTACATACAAAATGCTCTCTCAAAGATAATATTTAGAAAAATAAAACTTTGAACACCAGATTAATATAAATGCACGAGGCTAGGTTTTCGGTATCTATTGAGTTGTCAAGCTCTGAAGCTTCAAATTCTCTCTCTGTTAACCACATACAGTTAACCCTATATTTCAGATCTTTCTTTCTATTCTCTTTTTGTTTTTCTTATTTCACTAAATTTTAAACGATCTTGATTTAGGGCACACATTTTGACTTATGCAATGATTGGCATAACTGAGTTAAAGGCAAAAATTATTTAAAGACACATACTTTCCTTCAGCAAGTATATAAATACATATTTAGAATTCAGAGATTCAAGTAAAATTTACTGATTGGAAAGCTTTCCTATTATGAGGGAGGAAAGAAAGAATTGAGATGATTTTATGAAAAAAACCCACAAAACTAATTAAAGTTTGGCAAATAGATCCCACAGGGAAACGTTTATAGATCCTGAATGTTTAAACTGGAGAAAACTGAGGTAAAGTGTCTAAACAAAGTGGGTTGACTAAATTTGGTTTATAAATACTTCCTGGAGACCTTCCAATGAACTCCACTCCCTGAAATATTTTTATTCTTTTCTTCTATTTTATTACTCTGAAGAGGGGAATTTAAAAGTTCTTCAAATTGCCTATTAAATACAGAATTTGAGGATCTCTGAACAGAGGAAGAAATACTCTGCGCATTATATGCTAAACAGACATTTTCTTTCTATTAGAGGAACTGCAAAAAAAGAATTAGCTTGAACTACTACAGGAAGATTACAGGTGAACATAAGCAAAAAGTGTTAGACCCAAGCTAGCATTCTACAAATCATGGTCTATTTTTTTTTTTTCGTAATAAACCTAAAATTCATAGAGACTATTCCATCTTGGTTAAAGAGATGACCATTAAAAAATGCTGAGGAAATTCACATGGAGAAGGTAAGAGGAAAGGAAGGGATGATAAATAATCCCTGGGTTTAGTCAAATCCTGGCAAAATCAACAAGAGGACCCATGTGGGCCTTTTGTTAATCCTGCTCCACTTCACTCACTTCATAGTTCTCACTCTGAACCACAGTGTTTTATTCTGCCATATAACCCCACTCCTCAGGACTGTGTTTCTCATCAGATAAAATCTGCTCATCTGACAAGTATATTTATTAAGATGTTAATGGACACCCCTTGGCTAATGTTATCTTTGTCCTAATAGCACATTGACTTTATAATCAGATTCTCCTGAATAGTTACAAGTTTACACACACAAAAGGCTTTTAATCAAAGAATACTCTGGATTATTATTAGGTCTGGGTGGGGAAAGTAAATTTGGGAAAGCTAAACATTTCATGTATATTCACTTGTTTAACAAATAATTATTACATACTTTATATGTTCCAGATATATATGGATATATTATATGTTCTGGCAGGATGGTATCTGAGAAGAATAAGATGCAATGACCCTTTCTAACAGGATTGCATTCTCTTGGAATTTAGGGGAGGCAACTATAATTCATACAGTGATAAGTGCTAGGAAGAAAAGACAATAGGGTGATTAGATAGAGGAACTGTGTGGGGTTTGGGGTAAAGATAGGGGATTGGTGGACCAGGTGGCTGCTTTTTCTAGATTGAGCAGTCTCATGACATCTCTGAGAGGAAGGAATACTTGAGTTAAGAATCTGAGTAATGTAGAGACTGTCAGGCAGATGTTTAGGGGTAGAGAGCATTCCAGGCAAATCTTCAAATGAGGTCAGATGGTCTGTGTGTTCACTCGACCAAAGAATAACAGTAATCTTATGGGATTAATATAGTGCTGTTATCTTCCCTAGAGAGTCCAGAAAACCCTATGAAATTCAGGTCAAACTTCAATCTTTTTCTTTTTAAATTTAAATCTTCTGGTGTACCCTGGAGGCTTGGGCACTAAGCCTATGACTGGAGCATAAAACAGTAAAGTCCAAGGACCCGATTCAGACTCAAGGCTGAGAAGAGCCAAAAATAAATAAATAAATAAACAAACAAATAAATAGATAAATAAAAGTGCTTCCTTCTTTCTTCCTTAAAATGTTTCTTCCTCCTCTCTCCTCCTTTCTCTCTTTAACAGACACAATAACAAACTTCACTTTTGTAAAATAATTAGAATAGATGTATTCTGCTCATCTAGGTTTTCTCATGTATCCATTTTTCATTAGTTCTTTAACACTCATTCAATAGATAATAAATATCACTATGTGCCAGATGATATAGAAGTTAACCAAACAGATAATAATCCACATGCATAAGGAGTTGGCATTCTAATGGGAGAGATACAATAAAAAGAAAGTGCCCTATTTCATAAAGCCCAAGACAAATAATTTTTCATATTTCAACATCTCCAAAATTGTGACTTGTTTAAAATCATCCTAATTTTGTAAGTGGCAGTTATTTTTTCCCTAAATTCCAAAAATATGCATCTTCTAATTAAAGGCACCTGAGATTTGATGAATTACACAGAAAAATAAGTGCATGGTTAGTGATAAGAACAAAATGAAAAGTAAAGAAGGTGGTAGAAAGCATGGATGATATTGGGGGTGGGGTGGGAATACATTATAAGTTTAGATGGGACGGTCTTACTGAAGTGACCTTCATGTATGAGCCTGTGTGAGCAAGCCGTGTTGATATCTAGGAGGAAAGCATCCCAAATGGAAAACTGCAAATGCGAAGGTCCTGAGGCAGGAGCTTGCCAAGTATGTTTGAAAGACAGGGGTGACCGTAACCATGAATAAAGGAGAGAGTAGTAGGGGATGAATGCAGAGAGGTGAGAGAATGCCAGTTACGGGTGGTTTTATGAGCTGACTTGACATTAATGGAGGAGAATGTCAGGGGACAGTTCCTGAGGAAGCAATATCAGAACTGAGGGGACACATTGTGGACACATCAAGGGGTCAGCTTATCTATGAATTCGAGAGGTCCAAGCTGGAGATACAAATGTGGGATGTCTATAAAGAATTCTAAGAACTGTCCCTGGGGAGGTACTCTTGCACTTTTCTGTAGCCCAAATGGGGCAGCTTGGCCTTGAAGATGACCAATTTACCCATTCTCCAGAGCAATCTCACTCACAAAGCTAACTGTTCTTATTTTACCTCAATTAATTTATAAGACAATGTGAATACACTCCACGATACTGTATGCATTCATTACAGTGGATTCTGCAGCAGGTGGTTACTCCTGGGGGAGCAGGGTTTTGAGCAATTTCACCTGCTCCAGATGCCTTCCAACATTGATCTAGTTCAGGACTGAGCACAGCTACATTCTAGGCATCTTTCAGTCCAGACGTTTCCCACTCCTTAAGAGCTTACAAATAATAATACTGTTCATTCCCTTATCCTTAAAGTAAGAATATACTGGATCCTTCATAAGATGGTTGCAATGAAATAAAGTATTTAGTAAGAATCTGGATGCATAGGGTGAAATCCATAAATGTTTATTTCTTTTTCCAGATAAAGTTTTGAGGATATTTAAAAAAATACTTTGAACCAGAGTGTAAAGATATGATCCAGAAAATTACCCAATGGCACCTGCAATTATAAAAAACAAGAATGTGCCAGGTTGTTCCAAGATTAAATGCACACTTTGTAATGTAAAAGGAGCTGTTTTACTGCACTACATCATTGAAAAAGGTCTTCTTACAGCTTAAAATATATCACCAATACTATTAGCTACTCATGTTTATTTAGCAGACTGGTAATAAAAATCTAGGCTTCTAGAGGAAAGAGAACTTTTCTAATGTGGTATCACACCACACATGCAGCACAGCACTGCTGATCCACTGGTCATTAGATGACATGGTGATGGATATCCATGTGTTTCTTTGACAACAACTTTTAAAGGACTTAACATGTACTGGGTAGTGGAAATCTGTTGGTGAAGAAGACGCCATCTGTCCCTCACAAAGATGAATGTGTGGTGACACTGAAGAATAAGTGGAATATGGAAAAAGTTACAATAGCAGTAAGTTCCATGCAACTGGGAGACTAACAGCACCATGATTTTCCCCTAAATTTATCCTAGGTTACTGGACATTCAATCTTTGGTAAATCTAGCTTCCATTACAGTTCTAATTTATGAGTAGCATATGATTTCAAATAGATCTTTGAAATGGAATACCTCATTAGTATTATTACTAAGGTTCATTTTTCCTTTTCTCCACCCTGAAGTGTGAGTATGAATGTCTGGTTCTAACCCCAGCGTGGCCAGCCACAGTAAGAGCAAGTATGACAGATATTTTCTAAGTCAAATGAATCAGTTTCAATCTCTCTGTATATCTTTTTGTAAAGGTGTAAGAGTACAAATGCTAAAGAACACCAATCCTGTTATCCTTCAGATCCTTAATCAGATCTCATCAAAGTATTTTTATTTTCTTCCTGGAATATTTATATCATGACTCCTAGAAGCAAAATTTCCAGCTGAACATAGTTCCTGTGCATGATAACCTCGAAAGCCATTTCACAGTGTTGAATCCTTGTCTTGAATTTTAAGGAATTTCACCACCCTTTACACTTATTTAGTGCCCATATGTTTGAGTTCTCGGGGGTCAGGAATGTGATCATATTTACCCGGTAGCCCACATCTTTCGTTCTGGACACTGTGAATTCTCTTTGATCAGTTTTTGACCACAGAGGTCTCTGTGATCTTTGTTCATGGATATTCACCCTTAGATGCTCACTGAGACCAAAGGAAAAAACACAATTAAAATTCAGCAATAACCTCTACAACCTAGAAATCATCCGATTTAGGGAAAAACAATGTTATTTAAAATTCATTGCTGATCCACTAACGTGAGAACCTCAGAAAACATTCCTGAAATGGTTGATAGTTTCCAGTTTTGAAAAGAATTATTACAATATTTACATAAAATAAACACCTTTTTTAAAAGCTAAGCTTATACTGTGAATTAAAATTTATCTTCCATATTTTCCTGTGAAAGACACCACTCATTCATTCAAATTTCCATCCTTCTTGCTGCTGCTTCATAGTCACCAGTATGTGACAGTGATACTTATTTTCAAGTGAATTTAAGATATGTGGAGATGACTTTATTTACAGTTTTGTTAACAAAGATAAAGCATGTGCAAATTAGGTCAAATAGTGAAGCCTTGGACTTGAAGGGTCTGTACTGTCTGTGTTTCTGTACATTTCTCTCTGATATTAGACTGAGTTGCCAGAGATCAGAGTCTGGAAACATGAAGTATGCACAGACCTGACAGATAATGGAAGCTCAGTAAACATGTCTGAGCAGGACAGAACAGGACTTTCAAACAACTAAAGATAAGAAAAAAAAGGAATGAAAATTCAAAAGCTGGAGTGACGTTTTTCTTAAAGTTGTTGCTATGTCCTGGCATTATCTGTGGGATCACTGGGAACTGTTAGGGAGGAGGTCTCAAAAGGCCTCTAGGGCAGTAACACATTTTAGGAGCAAACTAGTTTGAGAGCAGGTTTTTCGTTTTATTTTTTTGCTATTTTTTCTTGTTTGTTGTTATTTCCAGTCTCTGCAATTAAATGAACCAAATTGCCACATCTAACCACTTTCAGTGCTTATTGTGTTTTTAAAGCCAAATATAGGAAGCTTCCTAGAGGAATAGATTCCTGTAATGACTTCACTTCAACCCTCTTTCAACAGCTCTCGGGTGTGCGTGTGTGTGTATGTGTGTGTGTGTGTGTGTGTGTGTGTTATGCTTTTTCACATCATTACTTCTCTATTCAAAGGGGGAAAACTTTGAAACAAATCACACTAGGACTGAATTTAGCCTGCTCTGACAAACTAAAAATAAGAAAACAAAAATGAACCCGTTTCAGCAAATCATATCTTATCACACTTTCTAGACATTGGATCCAACTATTAAATTTAAGAAATTTAGCTTAAAAGTTGTCTTTCTCTAAAAACACGTAAGGCGAGAAGGAAGTATACTAATGATCAATGTCAAGAGTTAATGCAAAGTCCTTTGATTTGGACCAGGTTTCCAGGGTCCACATGAAAGCTTGTGAACTGGTATCATTCGGACTGTCTCCTAGGCTTATTCTATCTTCTTTGCCCAAGAGACAATCCTGGTTCATGTGAGGAAGAAGTCTTTAAAATAGCTCCAGGCCTTGTGGTCTTCCTTTTGTTAACCAATTCTGTCCTTAAGGCTCTACTAAGTGCTTGCCCCAGTGGGCAAGAGAAGAGTAACACCATTTTCACAGAAAGCACCTACATGGGGGAGTCTTGTCACCTGCATAGGGGTGTCTGGGGAAGGCACACTCTTAGTGCCATTTCCCCTGCCTCTAGGAGGTGGGTTGTGGGAAAGCAGGAAGAGAAGAGCTAGGAGGAAGGCCCTTCCCCTCAGACAGGGTGGAAGTGCAGGAGTAAAGACAGTAATGAACTCATGATGGGGAAATGGGGAGACCTATGCAATGATCAGAGGTAGAGGGGCAAATGTCACTTGGATTCAACCAGCCTGAAAAAGGAACGTGGGTTTTGTTCTGCAGACTTTACATGGATGCTTCTCAAACAGTTGTGTTTCACTCATCCAGAGGAAGTTGAAGCTTTCAGATAAACATAGTGCAGCTTCCTAGAAGACCAAGGTAAACGTGAATATTTGGGGCAGGAGAAACGTGTGTGTGTGTGTGTGTGTGTGTGTGTGTGTGTGTTGTCAAGGAGAAAGCAAAAATCAATGTTTGGCTCAATTGTTTAGGGCTTTGTTCTAGACGTACAGAAATTTCCTCTCCTTCCATCTCTTCAGTCATGAGGTGTTCCTGGTGCTGTTTGGGAAGTACTGAGGAGTCACTGCTAGCTAGACCAGGACACCCAGTCCAAACAAAAGACTAGCGTCTTCAGAAAGGATCCCTTCACTTCCAAGAGAAAAACCGCCCATGAGTGTTAGGTACATTCCATTCTTCCTCCCTTCCCAGCTGTGCATTTGAATAACTGTTAAAAGATTAAGAGAAAGATAATAAGCATAGCACCTTTTATTAAGATTATGTGTCAAGTACATTATATACCCTCTGACATTTAACCCTCATTCTCCTACTAGGATTTGTGTTCCTTTGCACATAAAAGACCCCTGAGATCTAAGGTCAAATAGTTTGGAATGGTGGGATCTGAATTTGAAGTCAGGTCTCTATGATACCCAAAGCCCATTTTTAAAGTCCTTTCCTGTATATATCTCTACTTGGGGGGAAAAAATCTTCAGACTTGGTCCACCATTTCCGGGATCCATGTGTCCTGATGATCAAGACAGCGTACCTGTACCTGGTCTCCTACATCCATGGAGCCAAAGTCATACCTACAGGTTTAAGCCTGCTTATTATGCACTCTTAGAATCTCTAGCCTGGTTGCCACACCTCTTTCAAAGTCACAGGATCTAAAATAAACACTGGGCTGGGTTGTAAAACGCAGATGCCTGCAGCTGGGGTGTAGCAGGACTCCCCACACAGGAGCACGCAGGTATCAGCTTTACTCCAGGTCTGTGGGAACTAAAACTCACACAGAAGAGCTCAGAGCTCCCACAAGCAACCTCCAACCAGCAGCTCTCTAAGACCACAGCAACCCCATGCAAGTGGGCAGGGCTTGCTTTCACATTTCAGTAAATTGGCACCTAGCTTCCTACTTGATCAAATGTGGTACTCACACTAGTTTAGAAGCCTTATTATTCACAAAGCATTAATTAGCCAGAGACTTGCAAAGATTTTACAGAATGGACACTTCCAGAATCTTACCAGCTTTTCTATATTTGTATGAAAAAAAAAGGAGTTGAAGGGCAAGAAACATGAACTAGATGGTCAGAGTCCAGTTATGTGACTTTCCTCGGCATTAAGGATCACACATGAAATTTATTAAAAGTCATTTCTGGGCCCCACCCTCAGGGATTCTGACAGTACATTTAGGAAGCCCATGAAGGGGCAGAATTAACAACTGCAGACAGATATTTTGGGGAAATACTTTTCTGGAATACTCTATTATCACTTAGCTTGTTTTTTAATTGTTCCAGTTTTGAGAATGTATTGTTTTGTAATCAGAACCAAATATCTAGGCAAATAATTGCAGGTATGCCCTGGTGGAGCCGTGGGTGAGTTCTCTGTATCTGGCCAGAGCACAGTCCGCATATAGCCCAAGGACTTGGGCTCCCAGGGTTTGTGTCCTGGGTTCATAGGTGGGGGAGGGAATGGCCAAGATGGACAACTAAATAAAAAAATAGATAAAAACGCTTCTTCCTCCTCTCTCTTCCTGCCTGCTTGCCTATTCACTTTCATTCCTGCCTGCACCTTTCCTTTAAAAAAAAAGAAAGAAAGAAAGAAAATAATCCCCACTGCTGCCTTAGGCTACCATAAATACTTTTCAAAATTCCCAGCATATCTCATGATTTCTTACCGAATTTTGATCACTAAAAGATATGCAGCTAGTAGGTGTATCAGAGCTATGAACTAATGATGCAGGCATTTGTTTCCAATTTGTTAGAAAATAAATGGTAATGCTATATATGGACTACATCAAGAAGTAGGAGCAGCACTATAGAGCAGAACTAGGCAGGATATCTGCTGTGTCTACAAGGACACAAGTGCACTAGTCAAGGGAACACAGCTTACCCATCATTCTCCACAGCCCAGCCTTTTCCAGGCACACCCCACCATTCCTGTGCTTAGGGTCCATGATTCCCAAGCGAAGAAATCCTGGACTAGCCTGTTGAGGTAGTTTTGGAAACTACCTCATCATCCAGTTATCTGCTGTCAGCCCAGGATAAGGAACTCTCCTGAAGGGAGTTGGACCAGTTGCAGGGACTTGTTGGAGAGATTCATTAGTTGTACACAGGCCAGCAGAAGTGTGAGCAGAGGAATAGGACATCATATTAATGAGCATCTTGTACACCAGCAAGACACTATAGGTGGTTTTCATGTAGATAATATCACTTAATTTCATCCAAAGCTCGCAATGCCCTGCCCTAGAGATGTTCAGACAGGTTAAATGCACAAAGCTGCTAAGTGGTAAATCCTAGGTTCCTATGAAAGTTTGACTTTCAAGCCTAGAATACTTCACCTCCAAGGTCAGCTGAGAGCTCACAAGGCATACAGATAACAGACAATTTGGGGTGTCACAACCTCTCTGAACACGAGGACAAATGAGAGACTGAGGAGAAATAAAGGAATGAGGTAAGGCAAGTTTCAACATTTTGCTTATTTTTGGACACTTTGCAGCACATCTGAAATAACCACTGGCATAACAGCCAGAACAGAAAATACACTGAGGGAAAGAAGAAGTATTTATGCAACTAGTTTCTAAAAAGAACTACGTAATCAACAACATCAGTAGCTTAATTAAGAAGAGTTGATGATAAAGGGGTACCTTTTCAATTAGGGCACTATTATTTAAGATCAGCCCAACTGAGAGATGTTCTGCAATACTAAAAACATTATGTAACTTGGATGCTGCCTTATTTATAGAGTTTCTGTACTGGGAAAGATTTGTTTCACATTGCTTCAGTGCAAATTGTAAGTCCATAAAAATTTTCTTAGATAAGCATTGAAGAGGCATTAAGAGCATATGTCTCCAAAAGGCTTTCCCTGACTGAGTCATGTACTATTGCCACCCCAGACTCTCTCCATGGCATTGTACTGTTTATTTTCATCCAGAGCAGTTAATACAACCTAAAACTGCTGTAATTTTTATACTGCGGGTGCCTTATCGATATCCTCTGTTAGAGTGTAAACTCTTTGAGGAGCGGTCTAACTCATCACTGCACTGGCACATTGGAGGTGTTGGCTGCAAATTTGTTCAAGGAATTTATGAGTAAGAAAATCGAAACACTCGCATTAGGATTAAAACACATTAGATCTACCAAGGTTTATGTTCTGGATCTGGTAGTGGAAGAATAATAGCTGCAACTGAAAAAATTACTTAGATACTTGGATTTTTCATTACTACCCTGTATTTTTAAAGAGTAAGCTAAAAATTACATATTACAGATAAAATACAGGTATATTTCATGTAAAAAATCAATATCTAGTGTGTAATTATTCTGTGCCAGACACATAATATCAACTCACTTAAAACTATAATCACACTAGAAGCTAGGGCTGAGAATAAATATTTTAATTTTCTAAATTTTATAGATGATAAAATAGAAGCACAGGAGGTAAAGTAACTTACCAAGTTTTCCAGCAAGGAAGTGGTGGAATTGGGAGTCAATCATAAATCATACAACTCCAGAGCCCATAGTTTTAAGTTCACTGTTCATTATATTCTATTGCTTCTCTCTTACAGAGAATGTTATACATGGACATGTTATATACACTGCACAAACATGGCAGGAATCAAATACTTAGGAAAAAAGTTAATTCTATTATGGTTCTGATACTTGGTTAAACTTTGTCTAAAAGAGCAAATGTGGCCCCCTAGGTTGCATATTAGTGACAAGAGGAAAAATCTGTAACTATGCAGGGGAGAAAGATGATAACTTGACCAGGTGAACAGTGAGGAGGAGATGGCCATCACGTGTTCATCATGGATGGAATACCTTAGAGGGATATAACATCACTTAAGAAATGATGCATAGAGCATATCCTGAATCTAATCATGAAGAAACATCAGATATGTCCAAGGAGAGGAATGTTCTATAAAACCAACCTCTGAAAAACAAAAATGTCAGTGTCATAAAAACAAAGCTAGCCTGAGGACCTGTTTCAGATTAAAGGAGAATAAAGAGAAATGGCAATTTAATGTAGTATAAGACCCCAGGCTAGCTCCTCTACTGAAGAGAAAAAATATTATGAATTGTTGCACAGGTTGACAAAATTAAAATGTAATACTGCATTTCTTCAATTTGATAACTATACTGTAATTATGTAAAGAATATTCTTGTTTTCAAGAAACACACGGATACATGCCACCATTCTCAAATAATTTTTTTTTTTTTAAAATGGAGAGTGATAAAGCATGGAGTAAATTAAACAGATTGGTGAAACACGGATACATGCCACCACTTTCAAATAATTTTTTTTTTTAAATGGAGAGTGACAAAGCATGGAGTAAATTAAACAGATTGGTGAATCTGTATAAATTGCATATAGGAATTTTCTGTTCTATTCATACATTTTTATATGGATTTGAAGTTACTTCAGAATAAAAGTTTAAATACTGAAAGAGAAACTCAAAGGTCTGTGAGTCAATTGCTTGATACAATTATTTCTATAAACTGTATTTCAAGACAGAGGATTTGGTTCAATATCTTATGCAAATGAAGACACAGATTTCGTGTCTGTATAGTTTAGAGTGGTTGCTTTTGCCATCATGATTCTGTCACAGGAATCACAATGCTGTCATTCACTATGACCACTTAGTGTTAGTTACACCTGGGAGAGATCTCCAAGATACAAATTAAGATAAAAGGGAAAGAATGCTAAGTAATTGGCTAAAATTATATATTAGGATGAAATAGGGAAAAAGTAGATTTGGGAGGTTGAGAAAAATAAGCAAGAAACAGGAGAATGCATACTGGCAGTCCTTTTCTGTGCGCAGTCTCTACTCGGGCTTACTCCAGGATATGCACACATTGGTTCCTAACCTTTATCATAGTTTGTGGATGCAAGAGTTTGTGCCTTTTTAACATGTTGTTTACATTTAAATTTTCCAGTTTTCATAGGTGTCTTTTTAAAAGTGGCTGTTTTGGTAAAAGGGCTCCCCCACTCCCCACCTCAGCTTCCCTTGAAATCCAAGTCCTTTTTATCCTGAGATGATGTAGATCACAGTTTGAAGATAGTCACTTAATTGTATGTGATAAGTGGAATTTTTAAGACATTCCCCCCCTCCACAGCCGCAGATGGTGAAAGAATCTAGTACCAAGTCATTAAGTTGCATTTTTTAGTTGTCTGCAAGCTTGTTTACATCCGTGATTCTTGCCACTAAAGGACTTATCCTTCAGCCATCCTGTTTAATGGAAAATCTAATCAAGTACGTACAATTCAACTCAGTAACCAGTATCCATGAGGCAAAACTGGGTCCACTATAATTTTTAGACCTAGAATTAGCTAACTACAGAGCCTTGGAGATTAACTAAGACATTAACATGGCTTATTGCTAACACCGGTAAAATAAGGTGTTCTCTAAGAACTTAGAAACTAGAAAAATAAGATTTTTGTCTTGCTATAGAAGATGTATGATAGAAGATGTATGATAAATAAAAAGTACCCTGAAAGACTGCTGGCAATAGTGAATAAGGCATTTTGAGGGGTGAAAGAAGTACAGATATGGATATACACCTTAAGACTATATGATGTTAATATGCAGTCTTCCTTCAATAAAATTAAAAAAAAATTGGAGGGAAAATTCACAAAACGAATCCAGGTCAAAGTTTTTGGAATGTCGTTTGAAGAAGGCATGAATGGATGTGATTATAATAAAGGACAAAATGTAAACGATGGTGTACATACAGTGAAAAAAGAAAAACTATTTCAAAAACAGAGTCTTGCAAAGGGGAGTCTAGTGAGCTATAATGTGGCATCTTAGTCAGGACAGACTGGGTGTGCTCTGTGAAGGATGCATGCTTCCTCATTCTCACCTGGGCTCCACAAAACTTCTCCTCAACTCTGGCTTCTGCCATGTTGCATTTCTTTTCCTCACTCTGCTGCCTGCTGCTTTTGACCTTTCAACAGGAGAGAATGAATGCACTCAGTCAATGAACTAGAGCTTCTGTTTCACGTCTCAGCAACATGCCTCACTTAAAGGGAGAAGGTGCTGCTCTGGTTAACACAGCAACTTCTTGCTGGTTTATTTAGCCATAATAGACCTTCTGTTCCCTTGGGCCCTTGGAGATCTCTTCAAAGCTGGGGACCAGTTTCTAGAAAGCCACAACTATGCCAATGTGCTGCTAGATGAAAGAACTGCACCCCACAAACTCTTTCTAAATGAAGTTTCTCTCTTGTAACCCTGAAATTGTAATTGTTAGGAAAGGATCCTTCTGTTAATCATTATAATTTAGTTTATAGCCTTAGTTCCATATGCTATTGATTTTAATGTTATTTCAAAATGCAAACCTGCAGTAATGAAAGTATTGTATCCACAAGTGTCATAATGTCTTCTAATGCCTCCACCCTCTACCTTCTCAAAGCCGCATGGAGGGGAGGGGAGAGGTGTGGAGAATAGGCTCCATTCAGATTCAGCACTGTTTTTCCAGGTTGCAGGTCAAAGGGCCTTAGACATGTTCTGAAATGAGCAAGACAAATAGACTGAAGGCAATCTGAACTCTCACCTTTCTCCACCCACAGGAAAAAAGATCTATCACCACTGCCTAATACCCTTACTCCAGGAGTGCTCAGCCAGCCTCTCATTTTCCCAGTCTTGCTCTCCTTACTGTACTGCAGCTGTAAACCATATTATCTTTCAGGGAGGCAAGACTATATCGTGACAGAATAATATAAATACAATTCAACTTACATCTACTGAATGCCTACTATATGCCAGGCACTGCACTTCCCATAATCCTTTCATGCAACACACACAAGTCTAAAATGTAGCCATTGTTGCTAAATGTAAATATTATATAGGTAAAGACTATATATGCATATGTAATGTATATGTATGTATATTTGCATTTACATTTAGAATTTAGATGTGGAAATTGAGGTCATGAAGGTCAATAAATAAAATGAAAGTCACATAGTCAATAGGTAGTAGAAGTCAGGAGGGAAATTTACATCTGTCATGTCCTTCCCCATTGATCTACACAAGGAGAGCACACCTGGGCAAGTGCCTTGCCAACTACTGATAATCTTGCCTCCAACCAGACCATTTGCTAAGAAACTTGTCCTAAGTCCCTCTGGAATTTCAGGGATGAAACAGCTTTTCTTACCTACCTACAGAGATTGGCATGCAGTAGTAATAGTAGTATATTATTTTATCTGAATATTCAGGACAGACAAACATAATGTTACACAAATTTTTCTCATTAACTTTTACTTTCGCATTGATTATTACCTGCTTAGTGTTACTTAGAGTATACTTAGTACACTTAATGTCATAGTCTTCTAATCATCTATAACAGATATAGTCAAGTTACATCCTTTGAAATGTTCAGAACTGCGAACACCACTTACCCTTTTAGCATTTCTGCTGATTTCAGGGAGAAGAATTTCACTGACAAGGAGCTGCAGTACCCTTGAACAACAAACCAAATTCTTGCTGAAGACCTCAAAAGTCTGGGGAACACTGACCACATTTTGTATTTTATAAGGGATCTGGAACAAGGTGCTGCTTAATAAATACTAAATAATATACCAATTGAACTTAGATAATCATTCAGCATAGCCAGTTAATTTTATACCTTAACTGAACAGATTTCGCTTTTATAACAGTACAAAGAAAACAATTATAACTAGTTTGTGCTTATAAGCTATTGGAGCCCTCCCCACCCCCTGTGATATAGTTTAAACATTAATAGTGTTACTACCATAACTCTCATTTTTAATAAGAAAAGGAAAGAAGAGAGATGGAGATTTTTCCAGCTAATATAAGGATTACAGGTTAATTCATAGCTCCTGTTTTAGTCAACTATGCCCTTATGCCCCAATTCTTTGTTTCCCAGAAAAATGTATTTTCACTCATTCTTCACATCACTGGTGCAGGATGACATAAGGATATTTTGTATTAGTAGTAGTCAAACCAGATGATTTCTGACAAATTTGCTATGACTTCAAAGAAAAAAAATCTTTTAATATTAAAAATAAATCTATATTATAGATTTACTCTTTTCAAAGTGTGAACCCAGTTGTTATATACCATATGAATCATATACCCTTATAATAATTCTTATACTAATTTCTCCAGTGATCCTGTCAGAGCCAGTTTCTCTCCCTTTTGGAAGAACAGTTCCTTTCCCCCATGTAGACACTCCTTCTAGTGAGGAGCTACCATGTTCCCTAACTCCTCATGGCTGGTCACAGGATCAAGCAGAGGACAATGATAACACTTAGATTCTCCATCGCCAAAATTGGGACAGGAGTAGGCATGTGACCCAAGTCAGGTCAAACAGAATTCCTGAGATTTTTTAACTATTTAATGAGTTTATTACATTTTAAAGTTTATTACATTTTAAAGGACGGGCAGGAATGAAGGCAAGTAGGCAGGTAGGAAGGAAGGTTGCGGAGAAAAAAGCACTTTATCTTATTTAATTGTTCATCTTGGTTGTCCTGCTCCCCCTTGCTCCAGCACTGGGCCTAGTCATGAACATGGGGTCCTTGTGATGCATGGGGACTGTGCTTGCTAGAGGCAGTGAACTTGTCCACTAGGCCACCAGGGTGCACCCCAAGATTTAAAAAATAATCCAAATGGAGTAGGAAGAACTTTCTTCTCATCTTACTGTGAAAATATGAGCCTAAAATCTGCCAGCAATGGTCATGTCCCTGCTAAGTGAAAAAAACAAGCCCACATTTGCTGTACTCTGGGAAGCAGCTAGGCTGGTTCAATCCTGTGTCCAAGGTTCTCTGCAC
Organism: Solenodon paradoxus; assembly: GCA_004363575.1. NCBI lineage: Eukaryota > Metazoa > Chordata > Mammalia > Eulipotyphla > Solenodontidae > Solenodon > Solenodon paradoxus. The sequence continues at coordinate 122,189 of RJWH01001751.1, forward strand.
ATTAACTCTATTGGCTTACACAGATTCCATCCACTGGGCATGGAATGGGCTACCAGGAGCTCAAGACTCATAATGTGATGACACAGGAAAGAGGTCTTTCTCCTCCTCTGAAATGCAGCTAGTCAGAAAAACCTGTAAGAAGTGTTCTGGTGGTGACTTGACTCCCATGCCAATCTCTGAATTTATCACTGTGGCAAAGGTCTCTGGGGTGGCATCTCTGTACAACTCCTGTGGCCAGAGATGGAAACGAAAAAATGATGCCAGTCTCCAGGGAACAATTGACAAGCACAAGGAGAGGGGCAGTTTATCAGATGGAGAGGGCTCAGCTTTAAGAAGAAAAGGTATGAAGCTGATTTCTGTTATTGCTCACATAGTCTGCTAACAGTGTGGGGCACAGTTCCCAGATGTTTTACTCTTGTGATCAAACAGAAAAACAGGAACATTCCAATGTCTCTGTTTCATGCTGGATGCAACTCAATATCCAAAACTAAGCATGGCTAGAATCTAGATTTCTCTGCAACAAAGAGACATGTCACACTGTATCTGGTGTCAATGTGAAGGACAAAATGTCCCTGTGTCTAATAGGTGACATTTTGTTCTCTTTCAGGACCCAGAGAAAACCAGAATTTCCCCTAAAGAACATAAACTTATAGGCATAACGCTGAGGACTGGGATTGAATTTCATGCCTGAGAGTTGCCATTGGACATCATTCTAAAAAGACGTTACAAAGATATCCCTCAGATAAAATTCTGAGGTGTCACTGTCACTTCTGTCACATCCCTTAACATATATGCCTAGCACACTTCTGGGAATATGTATCTCAATGAATTGATGATTCATTGCTTTGGAATCTAAAATAAGTATGCATTTTGATCAGGCTTTTGCTTTTCACTGGGGCTATCTATCATCTATCACCATCATCATTTGAGAAGTAATGATTAATACTTTCACATTTTGGTAATGTTTAAAAATTATCTCCAAGCCTTTCCAGTATAATCAGTGGTAGCCAGTTTCCTGGAGGGCCCCCAGGGATTCTAGTCTCCTTGGCATGCATGCCTCTGCATAGTGTTTTCCCACAGTGAAACAAGGCTGTTCTGCGTGACCAAGGATATGGTCATGGTTTCTGAGGTCAGGTGACTGCAGTTGTGCTTTGTTTTCTTGCATTATTCATCCAGGGAGAAGTCAGATGCCATGTTGTGGGTAGTCAAGTAATTTGAGAGAGATGCATACATGAAGAGAAGCAAAGATCTACTGCCACTAATAACATGCCAGTCATGTGAGTGGGCTACCTTTACATGACACCCACTTCAGGGATACCTGAGGAGACTGAAACTGCCCTGTCCAGTCAAGCCATTCCCTGGCCTGTGGATAATGTGTGAGAAATAACAATGCTTATTGCTATTGTGTGACACTGCAATGGAGGGCACATTTGTTCCACAGCGAGAAATAACTTACAAACTCACAAAAACAAATTTCACAAAGGTATCTCAGTAAATTCAACAGAAAGCTTTTCTTCTGAAGTAGTAAGTTCACTATGAGATGTCAAATGAGACCACATGACCACAACTTCTTCTAGTTCCTTCTTCCTGTTGAGTCTACTGTGCTGAGCAGTGACTGTCTCTGAGGCACTGCATTTCTAATAATTAGATGTTTGTCTTAACCTAATGAGATCATTTGTTGCAGAGAAAACTAGAAACTGTTTTTCTTTACCATTAGCACAAAATCAGAGGAGAGCTGAGGTCACTAGAAACAGATCACAAAGTGGCAATTTGGCAATATCTCTGCACCCCACCCCACAGGTTTTCCTTTAAACTTTAAACAGACATAAACCTTTAAAAACACAGTTGACAAAGTGCTGCTGTTCATATATTTTAGAATTTTTTTGTTGTTTACTTGCACTAAGTAACTTGGAGAGAAAAATGTGAGCTACTGAAATATTTTTAGTTAAGTAAACTCCTTGTTAATTGCTAAAGGAAGGGGTTTTGGGAAGCACTCATGCTAATATTTGCTTTCCGGTGCACAAACTGTCTCTTAGCTACCTGTTCAAAGGATTCAGAGAAAGAACTTAAAAAAATTGTAATAGGAGAATAAAAGAAAAGATCTACTTAAAAAAAAAAAAGCTATTTTTAGAAAAATTCATATTGATATAGGCAGTCTCACAAAGGTAACAATGACCTGTCCTAAGTTAATGTTTATTGCAGCATTTAACCGGCGTAAATAGGAGATGGGCCCCTTTTATCAAAAGGATTAAAAAAAATCTAGAGCTATTTCTGTCCTTTTTTTTTTTTTTTTTTTTTTTTTTTAAGGAAAGGTGCAGGCAGGAATGAAAGTGAATAGGCAAGCAGAAAGAGAGAGGAGGAAGATGCACTTTATTTTTATTTAGTTTTTCACACTGGTCGTTTTCCCCAGACCTGGGATTCAAACCCAGAGGTATATGGCTTCGGTTCCTTTGGAGCTGATTAACCTAACTGCTGCTCTATCAGGGCCCTCCTATTTCTATCCATTTTTATGAATTGCAAAAGGAGTTTATGCTTTATGTACTTTGTAAAACTTAAAAATTTACATCATATACTTCAGCTTCCATATTTAAAATAAAAAGAAAATGGAATGCAAACAAATAAACAAAAAGAAATCATTGTCATTAAGAAAGTAGATTAGCTCAGGACTAGGGATGGGTAATAACAGTTAATGGGTTCATGAATTCTTTTTGGAGTGATGAAAATATTCTAAAATTTGAGTCTGAGGATGGTTATGTAGCTCTGTAAATAAAGTAAAAATTATTCTGTTGCACAATAAAAGTGGGTGATTTCTATGAAATATAAGTTTTATCTCAATAAAGCCAATTTTAGAAATTGCCATTGGTGGTTACACCTTGGTGGAGTAGAGGTTAGGTCCACTGTCCCAGAAGGTACACAGTCCATGCACATCCCAAGGACCAGGGTTTGCACCCCAGGTTTGGGGGAACTACCAATGTGAACAACTAAATAAAATAAAAATAAAATGCTTCTTCCCTCTCTCTCTGCCTGCCTGCCCCTGTCGCCTTCATTCCTGCCTGTACCTTTCCTTTAACAACAACAAAGAAATTGTCATTGGGAATCCTGAGAACACTCACAAAGGATCAGCAACTTGCAAAAGTTACCGAGAATGTTTTTTTGTTTAAATGTCTTCTTGCTTCTAGTTAGTTACATAGGCACAACTAAAAGTGCATTTAACAAACTCTCTAACAAGACATACTATAAAACTTTGCTGCACCCTTAGACAATAAATTGGATAGACTTTGAACTTGCTGTCTGAACTGAGGTAATAGCTACAACTGCCTGCAGTTACTATCAAGGCCAATCTACAGTGCTAAACTCAATCTCTTACAAGGGAAAAAGGCATGATTTTCATAAACATTACTGCAACCACAACAAAGGATACCAGATATTTTGCATTTTAATCCTTTCAAAGGATTCCTAGGAAATTATTTTCCTACAGGTTACCTTATACAGGTAACAGTGGCTCTAACGTACGCGAGTCCAGTTTTGTTTAATTCAGGATTTTACTGCTTGTAGAGCAACAGCCAAAAAGCCCTGTTAACCAGATTTCATTGATTGCCTATAATATAAAAGTCTCTTGAGGTGGAAAGAGTTAATTCCGAAGTAAAAAGTCAAAGGTAATAAAAGGTACCCTAATTATAACTCTCTACTGCAATGTACACCAGGCATTTTCTGGGCTGACGAAATGTTCTGTGCTGAGTATATTTCTCATTTCAAGACTTTGTGCATCTATCAAAGTTCCTTGGACTGTACATTGAAAGGAAATGCCAGTCAACTATAAATTGAAATCACACTTGTCTTAAACAACTTTGATCAAAGTATGCTTTTAGGGTTAATCAAATATTGAGTCCATATTTTGGGGGCATTGATGATGACGCCCCCCACCAATTTCTCATCTTTACTATAGAATATTTATGAGAAAAAAAATAAACCAATTCAAATGGACATTTTAACTATTTTTAGCTAAAGTTAGTTCCTACAAAGCAGATGATCACATTACAGATTACAGGGTATTTATTTGATCACTCACTTGATTATTAGTCATTTACTGCATTCCCTTATAATTTCTGTTGTTTTTTTTATTATGACAGCTACTTACTAGCTACAGTTTATGAAGAACCTACTAAGTTTTTATAATTCTTTGACCATGTGCATGCTACTCTCTCTCTCGATTTTAAAAATTCCACATACATATACATATGTAGTACATACACACATACACATATACATATACATTCTAAATCATTTGACTTAGCTCCCTGGATGTAGGTACTTCTTTACTGTTATTGAGGTAGCAGACACCACAATATAAATTAATTTTTCCTGGTGTTTACATGCATGTATCTCAATGTCACATATTTGATAATAAGACAGAAAAGATTTGAACCTAGAGCTTTTCAATTGCAGAACATATCTTTTCACACGTATTACTATTCCTCACTGTAATATGAGTTGTTTGAAGAAAGAGGTGATGTGATATGTGCTTTTTCATTTGTCATCTCTACTGTACTTACATTATGGTAATACACAAAACATTTGCTCATATAGTTTACACTAGGACAGATCTTAAGTCATCAGAGCGTTTTAAGCTATGGTAATTAAATATTACATCAAAACCTTGTGGAAAACATATTTATATTGAGTTATTAGGAAAGGCTTCTCCCCTCACTCATGACAAAACTCACATACAATTTGTCCTTGAAAGTGATGTCATCTTTATTTTTAAAGAAGTGTTCCTCCTTATCATGCAAAGCTTGAGGGCACAACATTTAAATGAATTTAAGAAGCTGGTGGATCATGGTTTGGGATGGTTTTTGTAGATAGGTACTCATCCTCTGAGTGTGACTGTCACTTCTGCAGAGGCTGGAAGCTTCCCCAGATTGCAGCGGGGTCCCAGAATTTATTTATGATCAACAAACCAGATACTTTTCTGTAAGAGCAAATGATACTTCTATTGCCTCATCCTAGTGAGCATCCTTGTGGAGATGTTGGACTTTTCTGTGACGGTATTAGAAGAGTACCCCATGTCTAGCCAGAAGCTTCATGCGTGTCAAAGCAGCAGTGAGGGCATCATTTTGCAGGTTTGGATTGGGATGAGTATGGGGTGGTTTTGAAGCCAACAGCCATGGCAAGAGCTCCTTGCAGGCACAGGTAGTACAGTCCTGGAGCCTGCAATTTCCTGACTGGACAAGTGGCAAGCGCTATCTTGTTGCTCTGGTTCTGTGGTGTGGCTTTCTGAGTTATCCCAAAAGCTCACCCTGGAGGCTGTCTCTTCACTCTTTCAATAGTTCTTCAGCCATTTCATATCCCCATAATAAATCTTTTTCTGTTTAAATTAGCTTGAGTAGATTTTAATTCTCTGCAAATGAACCCTGACAAAACAGAAGTTAAAAGAATTTAGTCATCTATAAACAAAAATTAAATGGATGACAGCACGATGCTGTTAATCAATACAATGATTCAAATGACTCGGAGCCTAGCTAACAGGAATGGGTTTACTCTCTAAGTTTGGATGGCCACTGCCTGTCTATGTGTAATCTAATGAACTCCACAGAGAAGACCAAATATTGTGTGCAAATTGAGTACTGCCTGAAATGAGAAAGTATTGATCAGGGCCTGTCATTGTGTGATATTTTCCTTTTGAGCTCATTATTTAAAGTGATACTAGTCACAACCAAATAGAAGTAGGAGTGACTGAATCATGTGAAAAACAGTATTCTTGAATAGAAACATTTCAAAGATATGCTAATTTTATGAAAATCTACTGATTTTATCTTGTTATGAGAAGTCTTAGGCAAAGCCTGTGAGACGTCAACCTCACACCAAAGGGATCCCCAATAATATATGGAGAACGAACTTATTGTTGGATTAAAAGGAGACCCTTTTTAAGGAAAGTTTTGCCTGGGGGTCTAAAATAACACACAGGATATAACATTACAATTTTACTTTGAATCATATAATTAACTGGTGCTAGGCAACTTATTACTAAGAATATTTAACTTTTAGAAGAAAAATAGCCTTAAAATATAGAAGATGCTGCTGCTGATGTTGATGATCTTTTTAGGAGGATATTTTTCTCAGATGGTAGTTAAAGTAACAACTTTCATGAGGCTTTAAAGTAAGAAAGTTAAGAGGGAGTCTCACTATAACCACTGAGGTGCTAAGGTTATGTCATCATGAAGTATCAGAAATGTAGAACTGCTATTTAAAAAGAGCTGACACAGTCCTGTGGTATGCAAACAGATATGACATGTGAAAACCATGAAGCAATTTTCCCAGTGTATACTGGGTTGGTCAAACCCATATTAGAACATTAGATTCAATCTGAGTCTTCATGTTTTTAACAAAATGTGGAAAAACTAGATAGGAAACAGAACATAGCACAGAATAGATGGATTAAAGAGCTGGACAATAAGGAATAAAGAGGGTAAAAAAGGGAACTGGTTTTATTTGCCACAAGAATGTTCAACGACCTTAATATGTAGCTTAGTGTTCTTAGCTATAAAAATAAAGTAGACAAATCACACCTAGAAGCCCTAACCACCCAAAGAACAACACAGAATAAAATAAATAAGAGCCTAAGCTTTGCAACAACAACCACTTATGTGAGAACTGGTTTTACTGTTTGATTCCAAAAACAGCTATAGCCAATCAGAGAATTTCACTAAACGAAACATCATGAAAATGGGTCTTTGATTGGACTTTGATAGGAAAGGATTCCTGCAGGGTCTGTGGGTTACTGCATTTATATTTAAATATTTCATTATAGGAAGAAATACTCTATCATTTATTATGAAGAAAACCATTAAATGGGGAGACCAGCATACTGAACTAGTTGCAAATGTCTTCAGAAGTAGAATAGCTCATTCACAGAGGCACGTAGCTAGGTATATTAGCAAGTTATGGCAAGTTTTAGAAATAATTGTATAGGACATACTTAACATGTACTGACAGATTTAAATCTCTGGTAATAACACTTATTCTTTAATGCTAAACTGCCAATAGGAAAAAAAAAACCACCCCCAAAACCCAAAACTATTGGCTGTTGGGTCCCTGCCTACTTTCTGGCAGTATCTGCCTTGCCGGTCTGTGTTTTAAAGAATAATGTTGGCCATCAGGTTGGTTTCTAAAATACACCAAGCTAGGATTGAAGACGGCAGAAAAGTAGAAGACTGCTTTCAAATACCACTCATGACTTCTTTTGAAACTGAAAATATTTTGATAATAAAACAAGGGTCTTCGGTTCCAGAACAATAAACCAACAAGCAGGACCAGCATTCAGGACAATGCCCAACCCCGAGTGCCCTGATGACCCAGTGGTTTTCTCTAGGATCACTAGTTGGATTCCAGGATAGAGGAAGTATGGGGAGCTTGGAGCAGGGAGTACAAATGCATAGTCAGAGTCTGGATGCTTTCTGGAATTTGATAACCCTGATGCTAGAACTTCATCTCTTAAAAGAAGCTCAGAATCCTTCCACGTAAAATTGCTACATGAAAAAAAAAAAAAAAAGACGTGTGAAGAAATGTCTTCTTAGTCTAAATGAAGACTAGAACACATAATTAGGTAATGATCTTGAAATATTTCCAGGATGTTTGGATAAGCAGGCAAAATCAGATGTTTCTGGTGTGAAAAACTGACATTTGAACCTATAGGTCTGGCTCTGGGCAATTTCCTCGGCCAACTTCTTGAGACTCAAAGGACTGTCCATCACATGCCTCTGCCCACTGACCTCAGGCCTGAGTATCAGAGGGGTCTCCTCTGAATAGACACTTGTAGCTGAGAAGCTGTTTTGAACATGTACCAAAAATGTTCTTTGAGAATAAATTCTACCTACTATTCCTGTATTCCCATGTCAGGTATACATGACAATACTACAGCAAGCGAATTTTGAAAGTCAGATGACTTGTTTCCTTGATTCAAATCTCCTCCCTCACCTCCAATCCCAAACACCTTCCATCCTGCATCCAAGCAAAAGAGCAAGCAGTGGGCAGTTACTCAACTTCCTCTCCTTTGTTCTCAAGCATCTTCATGTGCCTGCTTATGCTCAAAACTATTTTCTCACCACCCCTGATTTTGTTCTGCCTACAAAATGCTAAAGAGCTCCCTTTCCCAACCTCCCCTGCCAGTGGCCAGTGGAGGGAGGACTGGGGAGGGGGGTCTATGCTCCCAGTACCCCCTCACCGCGCTCCCTCATCGTCAGGCTCTCTCTCAGCAACCACTGCTCCTAGACTCTGGTGACACTGCCTGTCCCTTTGGCTCCTCTTAGCCTCAGGGGTAATAACGTTAGTTTTCTTAATCTTGGGGTTTCCAAGTGTTTCCTTTTTGCCTTTTCATTTTCCTGACACCCTTAAAATAGTTCCTGTGCTAAATGTCCAGTGTGACACTTGCTGGCCTGGGTTCTGCTTTCCTGACCAACATGCACAGCTAGTGTCCTCACCTTGCCAAGCGTGGTTCTCTTTGCATCCCTTTCCCACTGCCCTCATGCAAGCCACATTCTCTCACCTGGACTAATATAATTTCTAGTCTCTGATCTTCAATCTAGTTCCCAGACCACTGCTTGACAGAAGAGCTTTCTAAAACAGTCACCCTATTGTGACCTTGATACTAACCTTAAAAATCCCCGTGGAGACTCTTCGGCTTATACAAAAGCTAAGTTCCTTAGCATGACGGACAAAGCTTTTCACGACCTACCTCTTTTCCCCTACCAACTTCATCTCTGGCTTTTCATGTTCTAGTAACAAAAAATTGTTTATAGCATTAGCTCCCACACACTCCCACACATGCGTGCACGTAAGCATTCACAAACATCTTGCTCTGCCACCTCTCTGATCTAGGGTACACTGTTTCCTTCCTACCTGGTGGCTTCTGACTGACTGCAACTCATCTTCACAACTTAGATCAAGGATGTCTCCTCCAGCAAGAAGACCTAAGATGGGCTTCCTTTGGCTTATGTAGCATCTTCTGCATACTTATGTGACTGCATCTCCTGTGTTGTATTAATACTCTGCTCATGACTCGCTGTCACCTAGGTGGAGTATCTTAAGGGTCAGGACCATATCTTCTTTTTGCGTCTGTTTCTGTTCTTTGATTGAAGTGAATTATACCCTCCCCAGCCCCATGTCCTGGCAACCCAAATTAGGAGCTCGTGAGTTATCCTTAATTTCCTTTTCTGTCACCACATATCCAATTGGTTAACCAGTCTTAATTTTATCATAGAAAGTTCTCTGATATCATGGTCCTTCTCTCGTATCCCATAGTCACTGCCTCAATTGTCTGAGTCATTTTTCTTTGACCATGACTCATGCTAAGGAATATATTTTGCATTGTGATCCAGGAAATGCATTCTGTAATTCCAATTTTAATACATTCACTTCTATATAAGATGCAATTTGAGGTGCTCCCTGGTGGCCTAGTGGATAAAGCCACCGGACATAGTCCATGTATATCCCAAGGACCCAGTTAGAGAAATAGGGTCTAGTACAACAACCTAGATCAAAAACTAAATAAAATTAATGTTTCGTCTTCCTCTCTCTTCCTGCCTGCCTGTCTACTTACCTTCATTCCTGCCTGTACCTTTCCTTAAAACAAAACAAAACAAAAACACAATTTATACAATGCAACAAAGAGGAAACTTATTTGAGATTTCCATTCGATAATGAATCATCATTCCCTTTATTTTCATTCATTCTTTTATTTCCCAGGTAATAAACTCGATATTTTACTTAAAGACTTCAACTCTCTCATGTTTTGTATCAAAAATGGTGGTGCCCATGTTGAAACATGGGAACTTAAACATGCTCAATTTTGAGAAAATCTAGTTTATTTTGATGATTATTGAAATTTATTATAGAAGTGACTTAAAAAAATTCCAGCTGCTCAGGAAGTTTATGCATAACATGCAAATAAATCAAATTGAAGTTTCATAAAACACTTACCCCTATTACGAATTTTTTTTTTTGATGTCAGCCTATTTTTTTCTAAATGCAGCTCATGACCCACCAACATCAGTTCACACTCCACTTAAGGGTTATCACCCATCATGTCTGGGCGATTAAGTTTTTGCTGTAAACATTTTCTCTGCAAACATTTTTGCTACATAACTAATTGACTGGAAGGCAAATTAGCCATAAAATAACTGATTTGACAGTTTGCTTTCAAGTTTGGCTTCAACAGAGTCATATGATACTAGAAAATGATAACAGCTTGAGAATTCTTGGGGAACCGTCATCCCTGCCCACTCGTCAAAACCCTAAGTTTATCAGCTATGGCAAATGTCAAAGAGGCAGTTAGTAATTTACAACAGTCTTTAAGAATTAAATTAGATACAATGCTTATTCTCTGACGTACCAGATTTTCATGCATATTAGAGGTTGGAAGCAAAATGATCAAGCCCCTCTAATCCTCCTACTCTCCCCATCCCCACCAAATGGCATTCCCCTGTAGTTCAGGTGGTTAAGACACAGGTCATTAAAGCCATAGACTTGGGTTCGAGACCCAGGATTTGGGGTGGTGGTGAGAAAAATTTATGTGACTCCTGATGAGTAGTGGTGAAAACTGTGGTTTATTTAATAGTGGAGAACATGACGCAGACAGAATTTTGGTATTTGGCTCAGAATCTGTCTTATTTGATTTGGTGAAATATAATAACTGGGCATGTGATAAAGTTCAACATCGCCAGATTTGCACAACCAGTTACATGCGTGACATGTAATGTTAAGGCGCAGCGGCACCTCTCCTGACTCTTTAATGATCAACTTTGAGAAAGGGAGTATCGTATTTATTCGATTCTAAGCAGCACTTTTTTTTTTCTTCACATTTTAATGTCCTTGAAAATTGGCTGTGCTTACATTCAAAGGTGGTTTTGTAAATAATTTTTTTTTTCACAAAATTCTCTTGAGAAATTGGGATGCAGCTTAGAATCAAATAAATAAATGGTATCTCAACTTTCTCTAAGATATATCTGGATACAACCAAACTATCAACTAGGTATTTTATTTTTTATGTTAAAATTGCCTTAGGACCAGTTAGTTAGTCATAAGGCAAAAAAATTTATGGCCAAACTATTTGTGGCAAAGCAAAATTATCTAGAACGGGACCCACAATTTGAAGCCTCTGTTCTCAGGGTTCATGATCACAAGTTTGAGGTCTTAAAATTGCTTCCCAACTTGCCACCTTGTCTCCAGTCAGGCTTTCTAAAAGGGACAAGTCTAACCATGTCAACTCTCCTAGAAAAAAATGTCCTGGGAAGTCATTTCTTAGTATCTCCTTAGATCTCCTCCTCTCCTCTGAGAGACTAGCAGATGAACAGTGCCATCAATAAGTGTGTTCCCATTGAACAATTCTAACATGATCTTAGTTGCTTTATATGAATGTCAAAAAAAAAAAAAGGAGGAATGGGAAGGTGGAAGAAGATGGATGGATGGAAGGAAAGGGAGGAGGCAGCATGTTAATTTATTTTATTTTTGATTATCCCATGCCCTCTCCTCCACCCCACCTACCCCAGGTTGTAAACCCAGGTCCCAGGGCTTTACACAGCCCATGCTCCACCTGCTGGCTGAGCACCTGAACCACCAGGGTGTGCCACTTCATGTGAATTTTAATACGTGCCTGTATCACCTTTCTGAATATGAGCCTCTTGAGGGCAGAAGCCTGATGCTATTAAAAGAGATAAAGCACTTGGGATAAAGGTTGGCAGGATCAATAGTCATAAATTCCTCTTCGCTTTCTTTCATCTTTCTGTTCTAACACCTAACCACATGACACTTGCTAAATGTGTGTTGACTTCCAATTCATAACTCAATGTCCTAGATTTCTAATTGTATTATATATGAATAATACCCTAGATTTATACAGTACTTTATATTTGTCTTATACAGTCTTTCTGCAAATATTCCTGGCTGATTCTAACAACAATGGGGTAGATGGTAGGACATATGGAATCTCATTTTAGGAAGGGCTATTGACCAAGGCCACACACCCAAACCCAAGGCCGCTGTTTCTTATTTTCTTGTGGGTGGAACAACCCCAGGCTTCAAAGGCCTTGCATCCATGAAAGCACTGCCCAGACACAGAAGGATGGCACTTTAATGAACTTCGGTCCCATCTCTTTAAAGACCATCTGAAGGAGTTACTTTTCTGAGAATATCTTCTCCCCCAAAATGATTTTCACAGATCTATTTGTCCTTAAAATCAGACTGACAGAGAAACAATCAGTATGAGGCAGTTTACTATCATAGAATATCCATCAAAAATTAGGCCTATAACAGACATATGAAAAGATGTTCTTCCTTGCTTATTATTAAGGAAATGCAAATCAATGAGATTATCACCTTACACCTGTGAGATTGGTTCGTACTCAAAAGTCTGGAAACAAATGTTGGCAAGGATGTGGAGAAAAGGGAACACTCTTCACACTGTTGGTAGGAATGCAAACTGGTGCTACCACTATGGAAAGCAGTATGGAGACTCCTCAAACAAACTGAGAATGGGCATTTACCCAAGACACAAAAAAAAATTCAGAAAGACAGATGCACCCTTATCTTTATTGCAGCATTATCTAAACAACCGAGAATTGGAAGCTACCTAAGTATCTATTGTTAGATGAATGGAAGAAGGAAGAAGATGTGTTATATATATATATATATATATATATATATATATATATATATATATATATATACACAATGGAATACTACACAGCCCTCAGCAAAGATGAAATATGTTACTTACAACATAGTGGATGGAACTAGAGGTGGCTGGGAGACAGTTCGGTTTGGAACGCTTAACTTGAAGTATCCCAAACAGGGACAGACCATAGACACTCAGATACACCAACCGGTCTATAGCTCAGGAAAGGCACCAGGGCAAGAGGGAATGACTTTGAATGAAATCAGTGGCCATGAATGGGGAAAATCATCCAGGAGGAATATATTGATTGAGAAGAGATGGGGGTCTAGCAGGGAACTGTGAGAAACGCCAACATTTAAAGAATAAGAGGAAAAAGTTTGGAGCAAGGCTATCAGCAGGTGGGTGACAGGTTAACTTCCATTTTACAGATGAGAAAACTGGATCTCATGCCCCCAGTTTATCTAATGGCTTCCAAGCCAGCTTCATCTCCATCAGGTGTCTAGCTTTCAGAAGACTTGTTTTTATTAAAGACAACGATGGCTGTGCAGACAGGTAGAGCCTCTCCCGCTAAACCTTTCCTCATTTGACTTTCTCTTACCAGACAATAATGACAGTCTTCCAAAACCACAGGCAGTTTGCTTTCCCCGGCTTCCTCTATGCCTGAGTGCTAGTGATCTGCGAATAAGATACACAAAGGGGAAAGCAAAGACAGGCCTCATCTGACCTTAAATTAGGATATATAATTCTGAACCTGCCCTCTCACCCACTGTAGCTTACTCAGTTCTGATGTATCCTGTATATCTAATGGGGAGACAGGATCTAGATTACACAAAGGCCTGAGGTAGGAATGAAGTGCTATATAAATTTTAATAATTAAACAACTATCTAAGATACAGCTGGACATACCAGGCAATGGGAAAATTAGCTTAAGTCACTTGGGTTAGCCTGAGAAGTCTCTCTTCCATGAAGGGATTATACATGACATCTGACACCCACTGTGTTTAACCGGGGTTTAGGGTGTTATAGTTGACAGGCTAGCAGGGAGCAAAGGTTTTCTTGGTGTGTTTGGGGGTAATGTGAGTTGAGGCTGAGGCTGTGTGGTCCCTTGACTACAATGCCAGGGTTTCCGCCTCCTGACTGTAGACACACTGGTTGTGGGGATACATTTCCTTATCTGTAAAATGGGGACAACAGAACTCACCTCATCCAGCTATTTTGAGGATAAGTGATAGAAGTCCCACTGAGCACCCAGCACTGCTGCTTAGCACAGAACAGTCAACAGTCATTAGCTACTGTCACTACCTTTTCAGTGTTAAGCTTTGCCCAGGGGTGGAGTGGGGCAGAGCCAAGGAGAGTGGGTTACTAAGGTTACCTCATAATTTCCCTGACCCGAGGGGTAGAGGTGAGCTTGCGTCAAACTGAACACTTTCCAAGAGGCAAAATGCACTAACTCACCATATCTCCTGGTGTTCACGTTCATACTCATGAGATTTTTAAGGAGCCCTGACAAGACCTCAGGAGTCGGGTCCCTGACAGAGAACAGGTTTCTTGTGACCCCGTCCCTAAATATCTAGAAATGAGATCCCTGATAAGGGGCTGAAGTCTCACCTGGGTCTGCTCCCAGCTAGGATTGTTCCCCACGTACCACCTGCCTTCCCAAGGAGACCTGAGCGCATGTTAACCTGGGGGCAGCCGCACCCGCTCCAGGAATTCAGCAAATCCATCGAAGACCAGGGGTTAGTTTTAAAAAGGAATTAGTTGCGGTTTCGAAACTGGTCGAGAGGGCGACGTGCAACCCAGGGAGTGGCGGGCTCAGGGCGCGTCTAGCGCCCACCCATAGGCGTAAAACGCCGCAACGCGACCCGGGCAGCGCCGGGGCCCGGCGGAATTTCCCAGGAGGGAAGAGGGGGGCTCAGTGGAGGAAGAAAGGCAACCCTGCAAAGGCAACGTTGCAATCTGGGTCTCTCCTCTCCTTAACGTCATGCCAGCTTCCTGCTTTCGCATTGCAGCGTGTAGCTGGCTGGCTGGGAAGTCCGCAGATTGACCGATCGAATGCCAAGATCGTACCTGCCACTACCACGCTATTTATTTTCCACGAATGCACTTTAACTGGTCCCATTACCCAGCCTCCAAATTCCAAGACTTTTGGCTTTTCAGACGGCATTGTTCTCCCCTCCCCCCAGGAAAACCGCCTCTCCGCACGGTCGGGTACCAGGAAAGGGCGTCCGCTCGCGGCTCTCCAATGGGGCTGGGGCGGAGTCGGTTCAATCCTCTGTCACCCCACAATCTTTTGTTTTGTTCTGTTTTTTGTTTTTAAAGTCCAAATCGCTGGCTTTGTTTTCAGGAAAACTATGGTCGAAACCGCAGCATTACCTCCCCCTCTCCAGAAACCGCGCTGAAGGGGTGGGCAGAGGCCATCAAAGGACGTGCTCGCCAGCTCCCCCCGCCACCCCCCAGCGAAACCTGCAGCGGTCCAGCCACCGCACGCTCGCCGGGGTAATTGCAGCCCCGCGGCAGCCACTACCGCCGCCGCCCAGCCGAGCCGGGGAGACTCCCAAGGGCTCTTTAAATACGATCTATAAATACTACGGGCTCTAGGCGCGCGCGTCACGGCAGCGCCGATCTCCCATTGGCCGTCGTAACTCTTAGATTTGCATATTCGATGTCTCAGGCGGGCAACCCCGCCTCCGCTGCGGACTTACAGACTTGACCGGGACCCTGGGGTAGCGGCCGCGCGGCGGCGGCGGAGAGCGGGTCGCTCAACCCCGAGCCTGTTAAGTGTTGTGTCAAGCGTCGGTCCTCCGGGATACCGACTGCCACCCAGAGGATCAGGTTTGGGAAGTCGAAGTCAGATCCATTTGGATGGTTTTGCCTTCCGCAGAAAGAAAAGACAGTTTGCGGCCGGGGGTTGGGCGTTTCAACCAAGTTAGCGCCCTGGGCAGGAAACACGTGGGACTCGGACACGCAGACCTAGCCCTGGCCAATGACTGGAGACTCCGAGTGTTCAAAAAAGGCGTTTGCACAAGCAAATCTGACCTCGTAGGTCGAAAAGGAAACTAGCAGGGTTCGGAAAATGCAAGATGTGCTTCCTCCTGGTTTAAATCGAAGTATTACAAAATACACCAAGTAGCCAATACAAAGAGGCGGTGCAGAAATTTTCCCCTTTGAGGTTCTAGAGGAAAATCATCTTTGGCAGCAAATGCAGAAGTTCAGCAACTCGACCCTGACCCGAGGCACTGGTTCACCCTGGGGAGTGGGTTGCGAAGGTTAGAGAGAGAGAGAGAGAGAGGGAAGGGAAAAACACGCTTTGGAATTCGGGAGGCGGGGAGAGTGCGGTGGGGGGAGAAATGTGTGTAGCTCTTTTTACATATTCATATTCGGACGTTACAAAATCGTTTTCTTCCAGATGTAAACAGATAATAGGGACTGTTTTTGCTATTTGTTTCAAACATTTTAGGTGGAATTATTTACTTTTGAATGGTATATATATAGATACAGATATAGATATACACATAGCTTAATTCTTTAACTTAAAAAAAAATGTTCAGCCTTTTAAGTGCACAGAGTGCATTCTAAGGTCCCAAGCCTTCCTGTAGCGCTATCCGGAGATGACTGCTTAGAAGTATATAGTCTTAGACCTAATTTGTTCTCAGTAAATATTAGTGGAATGAATCAAGGACATACATTTTATTCCCCAGCGACTAGGCATGCACTAAAATCAAAGACCTAGTTCACTTATATTTCATAATGTTCTACATCATAATTCATAAATATTTATATAAATATTTGACATCCTTTGCTCCTAACTGAAACTCAAAGCTCAAACGGACTCTGTTAATTAACTACTGTTACTTGCATACTAGTGAATATGAGGCCTTAAAAAGCTTTTTAAAGAGAACTTCGGATTTTAACAGAAGAGCGCCCCCTGCTGTCAAATTCTTTATAGCAACCATTCTAAAAAAATTACCTCTGTCACCAAGCTGGAAAGGTGAATCTAGGAATAGTTTTCACTAATGCCTCCTTGTAAGTCACTTTGTAATTCTAACCATTTAAATCATTACCGCCAAGTGAGTTAAGTCATTCGGTTCTTGTGTCTGTAGTAATAAAAACCAGTTTATGCTGTTAAAGCAGTATTAAAACAAAAGACGGACTTGTTTTTACAGCTGTCCTTCGAATTAACAGATACCAATATTTTAATCACTAAAATACTTTATCCAATAATTTTAGTACTCTGTAGCATGAATCACTAAAATTGACTAATTTGCACACATTACTTGAATGACCTTACACCAGCCTTTCTCTTCTCTGTAGCTTCCTTTGTCTTAGTGTTTCTGATTTCCCAGGCCAAAAATAAATACACTTAAAACCCCTGCCTTTGTTCATTTCTTCAGTATAAATACTTTCATTTTATTGTATTTGTTGAATGATACTGGTTACACTTTTACAGTATTTTCCTTGGACCTTAAGTGTTTTTAATGTCACATTTTTTACTAATTTATTTCTTTGTTGTCCTTATTAATATGCAAGATGAAAGCAGATTTTTTAAAAAGTCCTAAGCAACCATGTAAATTGAAAACTATACATTTGGCTGCTACTTCCATTGATTTTTTTTTTTTTTTCTTTTTTCTACCCCACCCCACACCCATCCCACTCTCGTGGGGTCCTTGGGCTTTACATGGTCTGCACCTTAACTACCTCAGATGTTTGAGCCACAGGGTGCTCTGCATTTTCTATTTTTAATGCTGCTCATCTTGAGGGAAGAACAACATTCAGACATTGGCAGCAGTTACTGCTTTGAGTTGGTAGGAGGTAAGAGGGTAGCTGGATAACCACAAATGAAGCAGTAGCAGGAGTGTATGTCTCCTGCTGCAAAGGTGAATGGTGGCATTGCAGCTGCTTCTCCACGTTAAGCACTTTACCTCCCTCTCTAGAAACATATTGATAAAGATCACAAATTAGCCTGTGGTTTTCAGTTCTCTGTCAGTTGCAGAAGCAAAAATGGAAACAGTCTATTATTGTGCTGGAAAATGTCTTTAGAAAAAGCTCAAGTGCTCTCTTAAGGAGGCTATGCCCTGGCAAAGCCTGGGGTAGACATTTGGGGACACTTACCATAACTACCAGGAAGTCCTGGCCTTCGGGGCCTGGGGCTGCGCTTGCTGTTCCCAGTGACTGGTGTAGGAACTGCATCCATTTTTACAGGGCTGGTCATATGGTCACCATACCTCAGGCAGGTTCTAAAGGTGAAACAGGAAAGCTTGTTGGTGCCATTAGAATATGCCATGGCAATACGTTTGCGTCTCCCCCCATTTATTTAGTGATTACAACTGTCCTCTCAACAGAGGTTCACATTTCTACTGTGCACACATATTTGGAAAACATCTCAAGGCTTGGAGTCACTGGATAGTTGACAAGACTTGTGATGGGGCCTAGATTCATGGCTGCTGGGTTAGCATATCCCTGAGATCCCAGGGTGATTCATCTATTAATTAATTTGCAGTGGGCTGCAGTGGTGACTGGCCCATCACCTGAGGGATGGTCTCTAAACTGTATCACCCATGCCTCTGCTTGCTGAGATGGAAGTTAAATTATCCATATGACATACATATGGAAGTATATGCATATTAGCAAAAGTAAGAAGCTCATACTTCCAAAACTTGGGTCTTCTATCTAGACATACAATTGAATTTTGTCTGTATGTCTCTTAAGGAGCTCACAAATTCAATTCAAAGTGATGTTTGTTTTTGTAAAAACATTTATAATACAACCTAGTTATTAAAAGAAAAGAAAATTTTCTTTTTTATAATTACTTCTTCATAATGACTATTCTTCATTGAATATATCTTTCCTTAATGGACTAAAGAACATTATTAGTCGAATTATCCTTTAAGGAGATTTTAGCATAGATTAAGGACCACACTAAGGTCTCTTATAATCCTTAGAAGAGTGCTACTATTGCAATTACATTTTATAAATGAGGTAACCATCAACCCTTGGGTTATATAACTTGTTCAAAGTGTCAGTGAGAATGGCCTATATAAACAACATGGTGAAGAGGGTTCCAGAAAAAACAAACTTCTTACACTGTTGGTGAGAATATAATTAGTGAAACCTCTTTGGAAGACATTAGGGAGATTACTCAAAAAAAAAAAAAAAATACAGACCTGCCATTCAATTCAGCAATCCCATTTCTAGGCATTTACCCAGAAAACACAAAAACACTAATCAGGAAAAACATCTGCATCCCTCTGTTGATAGCAGCACATTCACAATAGCCAAGCCATGGAAAAAACCTAAATACCCATCAATAGATGACTGGATTAGGAAGCTGTGGTCTATATACTCGATGGAATTCTACGCAGCTCTTAAAAAAAGATGAAAATGTGTCCTTTGCAACAATCTGGATGAAATTGAAGGAAATCACGCTAAGCAAAAAAAGAAAAAGAAATACAGGATGGTTGCACTCGTATGTGAAATATAAAGAAATACAACAAACGCACAAACAAATCCCAACAAAATTGACGGGACGCAGACTGTGACCACGAACGGAGTGGAGGGGAGGAAAGGAGTTAACGCGGTGGTGGTAAAAGGCACTGGAACTCTGGCGGTGAGTGCGGTGTGGAGTACCCGGAGCCTGTCTGAGGCATGATTTCAGTATCCCAAAATGTATATAGCAATGCAAACAAAAGAAATAATAAAAATTTTTTAATGGTTAAAATTAAAAAAAAAATAGTAACAACAACCAAGTGTCAGAGCGAATTCCGTCTGTCTCCAGGTCAAATCCTCAGAGAACTTATAATGCTATGAAATGGAAAATAAAAGCAGTTTAACCACCTTCTATGGTATCCTAAAGAATACTTCCCAAATGATATATCAGAAAATGCTATTTCCATGTGATATGCAAGAATGGCATAAAGTGATTTGGAAAAAAAAAATTTCCATAGTCTACTAAGCTTTGGAAATAATAGGTTAAATTGACAAATGTTTTAAAAGATTTATTTATTTAGTTAGTTATAGAAAGCCAGTAGAAATGAAGGTAAGTAGGCAGACAGGCAGAGAGAGGAGGAAGAAACATTCCTTCATCCATTTAGTTGTTCACATAGGTTTTTTCCCCCTTGGTACCGGGTTGCAAACCGGGGTCCTTGGGCTTCATGTGAACCCTGGCATTCGGAACTGCAGATTTAACTGCTGAACCACCAGGGTGTCCCAGAACTGATATTTTTAACTGTAGAACTGTACAGTGTTGATGGGAATCATTCACACTTGTAGTCATTATGTATTCATATAGTTATTTTAATAATTTTCTTGCATTGGCAAAAATGTGAACTTCACTAGGGGAATTTTCTGTTTAGCACAATGGTGCCATTTGGACTATCACTGAGGTGTAAACACAAATAACAGCTGCTGAGCCTGAGACACTGTGGAGGCTTGAAATCAACAGAATATGCAGCAAGGGTGTCTGCAGAGTCCCCTGTCATGTCTATGAATTGCAGGAGCTCAGAAAACCAGATGAATATCTGAAAATACAACCTAACTGTACAACTTGGCCCCTTAGTCTGTAGGGGGCCTTCTTTAGGAAAACAAAATAACCCTGGTCTTTACAATTTCTCATATAGACAATGACTGACGAGAAACATTCCCTCTGTATTGATAACCAAGAATATCTAAGTGAACCAAATTTCTTCCTTCATGTATTCTCTTCGATACAGAAAGATTAATCTATTTTTCTGCATATAGGCTATCTGCAAAATTGTATAAAACTGAAATCCAAAAATCTGAAGGGCAGGATGTAGCCATACAGGATACTCTCCCTGGGGTTTAAACCCTTGATATTGAAATCCTCAAACAGCTTCTGAATAGCCCTTTCCTAATATATGTATCTTTGTTAAATTGGATTTTGCTTCACGGCCATGATTTTATTTCAGCCAACAGGAGTGTTAGGTACAAAGAGTATGAAAGTCCTAATAGCTGGATATAGTCCTGTTTCATGCACGGCCAGCATCATCACAGTCTACTGTTTTTGAGTTGACAGATTATTTGGGTGGCATAGATTTTTAAGAATAGTTAATTATTTTTTTACTTATTATACCTAAAAGATCTGTTTGGAATACTACAAGATTTTCTTACTATACTTACCAAACAGGAAATACCGTGGTCACCAAAGTGGTTTTTATCCATTGTTCTCTGGGTGTGCTGGCCCTGTGATTCCCCCCAAAGTGGGAAATTCCATTGCTTGATTTGTTGTATTGGTGGACTATGTTCATGCTTTCCCCTGAGAAAATAAAAAGATTTTTATTACTAGTAAGAGACTTCCCAAATGTGGTGTAAGGACATTGTAATAATGAAATGCTAATCTATTTTTACAATGAACTAAGAACAGGTAGATGGTTCAAGTTGAGATATTTGAAATTGTGTGCATGTACTAATATATATGTAGAGAATATATTCATTTAAACTTTTTGAAGGTAGAGGTTGTTTTCGTTGTTCTTACCGAATCTCTAGCCCATAATAGGTGTTCATGCATTTATTTAATTCTTATTGGATGCTTTCTTTGTGCCAGGCAGGGTTCTGTCTGGATACTAGAGCTAAGAATGAAAACGCAGATGTTTGTCCTCAGGGAGCTTACTTTTTACAGGGGAAAATACACATTAAGACAAGGAGAGGCAGGAATGAAGCCATGAGATAGGTAATAGATATTGAAAAAGCTGTAGGATCAACTAAGCAGAGTTCTCAGTGAGGCCGAAGGAGTTTTAAAATGGCGGATGAGAGCAAACAGCCTGGGGGGACAGGAGAATATATTATTAATCACTGTCATCATCCTGCACATTATACCCCCAGAATTTATTCATCCTATTTAACTGGGGAATTTTATTAAAAGGATGATTTACAGATGTGTGAGTGGATTAAGGATTAAGGAATCCAACTAGGGATTTTAAGATATCTAGGGATTAGTAATATTAGGGAGCCCTTACTTTTACAGAACTGAAAGGCAGGCGAGGAAGGCTGTTATCAGAGTGGGTGAGAGTGATAACTTTGGAAGTGGCCTCCACGAGAGCTATGGTTGTTGAAGGAGTGACAACTGCCAGAGGGAAGCGGAAGCAGAAGGAGTCAGTAGACCAGACCAGGAGAGGTTATTTAGAGCCAGTAAGTCGGCATTATTTATGAGGGACAACGTAATACCTTATGAAATGACTGAGATATCTAAAATACATTTCATATTTAAACTACATGAAAAGCACTTTGGTATGTACATCACTAGTTAGTAGGTTAATTGGTATGTTAGCTAGCTTGGGATAGGTATCTCAAACAACAGGGTTTTATTTTCTCACAGTTTTGGAAGCCGGACGTCTGTGATCAGGTGTCAGTTATGTTCTTGTGAGAACTCCTTCCTGGCTTGTAGAAGGCTACTGCCATGTGGGCTCATATGGGCTCTTTCTGTGCCAACCAGTGGTGGGGTGGAGTGAGGCTGGAGAAAGGGACCAGGAACTTCCTTTTCTTATAAGGGCATTAATTCCTTCATAAGGGCTCCACCCACATGATTTCAGAACTGGCATCTAATCCTAAATATCTTTCAAAAGTCCTATCTCCAAATACTATCATGACGGGAGATTAAGACTTCAAATGAATCTGGAGGAAGAATATAGTTTGGTTCATAGTTTTGGGATCTCATTCCCTCATTTTCTTTTTTCCAAAAAAGGAAAGAATTTATTTTCTGATACTTGTCTTTAAATGTTTCATTTGAAATTAATCTTAAACTTAGAAAAACAGTTGCAAAAACAAGATAAGAAATACCTGTATACCTTTCACTGGGCTTCCCCTAACATGAATAACTTACATAGCCATCATATAATGATCAAAATAAGAAAATTACCATTTTTATAATACTATTAATTAAATTCACTCGTTTCATCAGGTTTGCCCTTCTAAAGCCCTTTAAAAAAATTCTAGCAACCCACATTGAATTCTGTTGTCTCCTCAGTCTTCTCTAATCTATGACAATTATGATCTTGAGACTTCCAATAAGCCTATTGCTTTGTATTTTCTCAAGATTAGACTGAGATTCTGCATTTTTTCAAGAATTTCCCAGAAGTGATATTTTATCTTTCTCTATATAACATTTCAGGGGATACGTAATGCTGATATATCTTCTTACTGGTGATCTTACCCCTGATCACTTGGATAAGGCGTGTTTTCTGGATTCCTTTAATATAGCATCACTATTTTTCCCTTGGTAGTAAATATCCTGAGGGAGATTGTTCTCTGATTCTTGATTGTTTAGTGATTTAAAACAAAAGTAGGGAAAAGAAAGGAAACTTCCTGCCAAGGAATATTCTATGTACTTTCACTCTGAGAGACACACAGAGTGTGAGGTAGTAATATGAGATTACTATTCCTATTTTAAGGAAGAGGAAACTTTATTTGCTTATTTTTTTAGTTTAGTGACTTGGTCAAGATTATAGAGCTGGTGTTTATTATTTTGAGTAGCTGTTGGATTTTCAGAAGGACTTATAATTATAATTCACAATTTGTGACAATAAATCTGAAATTAAAATTTGCTTAATACTAAAACACAGATGGACTATTTCACTATTTTTCAAGAGTCTGAAGTGTGCTAGAATTCACACAGTCCTTTAAAAGCAAATGATAGGTCAGTTTGAAGTATTACTTTAAAACCAGGGCACATCTCCAAAACTCATTAAGGAACCAAGTGGTTAATTAAACTTTCAATCTGTTTAGTTAAGTGCTTTTAAATAATTGTCCTATGGCTTAGACAAAAATGATGAGGAACATCCTTTGAAAATATTATGGGGAAACTGCACATATGGGGAACCTACATATGAGTTTATTTTAATTTGGAAAACAAAGTTAGTGCAATTAAATACTAAAAAAATTTAAAAAATATTATGATTTGGGGGACAAACCCAAGTCTCACTTGTCACAGGTAAATAAGGATAAAATGAGTAACTATAATGATGAAAGCAATTCCTGACCTATTTAGGACAAAAGGTTGTCAGTTAAATCATTGTGAATATTTTCTGAAAAGATGTTAGAGTGAAGGTGAAAATTTATATATTTATTGACATAGATAATTGTGTAACTTTGCTTGGAATGACTAAGAATAAGAAGACAAAACAGATATAGCATTAAATATGTGAGTACTTAAAAATTACCTCCAATGAAGAGATTTTAAAGTAAATTAACCTGTCTTTAATTTTAATATCATATAATGAAAACAAAAATTAAAACTTAAAAAAATTAATAAATGATGTTCTTTTAAAAAAAGATTTTAATCTCTCACCCTCCTTACATATGATTCCATTTCTCCAGAGATAATGTTCACCCCTTCTTAGTTCTCCTAGTAGTTACTTCCATATATATAAATAACCTGTTTATAATGATATTTCTTGATTTGTAATAAAAGTGTTTATATGTACTTGTAACTAATATAATGCTGTATGCCAATTATACATAAATAAATAAACAGATGGATAGATAGATAGATAAATACTACAAGGAGGAAGAGTTTAATATTACCCGTTGACTTCCTTTTATGGAAGGTGAGGATTTAGTTTAATTATGACCAAATATCCTCCTCCCATTACCCCTCCCTATCATCTGAGTATTAGTATGATCTATCATAATGCTCCTCCCATACTCCTCTCTACTGAATTGGCATCAGGAAAACCTATTACAAAGTGAGGACTTTCACAATCACCCAGCAAGAACACCACTATAGTGTTAGTGTGAGGTCAAAGGTATCACATAGGGAGACAGAAAACCCACCCTTGCCCAGCAGTAATAAGGAGACCCCAACTCTTGAAAATACAATGTATCAAAATTTGTGGAACAAACTAAAGTAGTGCTGAGGGAAAAATTTATAGTACTATATGCACACAGTAAAAAAAGAGAAAACATCAAATCAGTAATCTTAGTGCTCACCTCAAGAGCATAAAAAGAGAAGTGCAAGATAAACTCTAAGCAATCAGAAGGAAAGAAATAATAAAAATAAGATATTCATACAATTAAAAACTCAAAAAAGGAAAAATGAAACAAAAAGCTAGTTCTTTGAAAGCAGCAATGTAATTTAGCAA
The DNA here is from genome assembly GCA_004363575.1 of Solenodon paradoxus. Taxonomy (NCBI): domain Eukaryota; kingdom Metazoa; phylum Chordata; class Mammalia; order Eulipotyphla; family Solenodontidae; genus Solenodon; species Solenodon paradoxus. The sequence goes on from RJWH01001751.1 coordinate 146,945, forward strand.
GAACAACAAATTTAGACAACAATAAAATTAGAAATAAATGAGGGGATAGAATTACAAACCCTGTAAACACTAAAGGAATAAAAATATAGTACAAACAAATCTACACATATAATTTGACAAACTTAGGCAAAATGGATCAGTTTCTCAAAGTAACAAGTGATCACAAGTCACCTAAATGAAAAAGATAATTTGAATAGCTCTAAATTTTTAAAGAAATTTAATTCATAATTTAAATATTCCCAACAAAAAATGTTCGGGCTCAGTTTCACAGGAGAATTCTATCAAAAGTGTAAAAGAGAAGAATTACCACCAGTTCTACACAATTTTTTCCAAAAAACAGAAAAGAAAACACTTCCTTATTTTTTACAAAGCTAGTTTTACCCTAATATTAAAATTGGACAAAGCAACACAGTCAAATGAAAAGTATCAGCCAATATTCCTCATGAATATAGATGCAAAAGCCTCAACAAAATTTTAGCTAATCAAATTTAGCAATATATAAAGGGAATTATATAGCCTGACCAAGTGAGTTTATTCCAGGGAAGCAAGGCTGGTTCAACACTGAAAAAACAATCAACGTAATTCATAATTTTAATAGGCTTAAAAAGAAAAAAATATTACTTATTGTAGATAAAGCATCTGATATATTTTTTTAAAGGGGACTAGTATTCAGAATATATCGAAAATCTTAAAAAAACTCAACAGCAAAAACAGTCCTAAAAGACATGAAGAGACATGACACTGAAGAGGATATAAGATATTTACAAAGCACATGAAAAAATATTCAACATCATTTGTCTTTAAAGAAATACAAATCAAAGCCACAAGGAAATATCATTGCAATTCTATCAGAGTGGCTAAAATAAAAAATAGAAAATGCCAAATAATGGAGAAAATGCTGAATAACTGGATCACTGATGCATTGCTGGAGGTATGTAATATGGTACAATTACTCTGGAAAACAATATAATAGCTTCTTACATATCAACAAACATGCAATGACCATATGATCCAAGATTATTCTCTGGGACATTTATCCCAGAGAAATAAACTTTTGTTCAAACAAAAACTTTAAGACAGATGTTTATACTATTTTATTTGTAACAGTCAAAAACTGGAAATAACTTACATATGTCCTTCGATAAGTAATTATTCAAACTGTAGTAACTCCATGTTATGAAATAAAAGGAGTGGGTTTTTGATACATGCTACATCTTGGATGAAAATCTAGATAATTTGTGAGCGAAAACAAAAGGCTAATCCCAAATGGTTATTTTCTGTGGGATGCCATTTATATAACAGTCTTGAAATTACAAAACGGTTATAGGAATGGAGAAAGGATCAGTGCTTGCCATGGGGCAAGGCAGGTTACAGGGATGCTGTAAAGGGCACTTTGGGGATGTTTGTGGTGATGGAAATAATCTGTATTTTGACTGTATTAACACTCTAGTTGTGATATCGAATTATGTTTTCACAAGAGGTTACCAGTGGAGAAACTTGGATAAAGAATAAGAAATTTCTGTTTCATTTCTTACAACTGCATGTGAATCTACAATGACCTCTGAATAAAAGGTGCAATTAAAAAAGTGGAAGTTCCTTCCTGATCCTCCAATCCCACCCTCTTAGTTTAATTATCATTAAATATTTTGATGAACTTTGTTCCAAATGGTGGGTCAGGACAAAATTCAGACCTCAGATAAGAATCCCATGGTCTTTTAGACCACTTTATAAATATTGGTCTGAAGTGCTAATCTTTTTCATTTAATATATCCCAGACAGACAGCTTTCCAGTTCAGTCTTCTCCCACCTCACCCCGCTCTCTCTCCCTCCGGTCAATATAGAATTCCATTCCCCCACTGATGGACTTCTATGTTTGCTATGATTTGAACAGTTCAAAAAAAGACAACATTGGTGTGCCCTGCTGGCTCAGGCATTAAGCCAGCGGCTGGCACATGGACTGTGTACTACTGGGGCCAGGGGAATAACCAAAAATGAACAAATAAGTTCATTTCTTTTAAAGTATATTCTCTTCATCCTTCCTTCTTCTTCCTCTCCTCTCTTAAAAAAATATCCATACATATGTATATATATATATACACATATGTATACACATAAATATATGTATGTAGGTGTGTGTGTGTGCATGCCCTGATGGCCTAGTGCTTCAGTTCCCTGGGTGCAGTCCACATATATCCACACATAACAAGGTCCCTGGTTCAAGACCCAGGTACCCAGGGAAACAACCAAAATGAACAACTAACTAAATAAAAATCCTTTCTTCTTTCTCTTCCTGACTGCCTGCCTACTTATTTTCATTCCTGCCTGCATCTTTCCTAAACAAACAAACAAACAACCCAGCATATGTTCACATCCTAAATCTCAGTACCCCAGTATGTGACCTTACTTGGAAGTAGGGTCTTATTGACAGAAGTAATAAAGTGAAAATGAGGTCATTAGACTGGGCCCTTATCCAACATGATGACAGTCCTAATAAAAAGGTAATCTGAACACAGACAGATCTGTACTGAGGAAGAGATGAAGACATCCAGGAGATGCTGTGTGAAGGAGGAGGACTGGAGTGTTACATCTACAAGCCAGGGAAGCCAAACCACTGGAAGCTAGGCAGAGTAGGGGCAGGAGTCGCTTTCAGGGTTCAGAGAAAGCATAGCTCTGTTGACATCTTAATTTCAAATTTCAGCTTCCATAATTGTGAGATAAAACATCTCTTGTGTTTTAAGGAATCCTTTTGTGTTATTTTGTCGTAACAGTCTAGTAGATACATGCAATGTTGTTCCTTGTTTTTGCTATTTCAGACTGCTGCAATGAATCAACACACAGCTTTGCCCACACTTGCTATTATTTCTTTAGGAGGGATGTGATGTATGAATCAGTGAATGTATGTCATACATGTGAATGTGTGTATGAGTCTCCTCGGCCTGATACAACAAAATGCCAGGGGTGGATGGCTTAAACAACAGAAGTCTAATTCTCAGTTCTGTAGGCTAGGGAGCCCAAGATCAAGGTGCAGACTGGGTCAGGTGCCCTGGAGAACCCTTGTCCTGACCTGCAGATGGGCTGCCTTCTCGCTGTGCCCTCCTGTAGCGGAGTGAGAGGCCTCCTCTCTTTTCATCAGGATATCAGTTGTATCAGATTAGGACCCCATCCTCATTCCCTCATCAAACACTAACTTCCTCCCAAAGGTTCTACCTCCAAATACTACCACGTTGAGGATTTGGGCTCTAACATCTGAATTTGGGGAATTCACAATTCAGTCCATAGCAAGATGCATACGAGACATTTAACAATTCACCCTCGTTGGCTTATTTGAATGTTTGCAACCAAGAGAAACTTCATCGTATTTATTAAGTAATCCATCTTGGGGTTCGAGGTGCATTTTCCACAGGAAACTACTTCCTTATATAGTAATTGTGTGGTCGAGGCATTTTAATCTCACGTATGTGTAAAAAGCTGTTCATCCGTTAGCTGGGCCGCTGTACTACCCAGGCCCGGGATTCAACAGCAGTGACCACAAACAGAGTCGGTCTTCTCGACTCCTGGTCTGACCTTGTATGTATGTCCCTTCCATTGACCTTCACAATACCCCCAAGCCCGTTCCTTTCTTCTCTATCCTCACAGTTGTCAAAAATTATTTTCTTAAAGAAAAAAGAGACTCTAGTAAAAATAATTGATGCAATTTGAAAGACTGAATCAAATGTGCCTTTCCTCCATAAAAATTGCTTTTCTAAGCCCGGAACTTTTCAGATTTAAAGGTAAGGCCTGGAAACACCAAGCACAAGCCTGGGGGCATAAAACAGCAGAGGCAGGCGTCTCTAGAACAGAGTGGGCCTGGTGGACATGGTGCCCTCTGCTCTCTCTCCATTTTGATCCCGTAGGCTGTGTGTACAGTCCATGCTTGGTGCTTAGGTGAATGTCTGGTCTTCAGGTACCTGGGAGAGTACCCCAACCCCAACCCCAACTCCCCCACCATCCAGCGAAAGAAGAAATGAAAGAATAAGATGGATCCTGGGAAGGCCAGTGAGCAAGTGGACAAATGGCTGAGCAACTCACCTATTTCTCAGCTCAAGTTAAATCCTTCTTTTCTTGGCGCCCTTAGGAAATGTAGTAGGTAACACATGTGTCTTCTGTATGTAGAAAACTCTGGGAGGAAATGCTTTGAAGAGATGAAGTCCAAACTCAGTTTCAAAGATGGCCTCACATCTTTTCTTTCTGTTCTTCCCAGCCCAGCCCCTCTCTTCTAAAGGCTTCTCATTGGCTTCTTTCTTTGTCCGAAGGATTTTTCATTTGCTGCTGACAGCATGAACGATGACTTTCCTAAGGGTTTGCTTTGGAACTTTGGAACTAGGCTAAAGCACAGCTGTTTCCTTTCTCGTGCTTTTTCCTCCTCCCTATCACTTTTTCCTTTAACTTTGAACATTTGATATTTTTAAAACTTTAGCCAAATATGTATAATTTACAACACAAATTATTTTTTGAAAACATGAGTCTCATTTTTCCTATGAGAGGATTAACACCTCTGAAAGCTCTAGGATTCCAGCCACTCACTGATAAATATTATTAAGACAAATGATTGCTGGGTTGTTTTGAATGGCGCGTAGGTGTGGTAGTTCTGTTTTGTTTTTTTCTTTCCACCGCACACACCTCAGGAAGGAAAATACAGCAACACCCTTTAGACTATGCTCGTGTAGAGCGCTGCTTTAGCGGGGAATAACCTCAAACAAGCAAAACCTTTATGTTTAGCAGAGTGGTTCTGGAGAAGAGGATGCCGAAAATGATACAGAACATTGGGCTCTTTTCTGAAATTCTGTGTTGTTAGTGTCTCTAAAAGTTGTTTACCAAAGGAAAGAATGGAAGAAAATGTACCCATTACAGGAGTTCTTAGAATCTCTAAATCTGACATCAGTTTTTAAGGTGAATGATGTGTGTACATAAAAACAAGAAAGCACCTCAGATTCTGGCATGTGCCCTTGGTGGACACACCAGTGTGGACCAAGTTTGTAATTAAAGTACTAGGTGTTGAGACAGTAAATAATTCTAGAATATTCCAGGGCTTTTTATAACCTTGAGCTCATCAATTCACAATAATACCTAAGTGGAAACAGAGCTTTATTTGGGGATGCAAAATACATTTTAGATATTTGTTCTTTTTTTGGAAAGAACATTAATCTTGTGACACATTGTACTCCATTCATCATGAAATATCAATATTTCTAACAATTATACATTTTCCAGCCCCTAATCTAGTCATTATATCTGATTCAGTCTGTCTTTAACCAGACATAGATGCCTCCTTTGTGGGGGGTCAGTGGGCTGGGTTCTAGGACTGTAGTGGTGAAAGAGATAAGCCCCAGGCCTCTGAGGCTTACAGTCATCTAACAGGCAGGATCAGACATGAGTAATAATGATCTTCATGATCTTAAGAAGACAAATGTTGTAAAGGTGCTATGTGTGAGTTTAACCCACGGAGTCTGTCCTGATCTGGGGAGTCAGAAACACTTCATTAAGGAAAACATGTCTGAGCTGAGCTTTAAAAATGAATCGACACCCTCTGATGGGGTTACTACGGGTGTGAATAGGGGCGTTAACAGCATGTGGAAAGGATCTGAATGGTAACATGCTAAAGAAACTGAAAAAAAAAACAAAAAAACAAAAACAAAGCCCAAACCACCAAACCCTGGGATTTCTAGATGAGAAAATGAGGGGACAGTGACATAAAATGCAGTCTAGTGAGGTGGGCTTTGAGCATGAAGGTTTTTGTGCCATCTCTAAGAGTAATAGAAAGCCACAGAAGATTTGAAGCAGGAGAATAATACAATATCAGATTTAACTTAAAATGAAATAAAAAATTCTGATTGCTGTGAGGAGAACGGAGGTGAGCACTTAGCTAGAATTTTTGTTCATCTAGCACACTTTTCCTCACCCCTAACTCTGGTAACAGAACCCCTTTGGTGGGAGAGAACACACCCCTTCCATGTGATTTAGGTAGAGGTGACCCTCCCTCTGTCCCATCAAGGGGGTTGGTACATAACCCATCTAAAATATAACTCATCAGAGTTCCCTGTTCTCCTGGTCCCAAGGTTTGGTTCAGGCATGGACACATGCCTTAAGTTAAACTAATCAGGAATTTCCAGAACTTTTGCTCCTAATCTCAGGGTACAGAAAGTCTCTGTCTTTCTGGGTTGCTAGTGGAATGGAGCAGATCAGATCAGCAAAATCAGCAATCCTTTCCATCATCTAGGGAGGGTCATCTGAGACTAAAACCAACACAGATGTTTATAACTAAGAGATGGAGAGGAAGATTGGTGAATAAATGAGGCAAATCCACAGATGTAGGCATTACTACTAGTTCATTTCCTCTTAGTTATGTGATCCAATGGATATGCTTCCATTTAAAATCATCTAATTTTAATAGAAGCTTTGCCATTTGCAGTCTACGAGTCCAGCCGACACTGGAGGCAAGGAAGAGTAGATGCAGGGAGATGGATTCAGTAGGCACCTGCAGTGGTGCAGCTGTGAGATGCCCATGACCTGGATTAGGGCGGTCTTCATGGTGATGGAGAGAAGCCAGCACAGTGAAATCTATTTATGAAACACAATTGGAAGGACTGGGTGGAGGGAAAAGGAAAGTGTCAAAAACATTGGCTAGTTTTTTTGGCTTGCATATCTGAGGATACTTTTCACTGAAATAGGAAACATCCAAGGAAAAGACACATTTGGGGAATAGTGGTAAAAGGAGGTGTTTAGTTCAGAACTGCTTTACTATCACAAAAGAACTCCCTAATGTCCATTTTATGCACATAGCCCATGCCATCATTTGTCTCCCTCCTCTGGTGTCAACTACTCTGTTCTCAGTCTCTATAATGTTGTCATTTTTAGAACATTTTATAAGTAGAATCATGGAATGCGTAAATTTTGAGATTTTTTTTCACTCGACTTAATTCCCTTGAGATTTCTTATGTGGTTACTTCTTTTCATTGCTGCATGGTGTACCCACAGCATGATGGATGTGCCAATTTTAACATGCATGTATTGAAAAGCATTTGGATTGTTCTAGTTTGGGGTTATTTATAAAACTGCTATGAACATTCATGTACAGGTTATTGTGTAAACAGAGGCTTTTATTTCTTTTATATAAATGTCCTAGAGGGCAAGTTCTAGGTTATATGGTTAGTACATGTTTAATTTCACAAGAAACTGCCAAACTATTTTACAGTTAACTATACCACTTTATGTCCCCACCAGCAATGTGTAAGAAATCCTGTTTCTCTGCATCCTTGATAACATTGGGTATCATCACTTCAATTATTTTGTTTTTTTAGCTAATCTAAGAGGTGTGTAGTGATATTGTTCATGTTTTTAACTGGGCTTTTTAAATTTTCTTCTTATTAACTTCTAAGGGTTCTTTATACATCTTGAATACTTGTCTTTTATATGTTTTTGAACACTTCCCATGTGTGATTTCCCCATTTATTTTCTTAACATCTTTTAAGGAGCAAAAGTTTTAAATTTTGAGAAAATTCAACTTGTCAATCTCTTTTTCATGCTCTTTTGGTGTCATAGCTAAGAAATTTTTATTTAACCAAAAATCCCTATTTTTCCTCCGACAGCCATATATACTGTTTACTACTTATCAGATGATGGACATTTTGACTCTATCCACTTTTTGATTATTATTAATACTGCATCTATGAACATTCATGTACAAGGTTTTGTATGATTATGTGTTTTCAATTGCCCTGGGCAATACTAGGAATTTCTGGGTCATATGGTTATTTTATGTTTAGCTTTTGGAGGAAACATCAAATTGTTTTCCACAGTGGTTGTACCATTTTATATTCCCACCACTGATATGCGAGGATTTCAATCTCTCCACAGTTTCTCCAGCAACTAATATTTAAATTTTAAAAATCAGAGCCATCCGAGTAAATATGAAGTGCTAGTGTGTTTGATTTTCCTTTTCTCAGTGACTAATGATTTTGACTACCTTTTCACATGTTTTATTCCATTTGTACATCTGGATACACAAATATACATGTGTAGATTCCATTTGGAGAACTCTCTTTTTAAATCCTTTGTTCATTTAAAAATTATGCTATTAAACTTTTTATTATTGAGTTGTAAAATTTTGATATATTCTAAATATAATTTCCTTATGAAATATGTAATCTTCAAATATTTTTTTCAATTTGTGGGTTTTTTTCCCACTTTCTTTGTTGTATCATTTGAAGCAGAAAAGTTTTAAACACTGAAGTTAAAATTTATCTATTTTTTTCCTTTGGTTGCTTGTATTTTATGTGCTATATCTAAGAAAACATTGCCAAGTCTAAGATAATATTTGAAATTCTTCTGTATTTATCTGTTTTTCTCCATCGAATAGCTTTTTGTTCTTTGCAATCAATTAAATATGCCCTAAAACAAAAGCTCTAACATTGAGGAAGAAGATAAACATCCCTTTGATATAATATTTTACTCTAAATTTAAGTAACACATGCTTTTTATCCAGACACTTCTCTCATATCCTATAAATCGTAATGTCTTTTTGTCTCACCGTTAGCGAATTGGACCTCCCATGACATTATCTTGGTTTCCCTTACTTCATCAGATATTCTCTGAGTGACTCCTCTCTGTGCCTGGGGTGATGCTCAGTTCTGAGAATATGGTAATAAGAAGAAATTCTTGCATCCAAAGAGTTATAATTCAATAGCTCAAGCAAAAGAGTAGATTCAGGAGATGTGGATTGAGTCCCATTTTACTACTTACTCTAACCTCTGGCAGGTTGGTTAAAAATTCTTTGAACTTCAGCTTCCTCATTGTCAAAGGAATTTGAAGATGATGAGTACTCAGTTCAAAAAGTTGTTGTAATAACTAAATAAAGTATTACCTGTGAGTAAAGAGGTAGCTATTAGATTGTACAAATGCTAGTTACCATCCTCAATAAAAATGTATTGACATGGGGAAGAGTTGATGTCCCTGTTATAGCTTTGGAAACCAAAGCCCAAAATTATTACACCTTGTTCTGAATACACAGACCGTTATTTGATGGTCTTTGCATTCTGTCATTTCCCCACTCTGCACTGCATGAATAGTATACATGCCTTTTTATAAGAGTAAATTGTCAATTTTCTAAAATTATTCTGGGACATATCTGAAAAGCCATAGTGTAAGATTAAAAAAAGAATAAAAACTCTATTGTGCATTTATCTTAACAACTTGGAGAGGACTTTTTTTTAGGCATGCTTGGAAATGGAAGATAGTTTTTGATTCTTATGCATATCCTCTGGGCTTTTTTGGGGACACTTTCAGAGATTATCTCTGGGATTCAGAAAAGCATAATGTCATTTTATTTTTCAACTCCTCAGGGTGTTAGGTATTTTAGGTCTTACTTTCCAGTCTTCCCTTTCATGGTAGCTATTATTTTTTCTATGTAATATTCATAATTCATTTTATTGGAGAATATATTTCATTTTATGCCAATAAATATGTATGACTCTTGGAAGAGGAAAAAATGTCTGAGCTGTGAGTGCTGGCAAGAATTACAGGCCATAGTATAGTAAACCAGAATGTGGAGATTATGTCATTGTGCTTTTCTGTATAAACCATATAATTGAGAAGAAAATGGGAATCATCTTCTGCTAAAATTCATTGTGGAAACATCTACAAATGCATGATGGTAAAATTAAACGGAAATGGTTTATCTTGTTTGGAAAATCACAATCTGTTTTAGAAGATCTGGGTAAAGAGATTTCAGATGTTGGTCTCTATTCAAGATTCCCTGACTCATTGGGTGACTTGAAAGTGATTTCACTTACCCTTTTAAGTTAGAATAATCATAGCTCATAACACTGTACTTGGCACTTGGGGATAACTGTAGTAATGTCTGGTATTTAGTGCATGATTTCTTTGTCAGACCATATGTTAAGCACATTACTAGATATCACTCATTTAACATTCCATACACTGGGAAGCATGTACAATGATTATTTCTATTTTATAGACAAGAAAATGGTAGAGATTTTTCATTGTGTTATAATCAAATGTTTACGTTTTGGACTTTTCTTTTACACCTGAATTTATGAGGACTGGAAGGTCAAAGCATCTGTCTCCTGTGCTTAGTATAGACTGGTTCATGGCAGCCACTAAATAAAAATGATCTAACATATGATTCAAGAATCCACTGTGGATAGGGTGAACAAAAGTGTGCAAAGATAAGGTAAGGAAAGAGCTGAGACTATTATAATTGTTTAGGCAAAATCAAATAAGTACTTATATTTGGATAAATAAAATAGAAAAAGAAAGATGAGGAGATATGAAAAGATAAATAATAAGTGATTTAATATTTTAAGTAAAGCAACATTATACATTTTCTCTGAAAGAACTATTCAGACTATGTTTATAGATTAATACAAAAACGTGTATATCAATTATTTTTATTATTAGAACTTTGAGCAGTCATTTGAAGAAAAATATGGTAAACAGTAAGAGGATGGTATAAAGCTGCATTAGGTATCTCGGCATTTATACTAGCAGATCCTTAGTCTGTACCTGTGATGGGCATCACTAATCACCAACAGAACTCTCCTTCCATGATCTCTGACTACTACTGGAGATACTTTTGAATTTGGTGCTCCTAATTTCCACAAACATTTAACTAGAATAGGCACACAAGTTGAAAACAATTTGCCTTTACAGGTTTATTGTAAGGAACCTCTCAAGTTCAGACATAGGAGACAGATCATTAAGTACGGGGGATAAAAAAAGTTTCACATATATTAGGTCATATGACCCTTTGGAAAGATTATTTAAGCATTCTATTGGAATTGCATTTTTTTATGTACACCTTAGAAACTTGAAATCTTGATACTATTTCAAACTTTCAGAAAAGTACGAAGAATTGTTTTACACTTTTTATTCAGGTTCACCAACTGTATACATTTTTCTCCATTTTCTCTGCCACTTTATCTATCCATCTTATATGTATACATACATACACACATGCATACATATATGCACAATTTACCTACATATGTATTTTTCTGAATCAGTTGGAAGTTATAGTCATCATGTTCCTTTACTCTTTGACTTAAAGTATTATTAATTTTTAAAATACCTACAATATTACTGACTCCTTTTTTATTTTGGTGTACAATTTTGAGTTTAGTATATGTTCAGATTCATGTAACCACTAATAGTTAGGAACCAAACAGTTCTATTACCCTCAAAATCTCCTTCTTGCTACCTTTATCCCTATTCCTAAACTATGGATCTGAAATCCTTCCCTGTCGTCTGTCTTTTTCAGAATGTCATATAAATGCAACCAGGCAGGATGTAACCTTGTGACACTACCGTCTTTCATTCAACATAATGCCTTTTAGATTTATTCATGTTGTATGTATCAATCATTTGTTCCTTTTGTTCACTGTTGAATAGTAATGCATTACATGAAAGACACTCCATTTTTTTATTCATTCACTTAATTATGGATATTTAGACTGCTTACAATTTTGACAATTATGAATAGAAGTACCATCAACATACAGGTTTGTTTGTCTGTTTTTTTGTGAATATACACTGCATTTCTCTTAAGCACATACCTAGGAGTAGGATTTCTGGTCATCTGTTAAGTGTATGTTTAAATTTATAAGAAATGATCAAACTTTCTTCCAGATGGTTTTACCCTTTGGCACAAACCTCAGCTGTCTAGTTGTTCTGCATCCTTGCGAGCACTTGATATTATCTGATTAAAAAAAACTTCAACTATTCTAGTAGGTGAGTGGTGATGTAATATGGTGGTTTCAACTAGCATATGCTAAAGGTTGTTGGTGTTAAACATCTTTGCTTGTGTATATTTGCTACCTGTTTCTCATTTTTGATAAAGTGTCCACATCATTTATTCATTTCAAAATTGGATTCACTTTAATATGGTTGATTTTGTGATTTTTTTAGTCAACTGCTTTATTGATACATGAATTACAAACATTTTGTGATAGTTTGATTCTAATGAAACCAATTTATTGCTTTTTTCTTTTATGGAATATCCTTTTGTTGTCACATTTAGGAACCCTGTGTAATGCAAGCTTATGAAGATTTTATCTTACATTTTCTTCTAAAAATTTATAGTTTTAGGCTTTAAATTTGAGTCAATAATCCATTTTGAGCTATTTTTTGTATATAGTACAAGGATTAGGTGGAGATACATTTGTTTTTCATCTGTGTGTCCAATTGTTTCAAAACCACTTGCTGAAAAGACTATCCTTTCTCCATTGAATTGACTTTGTTGTTTTGTTCAAAATCAATTGATCATATATGTGTGGGTCTATCTTGAAATTTTTATTCTCGTCTATAGATCTATTTGCTTATTGCTTTGCCAATACCACGCTGTTTTGAACTTTATCTAGTAAGTCTTAAAGTTGGGGAGTACGAATCCTCTAACCTTATTCATTTAAAAAAACAAGTTCTGGCTCTTGTAATTATTTTGCTTTTCCACATGAAATTTAGAATCAGCTTGTCTATCTCACAGAAAAAAAATCAACTGGGATTTAATTAGAATTACATTATTAAATCAATAGATGCATTTGAGTAGAATTGACATGCTGATACCAAATCTTGCAATCCATGAACATGGTATGTATTTCCATTTAATTAAGTCTTCCTTAATGTATTTATAAGCAATCTTTTCTTAAAAATTTTTCTTCTCTCTGAAAACTATATTTGGCACTTTTACAGTAGGTCTGCTGATAATGTATTCTCTCATTCTTTATCTGAGACTATCTTTATTTTGCCTACATTCCTGAAGGCTATTTTAACTGGATATAGAATTCCAAGTTGAAAGTGACTTTCTTTCAACAACTTAAACATGTTTCAGTGCCTTTTGACTCAAAGTTTCTTTTTTTTTTATAAAGAAAGCTGCAGACAGGCATGAAGGGGAGCAGAGTCAAGCAGGAAGGAAGGGACAGGAGAAAGAAGTACTTTATTTTTATTTAGTTGTTCATCTTGGTTGCTCTCCCAGCTCCAGGATGTGAACTGGAATCCTTGGAATGTATGTGGACTATGCGGGCCGAAGACAGCTGATGAAACTGCTACTCCTCCAGGGCATGCCAGACTCATGGTTTCTAATGAAAAGTATGGAGTCATTTGAGTTATCGTTGCCACATATATCATATATTACTTTTCTCTGGCTCCTTACAGTATATTTTGTCTTTGGTTTCCATAGTAGTTTTACTATGGTTTTATCTGGGTATGGACTTTTTGTGGTTCACTGACTTGAGTGTGAAAATTTGTCTTTTTCCAAATTTGGATATTTTAAACCATTTATCTCTTCAAGTATTTTTTCTGTGTGTTTCTTCCTATTGTCTTATCAGGACTCTAATGACACAAAATGTTAGAACTTGCAGTGTTTTCCATGGACACTTTAGACTCTACTCATAGAAAACAGGCATATTTAATATCTATTGCTCTTCATACACTGAATAATTGGGACTTGACCCTGGATATTTTGAATATTATGTTATAGGACCGTAGCTCTTGTTTACATCCCATGGAGAAATGTGTGTGTGCATTTGTTTTAGCAAGTGGTTGGCCAATTTAGTTTTAATTTTCAAGTTCCTTCACAGTCTTCGGTTGAATGTGACTCCAATGTTAGTTCAGTTTTTGAAAACTTTGTTGTGCTTCTTGGCTCTGCTGCATGTGTATAACATGAAGTTGCCAGTCTGGAATGTGGGCAGTGGTCCATCCTATAGATCTGACTCAATGCCTGGGTATGCTATTTATAGTCAGGCCAGGCAGACACAGCTCAGGGATGAGCTCATGAGTTTATACATAGTTTCTTAACTTTCTTCTCATGATTCCCCCTGGGAAATCTTTCCTGTTCCAAGGTATTCCTTTCCTGGTCTTCTACTAGAGACATGACTTTAGGTTTCTTAGTGTGTTATGCACTTTCCACAACTGTGTGTCTCCAGGACAAGGGTGAGAGGACTGAGAGGAGAGAGTGAAGGCATTACTTTCACACGTGGATTCACAGTTCCTCTACTCAGAGAGAAGGGCTCCACCCCTCTGAGTGTTAGGCATTTGTTCAGTATTGTTGCCTCTGTTCCACTGATGGATTGCTTGGGGAATGGGACCAGTGAGAGGAAAAAAAAAAGCAGGATTTCCCCAACTCTGACCCATAAGAGATGATTGTCCTGTTCCTCAGGCAAGGAGAAGTCTTCTGTCAAAACATCGTCTGTCTCCACCAAGCACATACTTCTGGGTTTCAGGTCATCTTTGAGTCCGGGCTTGGAGAAACCATATTCAAAAGTAGGAAAAATCAGCATAAATTTAGAGGTTTTCTGGGATTTATTTGCTTTCTATCTGCCACCATTTCCTTTTCAAAGCCCTTGAATATCTGCTCTGTAAAATCCTCTCCAAGGTTTTAGTGGCATCAGTGGGAGAGACAGGGTGAGGCACACATCCTCCATCATGTAGGAAGTAAGTCCATTGCTCTTAAAAACTCTCATGTTATATTTCTTAAGATGAACAACTTTTTCTCATTACTAGATTAAAAAAAACAAAATCAAGAAATTTAACATTTCAATAATACCATTATCTAAACCATAATCCATATTAAAATTTTATCAATTATTCCAATAATTTTCTTTATTCTGTCCCCTGATCAAGGATCTATTTAAGAATCATCCATTAAATTTATCTGCCATATCTTTTGTCTCCTTTAGTCTGGTATAGTTCCTTTGCTTTTGTCTTCTATGATTTTGACATTTTAAAGAATACAGACTAGTTATTTTGTAGGGTATCCTTCCATTTCTTTGATGTTCTCTTAAAGTGCTGCTAGTTTTCTTTATTGTAAAGTTAGTATTTTTGTGATTTTTTTTTAAGAGTTGGAATTTGAATATAATTATAAGGTTATAAGAACACTCTAGATGAGTGCTATCCAATAGAACGCTCTGCATTGATGGAATGCTAAATTCTGCACAGTTCAGTAGGGTAGCCATTGACTTTCATGGTTACTGAGCACTTGTAACTAGTGATGCTGAGGAAATATAAGAGATACAATTTGATGGTTAATATTTCCAGAGAACATGCTATATTAGCATTCCCTCAAGAGTTTTTTCATACACTGGTTTCTGAAAACTCTCCAAGAAAAGAGTTTCATGGTTAAATAAGCAAGGCTCATTTTACAGATCATACTTTCAGAAACACCATTGTATAGATAACCTATCATCTTGAAACCTACACATTTTTTTATTTTTGGTCTTCATTTGGCTTAGTGCCAGTGTAGGTGGAATTGTTAGCTAACTACTCTGAGTCTCCCAAAGCTCCTTAGCTGGTTTGTGTAAGTGACTCATTGAACAATCCAGTCAAGTCAAAAGCAGCAGTGGTGGGATTTACAAGTAGGCCAGTCATTTGACTCCAAAAGTTGAGGTACTTCTGACTTAACAGAAATGGTAATAGAGAAAGTGGTATTGAAGTTCAGGTTGCCTCATGAGACTCTGAGACTGATGAAAGCAAGTGTTCTTCAAAGACTTATTACTTAGTTTTTTGGATTTCATTTTAGTGCTGCAAAAACAGGAAATGTTTAGCATTCACGGAATGTGGTCATCTCAGTTTTTCTAAGGGAATGAATATTAATATTCATGGCCCCTGTCAACTCCAGCATAGCTTAGGATATGTTTCATTCTATTTAAATAATGAATTCATGGAACAGTGTAGTATGTTAATGTGTTAATCAGTCACTCAGAGCAAATATTCTCATGCAAATGCAGTTATCATAAAAGGGTCTAAGTGTCTTCCAAAATCACACACATAATCAGTTGCTGAAGGGAAGATAGAAAGTATGAGAGAAGAACGCTTAAAGGGGAGAGAAACAAGAATGATTTGTAGAGACAAGGAAATCCTGACCCAGAGACCAGAGCCAATAATTGGCTGGTTTCAATTAGAGGGGGTGGTGCTGTATTTCCTTGTCTTCTTTCTTTTCCCTCAGCTGTGTTCCTTTGGGAAGCTCTTTGGCTGAGCCAGTGTTGGAGAAATTTCATTCCTGTAACTATAACTGTTGTTTTGACTGACTTATAGCAGTGGGCTGTGATCTATAGTTTGAGAAAATTTCAAGCAAAGAAACTATCTGATGAGTTCAGGATTCAGATAAGATCTTGAAAATGGTAACAAGTCATTGTTGTCTGATGCTACAATTCCTGAAGGTAACTAGGTTTAAAAGCAGAAGTATTTGGGAGATGGATTTCATCCTCAATGAAAGTATATTTTACTTTCTTTTAAGGTACCTGGTGGAAGTTGTGACCCAGAAATGCCCCTATAAAACATTACAAATGGCTGTTTTTACATGCTGTTTGGCTCATGTTCAGGAAAACCACAGGGAAAAGTGGCTTTGAAATCTTTGTGTTTTAAGGTGCATACTATGATACTTGTGAAGATTATTATTATTATTTTTTTTTTTACCAAATATAACATTCAGTTACCAACGGAAGTGTAAAGTTCATATTTTCATGAAAATTTTACCAATGACCTTAACAGGCCTGTATAATAATGGTTCTTGTTTTTCATTCCTCAGTCTCTACTTAATTTACCACTAGAGGGCATTGTTGGCAATGATATCGAGAAAAAGCAAAAAGAATTTGCTCGATTTTTTTTTTTGTTTCCATTTTCACTTCAGTCAGTAAATAATGGACATGCAAAGGTTACTTTATTTGCTATTTTTGTCCTTATACTTTACATTCCAAATGCCTTTTAGAGTTTTTTTGTGCTTTAATAAAAGATAAAATGTAAAATTTGGTCTCAAACTTCTAACAAATTTAAAATCTAGAATCTATCGGTTTCTCCCCATATACTGTTATATATTCTTGGGCATCCTCTTAAGGAATGCATTGAGCACTTGGGGACTCATTATTCTTTATTTCCCAAGTAGTGAAATAATTCTATTTTCTAAACCATAGCTTCCCTGATATTTGTCAAAAGATCTTGGAATGGGAAGGGGACTATTTATAATAAAGTCTCTTCTACACACTCATGAGGAACTGTAAATTGGGTATATTGTATTATTTATTGTAAGTTCTTTATACGAAGAGAAAAGTTTGCATTTTTTGGCATTTATTGTATTAAGGTGATATCTTCAGTTGCAAATAACAGACACTAAATCAGGAATGCTCATACAAAAAAAAGAGGGGG
The DNA here is from genome assembly GCA_004363575.1 of Solenodon paradoxus. Lineage (NCBI taxonomy): Eukaryota > Metazoa > Chordata > Mammalia > Eulipotyphla > Solenodontidae > Solenodon > Solenodon paradoxus. The sequence goes on from RJWH01001751.1 coordinate 164,132, forward strand.
ATGGAATTTATAGTCAGAAAACAGAGATGTCTCATGGGCTACGACTACCATAAGAAGTGTATTACAGAGATCTGTCTGGACACAATCTCTTCTAATCTCTTGTGTTTGCTTCCATGTCATTACTTCATTCTGTTCTCTATGTATATTGGTATTCTCTGCTTCTTATACCCCCATGGCAAAATATGCTATGTGAATGAGTAAAACTGACAAATGGTCTTTGTTACTTAAGGGGAGGACATTCCAGTGTTTTGTGAAGCCAGCTACCTTTGCATGGTGCACTATGTGGAGTGACTAGTGGTCTCCATATCACGGCTCACTTGCACTCCACCTCCATGGTCAAGTAGGTCTCCTGGTTGATGCTTTATTATGTGAGTTCCTGTGGTTGAGGTTCTCATGAGGCTCTGATAGTGACTGAGACTCTGTATAAAGAAAAGATAAACGCATACCTGGAATATGTATTTATTCCTATGGAGATAAATGGTTGGCTTTTCCAAAATGGAGGGGCTACCTGTAGTCAACATACTGGTTGGTTAAGTAGCTGGTTGGTTTCCTGGAGAAATAATGTTATTTGGGGATTCAGTGTTGGTCTCAATAGCTGAGAAATTGATTGTTCAAAGGCAGCAGTAGCTAGATTGGCATTGATAAAAGGGGTCCATGCTCTTGGGCTCATAAGTTCTGTTTCTGCCACCATGTCCCCTGTAGTCACTTAAGCTATTAAGCTTGTTCTGGGTGACCAGTGTCAAAGACTATATAATATTAGTAATTTGTCTCTTTGGTTTTTCTGGACTTTTTCCATGATAGATGTTTTCTGGTTGATATTCACATGCAATAAACATGTCTTCATACTTCATTTTGTATCTTCCATGTGTCTATCCACAGACCTTTTCATCTTGATCTTCGAGTTCTTTTCCTTCCATTTTTCTAGCCAAACCACCAGGCCATTTTCTACTTCCAGGAATGTATAGATATTCTCACCTTGGGTCACTTCTCCTTTCATCCAAAGAGGATTAGTATTATTATTCACAGTTCTACCATTGGGAAGATTTTCTTCTCCAACATCCTAAATCTAGCAAGATGTGTCAAGCTTTAGTTTGCATTCAAATCATCTGGAAGGCTTTTTAAAAGTGATTTCTGGGATCAACCACCAGAATTTTTGATTTAGTAGATCTGGGATAGGAAGAAAGACTTTGCATCTCTAATAAGTTTCTATGTGCTACTGATGCTGCTAGTCTTTAGAATATACTTTGAAAACTACTGCTTTAGAAATTATAATATGCTTCCTTAACTTATCATGATATTTTAGTAGTATTTTTACCACCTCATGAACAATACTAAAAGCTTATATTTATAAAATATCCCGTATTGTTTTTCTTCTACCTATATTATATACTACAAGTTGTTTTTATTATTTATGTTCTTTTAAATAGTCACTAACCTTCCAAAAAGTTTTTAAAAATTCAGTGTATTACATTTATCCATATATTTACCTCTTCTGGAACTCTTTATTCTTTTTTTTTAAATTCCATGCCTTTCATTTGGGATTATTTCCTCTGATTCTGCATAATTTATCTTAGAATTTTATCTATTACAGATCTGCTGGTTGTCAGTTCCTTTGGTTTTGATTTGGTTTGAAAATGTCTTTATTTCACCTTCAATTATGAAAGATATTTTCACTGAGTAAAGAATTCTAGGTTGGCAGTTTTTTTTCATTTTCTCCTCAGTACTTTAAAGGTGTCATTTGGCATCCGACAAAATCATGTAATTGTTTCCCATGAAAAGATGTCATTTTTTTGTTCTTGCAACTTAAAATTTTTCTTTAGTCTTTGCATTTCTAACGAGTTTCTACATGATGCTATAAGTGGACTATATTTGATAAATATAGTTTATTGATAAAATAATTTAGTTCATATGTTATAAATAAAATATACTTAACATTTTATAAACTATATAGTTTATTATAAATAAAATTTATGTTAGTTCGAAACAGTCAATTCTGATATTTTAGGAGTTTTTCCTTTGTGTTTATTTTATTTACAGATCAAAGTTTCTTGTACTTGTGGTACTGTCTTTCAAAAGTTTGGAAAATTATCTTTTTATATTCTCAAAGCATTATCTTCTCAAATATTCTTTTTCTCCATTTGTTCTCTCTTCTCCTAGGACTCCAATCATACAAATATTAGACTACTTGATGGTGTTTTTTTTTTCCTTTTTTCAAATTCCTTTACCTGTTTGTGGTTTAGTTTTAATAATTTTTTTTTTATCTGTCTTTGGAATCACTGATGTATTCCATGGAATTTTATTTGCATAGACTGATCTAATTCTAGAAAGCTCATTTGGCTCTTTTCAGAGATTCTACTTCTCTGCATACATTCTTCATATTTGCATCCATTTTGCTTATATTTTTCTCTATTTTTAACATATTTATAATTTTCATATTTATACATCTGTTAATTCCAACCTCTGCATCATTTATAGGTTCATTTTGTTATTTTCTTGCCTACAAGTCACATTTCCCAGCTTCTTTCTATGTCCTTTTTACTTTTAAACATTTATGTAGATATGGACATGGATATGTTTCTCTACAGGGGACATACTTTTCCTCCATCAGGAAGCAGGTTGAGGGGCCTTTTGCCTCAGTCATATAGAGTTGCATTGGGACAGAAATGGATTACAACTTTAGGCTGCCTTGGTTCCCAATGTACTGAGAATGAGATCTGTCCGATTAAATACAAACATTCCCTCCCTGTGACTCTGAGATTAAGTCACTGTGGGACCATGTAGACCTCTTTCTCTCTCTTTACCCAACCTCCTGTCCTATCCCTTCACAAACTGCCCAGCATTTATCACAAGTCTTGCGGGTAAAGACTGACCAGTGGGAAGACAGATTATTCTTTTGGGAGTTTCTCTAGATTTCAAAGTATGTGCTCCTGACAGTTGGTGCTTTTTAGTATAATGCCTGACTTAAAACTTTTAATTGCTGAGGTATCCACTTCAAGACTTGAATACACATAAAATAACTGAATAAAAAAATCCCCAAATAAACACACGGTCCATCACACAACTAGAAATAGAACCAGAGATCTCTGGTTGACTTAGATCATTGAAGGTCTGTCTGTTTTCTTCCCCTTCCTATGTTTCAATTCACTCTTCTGCTTTAAACTCATCAATAAATAGTGAGCCTGGGAAACACTAGGTTTCTCACTCTCAACTCCAAGACAAGCAAATTCTCAGGTGCACATTCTCCCCTTACCAATGACCTGCACATGTGACCCCAGGTGTGCCAATACCCTCCAGGACTTGTGACTGATCAACCTTGCTTTTTTTGTTTGTTTGTTTGTTTGTTTTAAGTTTCCCATGATTATTGCGAAGGTATCTTGCGCTCATATTAAGAAACACAAGGGCCAGTCCAAAAACAACAATGGTTCCTAGAGGAGAAAATCTGTTGGGGCTTCACAGAGACCCAGGTGAGTGCTCCCAGGCATTTCTCATCAACGGTATCACTCTGGGGAGGCTGAGACTAGCACAGAACATGTTCATGCTCTTGTAGTTATTTTAGACTCTGCTAGATTCTCCTTCTCTCAGAATGTTTTTTTTTTTCCTTCTGGCAAGCTGAATTATTCACCTACCCCAAGTTCAGCAAATGGTACCATTGAAGAATGGTTCTTCCTGTACGTAATTTAACTTGTTTAGACTTCTTTGTGTCCACTTATTTTTTTAGGCTATCCATTCATTCCTCCCCGCTCCTACCACTTGTTACAGGGAGACCTATGGTTAGTCTTACATTATAACCAAAAACCACTCATCTAATTTATTTTAACCATGTAAAGCACAATTTAGATATTATCATCTTTATTTTACAGATTAAGATGAAGCTTAGTGAGAATCACTTACTCACATCATCCTATTTGTAAGCAACAGAGTGCGAATTTCAGTGCAAACTGAACTTTCCATGCCTCTAAAACATGTCTATTTCCCTTCCCTGAATTTTCCCTTTCCTCTGCCCATTATAAATGTAAAGCTGAAAGATGACACAGGAAAAAAGTTTTCTGACAAAAAAACGTGTTCTGTGGTCAAATCAATCGAAAAAATGCTGTAGACTATTTCCCCTTCTTTAAGATTCCTAATATCTGTCAGCCTGTTTCAAGTCCTACAGCGAAGAACTTGTTTAATAAAATGTTTTGTAAACTTTAGACCTCGGGACTTTCCCCCACCTCAGCAAATAAGATCTATTAGCACTGCATATTTAGAGTTAACGTCACATACATTTTGCACAAAACAGCACTACATTATTTTGCCTCCCAGATTCTGCTGGTCATGGCATCCTAAAAGGTCATTTATGCTTTATTTTATAATAATTCACCAAAGCATTTGACAGGACTACAGTGCTAAATTTTATTAACAATCCCTATAGAAGAAATACACATTTAACAATTCTGAGTAAATAAATTTTTAAAATCATTCTTTTTTTTTTAAAGGAAAATGTCATATATATGAAATAATAATAATAGTATAAGATATTGTTTCATTTAGAATATATATTCTTAGTTGAATTATGAATTGTTTTATAGCATTTAGAAATATTTTATATCAAAAGAACAAGGAAACTCAGCAACTGAAAAACTTAAATGTTGTACAGACAGAGGTTATAAAAATCAAAGTATTTCTTCTATAAGGTAGATTCACTACCTTATTTTAAATCAAGATAATATAAATCACTACCTTAACTTCATGTTTATGCCTGGATTGAATGGACAGGTCATTGCTGAAGTTTCCCTTGATCACCAGGCAGTTTCTTCACTGTAAAGTGCCCTCCTCCAGCCCCCATTTCCATCCTGTGCCCTCTGCAGCCCACATTTAATGAGGGGGGAGTTACATTCTACCTTTTTGAAGGGAGATATCTACATAAAGCATTTGATATTTTCATGCTGGGAGATTTGTCTATGCTCTCCTCTTTACTTATTAATTCAATCATTATATCAGCATGTACTTACGAGTATGTATTTTGTATCTCAAGTTATAATCCAAAACAAGCTTATTCTGTGGCTCAAATTGTTCGAGCTTTTTCACTGGGAATTCTTTCAGTTTATTTTTGTGTCCCCTCTGACATTCTGCCATGATGTAAGGCTATTGTTTGATTGATTTTTGAATGGTTCTTTATTATACCTTCTCTGCCCCAGTCCTAAAAATGGTTAACTTCTGGTTCCATGTATTGGAGAATGGTACTAGTAGTAAGATCTGAGCACTAGATGTGCTTATTATTCCTACTGCTGTGTCACTTCTTCAAGGTTCTCTCAGAGAAACTCAACTGAAATATAGTTCTTATGCAGCTACTAAAAACAGATCAACAACTCAAAATTGTGCCCATTGCAACAATCTATATGGAACTGGAGGGGATCTTGTTAAGCAAAATTAGAAAGAAAAAGAGAAATACAGGATGGTTTCACTCATACGTGGAATATAATGAAATGAAACAAACAGATAACCCCAGCAAAGAATCAAAGGACACAAGATGATGGCTGCCAGACAACAGGAAGGGGAAGGGAAAGAAAGAGGGAACAAGGTAAAGGACCCTGGGACTCTGGTGGTGGGAGCGATGTGTGATACCCACAGACTAAGGAGTGAATTCAACATCTTAAAATGAGTATGACTTTGTAAACCAAAGAAATAATAATGAAATAATTATATTAAAAATAAAATATAGTTCTTACGACACTTTTGTTATTTTTAGTCTTAAAGATTCCATTTGTCTCCAAAGTTATTTTAATTAGTGCCTTAATCCTATCTCTATAAAGTCCAAAGTAGCACAAAACTATAAGATGCAATAAAGTCAACCCTAAAGACTCCTTTAGTAATAACCATCAGGAAGCTTATTACAAAACAAACAGCAAGGTTTATTACTCACAAGTCCTGACTGACAGAGCAAGGAAATATGTGTGCACTAACACATATTTATTAGTATTTCTATATGTAGCCAACTGTGTATATGTTAAGCTAAAAATGCTTTATACTGATATCTCTAACTCCAACTCACCATAATAAGATCATTCTAGTGTTTCGCTCTTTGCAACCTGCTCTCCAGCTAGCAGGAATTCTAGCTCCCACCATTTCCACCAATTACATAGTAATTTAATACCACTGTACATGTAGAGTGACTTCCAAATTGTTCATCCAACCTTCATGGAAAACAACTATCAATTAAAATATAGTTTTTATGTACACTTTCCTTTGTTTTTAGTCTTATAGATTCCACTGATTTCCAAAGTTCTTTAGGTCAGCACCTCAATCTTAACATCACTTAGGATTTATAAAATCCAAAATAGCACAAAACTACAATAAAAACTAAAAACAAACCACAGTAATTTTCACTTCTCAGATTAATAATGGTACCTTAATATCATCAAGTATTTAGTCCGTGTTCACATTTTCTTCTATAATCATATAAATGTTCTATTTTATTGTTGACTTGAGTCATAATACAAATAAGTCTCACCCATGGAAATTGGCTGGTGTAACTCAAGTTTCTTTTGAATTATGAGTTTTCTGTTCTCATTTTTATCTTGCCATTTAATAAAAAAGGATATTTGTCCCACAGAATTTCCCCAGTACTAGATTTCGCTAATATTTAATATCTTATGTTTTTCTCTATATTTATTATAATCTGGTATCCCTGTTATCTGCATTTCCTATAATCATGTATTTAGTCCAGGAGCTGAGTACTTCTGATATTGAGTATTTAGGACATTCCATCAAGAAACACCTATCTATCTATGTATCTATGTATCTGTTTATCTACCTATCTGTCTGCATTTTTTGATGGTAAGACTGATCAATGCATTAAGATATTGTCAACATGATTATTATAAAATTCACTAACAGTTTTTACTTAATCATTTTAGCAAACACTGAGGATTATTGCTTAGATCCATTAATTCATCAGGACTTAGAAAATGGTGATATTCTAACAATGCCATTTTAAAATATTTATGCGTTACACAGCTTCTATAAAGATATTTTTTAATCATTGGTCTCCATGAAACAGTTTCTATAGAAATGCCTGATTCTGTCCTTATTTTTTAGTTTTCAGCAAAATAAATCAATTCTCCAGCAAATGCTATATAGGTGACTGAGTTCATGATTTTTCACATAATTTTTTGTTTCAACATATTGCTATTATTGTTATTAATTTGTCCTCAAAATTTCCTCTTATTCACCATGCAAGAACCTTCAATTGATTATGTCTTTTTGATATGACCCCAATCTTCTTTGATAGTTTCCTTGCTTTTGGTTTCAAGCTTGTGCATTTGCTGCCTCAGATCCAGAATAAACTATTTCTTCAGGATCCCTGGTTCCTTTTAGTAAAAGGTATGCAGAGAGCTGGGTATTAGGTGACATATTGCTCCCAGCTTGATCATTGTTTTAGGCATTTTCTGTGGGAATGGCTAAGAAATACAGTTTTGAGCTTTTTAAAATTTAGTTTTGGTTGTGGTTATTAAAGCAGAATATTCCTTCTCTAATTCCTGAGTTAAGGGAGCTCAGAGTTCACAAGTCAGTGCTGACTATTCTTCATCTTGCTACTCTGCCCAGAATTAATCACATGCATTTGGAAAGGATTCACTGAGCATGCCCAGCTCAGCTCTGGTGTGTCTCTCATAATAAGGCTGCCTTCACAGAGCCTTCTTTTTGGCTCCTCTGTGCTCTGAGCCTTCCCTGTTCCTATCCATCCAGGCCTGCAAGACACTGGACAGGGGTTTTGCTTAATGCTATTTAGTGAACAAATCAATATTGCTCTTTTTTAAAGTAGTGACCTTTGAGAGCATCTTTTTCAATCCAAAGATGACACTGTAATTTTCTCTGTCATAAGAAATGTATACTTTTAAAAGGAAAAATACATCATAAATTCATTCTGTTATTTCCGATTTGAATTTAGTATTACCTTTTTTCTCAGCTTCTGTTATTTTAAAATTGTATGTCTTTTACGGAAAGTCTCTATTCCAAGTGACAATAACACCCTTTATTATTTGAAAGGAAACAGAGCCAGATGGAAATGTATACTGATTCCATGTAGGCAAAGTTCAAAAAACAAAGAATAGTAACTCACAGTATTCAGAGATCAATGCTTGGGAGGCAACACCATAAGGGATAGAAAAGGCGTGATTGCTGTGGAGTCGGCATGGTCTTGCTTTTAGAAGAGGGAGGATTATACTTAAAGGAGTCCCTGAGGAGTTCTGGGCATGGATTTTACCTCTTGACTTGAGTAGTGATTACATGAGTGTCCATCTTACATTTGTTGGTAAATTGCTTGTTTACACTCTTATTGTTTCTTTCTCCAGTAGATTTCCTTTTTATTTTCAAAGTGATAACACAAAACAAAAAACAAAAAAAATAGTTATATCTCCTGATTTCCTCTGAGAAATGGTGGCTAAATGTACTCTGTGTTCAACTCTGAGGAGGAAGACTGCTCTGGGCCACTGCAGAGGCAGGATTGAACTAAAAGGTGATAACTGTAATTGCTGAAGAGAAAACACCTTTTGCAGCCTGAGTTCTAATCTATTCATTTGGCCATTCATCAGTAAGCTTCACCAAGTTCTTCCTATGTGGTAGTCACTACCTAGGCACTGGAAATATAGAGATGACTAAGAGTATGATGTTTGGCTTGAGTGCAGGGTAAGGAATTGGCACCATATAATGTGCATGCTGTGAAAATGTCTCTCTAGAATAGAGCAGGGGAACGAGGAATAATTCAGTTAAAAAAATAAGGACTTTTCTTTTTTTAACAAAAATTATATCATACAGGAAATGAAGAGTTCATAAATCTTTGAAAGAGAGAGATGAATTAAGCCATGTTCATAGAGGAAGGGCTATTGTTGTTAAAACTGGTCTCCTACTACCCCTTGAGTTGTACCCCTCAAAGTGTGAAAGCAGTGAGGACTTAAGGTCTCAGAAATCAGGAAACGTTGTTTACATGTGCAGCTCAGTATACGTGGAAGACTCAGTTTAGGAGCAAGAGAGGAACTAAGAGTTCTTCACAAAAAAAATTTGGTTCTAAGAGTTGGATTAATTGTAATATGGTGAGAATGATGGCTTATCAGAGGGACATTTAACCTACTGTGTTGCTATCACAGTGTAACTTCGAGAGCTGATTTGAGTAATGCTGCGCACCATCTGGATGTGGACAGATTCAGTGTCCTCTCTTTCAAACTCTGATGTCGCCTGCCTGCCAGTGCCCCTTGGGATCACAGACACAATAATATAATTTATTGGCAATCTGGAAAGATAGAGAAGCTGCCTATTTAAGATAAAGTGAATTAGCAACCAGATTGGCTTCCTGGAGAGAAGAGGTGGTTTGTCCCCTTCAGTAAAGACAAAGTCTGTTCCAGCGGAGACCCATGATTGTTCTTTGCTGGTACAGTTGATGGGGTGAATGGGCCACTGGAGTGCTTACTTTTCAAGACCCAGTTAAGGAAAGGTGGTGACAGAAGCAATACATGTCTGTCTTTTATAAGTACAGGTGTTTCAGATGTTGCCTTAACACTTCATGTTGTTTCCATGCCCTGCTGTGTCAGCTCCTGCAGCTCAAGAGCCAGAAGACTGACTCCATCTCCTAGACTCCCTTTGGATTTGATGTAATGAGAATGAGATGTATTCATGGAGACTTAAAAGGCAGCAGAGATACCCTGACTTCCAGTTATGGTTTCCTGCAGCTCCAGGACAACCAGGCAGATTCTCCTGATTCCTTGGATGAAGATGACAGCTATATATTAAAAGCCAGGGGCCCCCACTATCTGTAATTTCACTCCTAATTCTACTGGAGGTTCTGAAAACACCTGAATCTATGTAGAGATCCCTTCTTGTTTGTCAAACGTAGTTTCTTTTTTGTTGAACTGATTTTAAAAGTTGTATTAGAGTATCTATAGCTGAAGTCACATGGTAGGACCAATGAGTGTTTCTGAGAAAAACAAATGGGAAGATACAAAGAAAGACCTTTTTCTTAGACTCACTGTCATTCTTTTGCCAGACACAGTCCCTGGCAATAAAAAAGAATATATAGTAAATGTAACAATTACCCTAGTGACTGTCCAGTGTTGTCTTTTCACAGGAGTATTTAGACACCACTTGAAGGCAAGTTTCATGTGTGGAGATATGCTTCACAGTGAAACCATTCCAAGAGGGTTGAAATGAGTCGCAGTAGTTAATGAGTCTACGGTAGTGATGAGTCATTGGAACCAAAAATATTTTGCACAGTGCTTGGCAGATGGCCAAATTCTCTGACTTGAGCGACTGAGATGACATTTTGGAAAATGGGAAGAAAATTATCTTATGTCACTATCTCCCCATGGAACATGTTTATCAGCTTCCTAAAGGAATATTTTCAATTTTGCACACACTGCTCCCCTGAGTTGGCACACCCACTCTAATGCCACCACTCTGACTTGCAAATTCCTATGACTAATTTTTCAAACCTCATCTCAGTTCTGCAATGTTTCCAGAGGCACAATTACTCTCTCCCATCACTGAAGCCCACAGCTGCTTGTTTCCACTGTTATTAGGCTATCTATCACTCTGTAATTTACCTGTCCCTGTAGTTGTCCTATTCGCCATTCTTCTGGATCAAGGTCCCTGCCTTGCTTGCACTTATGTACATAGTACATGACACATGGTGGGGCTCAATCCATTTGTTTCTTTGTTAAATGTTTCTGTAGGTACTATGAGGAACTAAAAATTATAACAACAGTGATAGTTATCAAAGAGTTAAGGCATTGCCTTAAGTGGTTTACTTGTATTAATTCACTTAATTTTCCAACATCATCCAGGAGGTAAAGTCTATAATCCCCTTTACAGATAGGAGACGGAAACACAGAGAAGTTAAGTAATTTGTCCTAAGTCACACAGCTACTAAGTGGTGAACTTAGAAATTACAACCAACCATAAAACATATAGAAGAAAACATAGGTAATATATTTCACATTCATAGAAAAGTCTTTCAGAATTCAAATATAAGGACAAGAGAAATAAAAAGAAAAACAAATGGTACTACATCAATCTAAGGAGTTTTTGCACAGGGAAAGAAACTATTGCCAGAATGTAAAGATATCCTTCAAAATGAGAGGAGACAATTAAATGCACATCAGACAACTGACAAGGGGTTAATAGCCAAGATACATAAAGAATTCATACAACTCAACAACAAAACCCAAAAATCTCAGTAAAAAAATAGAACACTTGAATAGACACTTCTCTAAAGAAGACATACAGATGGCCAGTGGGCACATGAAAAGATGTTCTTTGTCACTTACTAGAGAAAGGAGAATCAAAACCATAATGCGATATCACTTCACTTGTGAGAATGGTCTTTATCAAAGAGACAAGAAACAAGTGTTAATGAAGGTGTGGAGAGAAGGAAAGCTTCATAAATTGCTGGTGGGAGTACAGGTTGGTGAAGACACTTTGGGAAATAATATGGCAATTCCTCAAGGAATTGAAAATAGAACTTCCATACAACCTGGCAATCCAACTTCCAGGTATCTATCAGAAGAATATGAAAATATTAAATCAAAAAAAATCTATGTATCTCTATGTTTACTGCATAATGACCTATAATAGCCAAAATATGGACTCAATCTAAATGTCCATTGATGGATAAGTGACTGAGAAAGATATAGTAAATATACACAAAGTGGATTGTGTGTATGTATGTATTTATACATGTATATATATATATATATATGTTTGTATATAATATATATGTTGATAGATAAGCTTAGACTAAAACTTTGAACTTTGACTATGGAATTGAGGTTACCAGAGGGGAGGGTGTAGGGTTGAGATCACATGGTAGAAGTTCATTTATTATTTTGTTATTTTTCCTTCCTTTCTTAATATGTGTTTAATGAAAGTTTAAAAAAGAAAGGAATTACACTCAAGTATTCTGACATCAGAGATGACACACTTAAGAATTATACTGTATTTCTTCTCTATTATACCTAAGGAAGAGACTCTAAAGATAATTTCAGTGGGACAGAATAAATAATTTTACATAGAAATATGAAAATTATAGTAACCAACAGAGAATGTCTCAAGATTAATTTGGAAGTTATATTTGAATGAGTTAGAGCTATCCTTATTTGCCTAAAAGGAAGTCTCTGATTGAGAATTTAGTAACAAAAACAAATTGTAGAGTAAGCATGAGATTTCTTTTGCGTTAAAAGAACATGAAGCCCCCACACCTGGCTCCTTTCCTGAGACACGGTCTCCATGCTCATAGCACACAGGCCAGGCGAGAAGCATTGGTTATGATGCAGGAGGGAGACAAGCTTCATCATTTTTTTATTTTTTTTTTGCATGATTTCACTGGTTTTGGTGGCAAGATGCTGCCCTTTTAATATTTGAAGAGGAATGTAATAAGGAAAACTTGTTAAAGATAAAGTAAAATTCTAGCAAGAAATTCCAGAGAAGGTGAATTGTCAAGTCACACCTGGTAGGCAGAGTCCACTTAATCTGAAGCAGTTTCAATGATACCCTCATGTTAGTAGAGGTAGTTTCCCTCCTTTTTAAATTTTTTTTAAAAGAAAAGTGTAAACAGGAATGGATGCAAGAAGACAAGTAGGCAGAAAGTGAGAGGAAGAGAGAGAAGGAAGAAGCATTTATCTATCTTATTTCATTGTTCATCTTGGTTGTTCCCCCTCTCCTGGGTCTTAAAGAAAAGGACCCAAGTCCTTGGGCTGTGTAGAGGACTATGCCCAATCAAAGGCTGTGGATTTAACCAAGGAGTACCTACTTCTTAAGGGCTGTAGGAAATAAGGGAATTGTGGCCTGATGCTGGGGGCTGGGCTTAGTGGGGTTAACATATGCATTTGGGCATCTTGCGCATTCACTTCCCTGCAGGAGCCCCTAGGGCTCAGCTGCCTGTGGAGTGAGAGCCCTGACCCTCTGAGCAGCCAACTTGCACAGGAAACAAGAGGGCCAGAACATCAGTCCTCTTGTTTTCCACTCTGCTGAAGACAAGAGGCTCCATGAGGCCCGTGAGGACTGTGCGAGGCTGAGCAGTGGAAGAGGACTCCAGAAGCCAACATCAACTCCATATGACCCACCTTGTGCCTGCTGTCTTCCCTTCACTGCTTTCTGCCCCAGCCTTGCTATTGCTGTCCTGGGAATGGGAGCGAGAGGGCGACAGGGTAACTTTACATCAGGCCCTATTTTCGGGGCCCGGTGGTCAAACGTGGTGGAACGTCCAGGTTCACACTCTGGCCCTTTCGTCCTTTGTGAAAGCACTGTTTGAGACCTGAGCACCTGACTCATGGGCTTTGGAAATAAGTATTTATTTTTCCCTCTGGTACCAAGAATGTCAGCTAGATATAGCCATTTGGGAAAAACAACTTTCCTCTAAATTAAGTAGAAAAGAATTAACATGGGATAGTTGTGGAGCAGAATTTGTATAAATACCCGGATTCTTTTATTTTATTGTCTGTCTTCACAAGTAGGTTATGTCTTTTGAATGAACATTCTTTTATGACCAAGTGAAAAATACCAACTTTATCCAGCAAATCCTTAACATTCTAACCAAAAGTAGAGTTAAAGAAGATACATCCAAATAAAAGTAACACTTTTTTCCTGGAAACATGATAAATGCGGTAATGTGTGCAAGAGAAGAATCAGCTATAATCCTATTAGTTAAATGTTGCAGCAGCCATGTCGGGATGAAGGAGAAGATGGCTTAGAGCAGGAGAGGTGCTTGTGCCAGGGGTGTGTTTGATTTCCACTGCGTTTTTGTCCACTCGCAACGCAGGGACAGCAACAAACAGTGTCACTTATGACATTCAGTGTTTCCCAGACACAGTTTACAGGCAAGAATAAACAGCAAGATGTTTGAGATGGATATGGTAACTACCGCAACAGATGTTAAAAAAAAAAAAAAGCAATTTCATCAAATATTCCCTGATGGTTTGCTTCCAAAAGAGCATTCAGCAGGTGTCAGATGAACACCTCTGAGTGACAGTGGCCCCATTTGTCTGCAGCAGCCTGCCTGTGGCTCGCCTAAGAGGCCTGAAGGCCTGTCTGGTCCCGCCCATAGTCGGGTAACTCTCAGGATAGGAAGAACTGGGCTCCAGGTGTCACAACAGCACAAGGGACGGACATTCAGGCCACTGACGGTTCTTTGTCACAAGAAAATTCCAGTGGCAGCTCAGAGGGGTCCAGGAAGTGAAAGAATCCCTCAGACTGCCACATGACCCCCTTTCACCAGCACAGCCTGCCGTGTCTAGAGTTGTTTCTTCAACACATCTAGGGAGCCACCACCTAGAACCTCAGGAAATGCAGGAGCAAACATACTGAATGCTACAACTGGAGAGAAGTGGACCCCTCACCTCATAAAGAAGGGAATCCCCAGGAAACCAAAACAGAAGAGGAAGAAACAGGGAGGAAGCTAATAATCTGACTTTGAGTGGACAGATAAAACAGAAACAACAGTGACTCTCTGGGGGCGTCTCAGAAAACCTCCAGTGTAGACCTAACACCTCTGCTCTCTTGTAAACCCTATTCATGTTACCAAGAACTCAATAGCACTGATTAAATTGGTTAAAAATAGCTGTGCAAACATTTTGGTGTAGGTTTATCCGCATGTAATATATTGTATATTTCCTAAGTTATCAAACGGAGGTTGTCAGTATCACATTGCATCTCATTATTATTATATATAGTTAAAACACATTTAGTTTCTATTCCTTTTTTTAATGTACAGGTAGCAGCTAATATTTAATGAAATACTGTGCTGTTGGACTTTTGGGATGTTTTGGATAAGGGTCCTTGTGTAAATTACCCTCCAGTTAAAAAAATGTTATAAAATTTAGAGAGAGAGAGAAAAGTCTTCGGGAAATAATCTAGTTTATTCCAATATATACTATCCTTAATGTCCCTATAAGAGGACTGAAACTAAGTGACACTGATTAAAGGATTCATTCCATTCTATTTTCTTTTATTCCTCTTCTTGCTCAGGTACCCAGCACCTTTGGACCCCTTCTCTCTCTGCTTTGTTGCTAGAAATGAGGCTCAAAGTCCATCTCTCTGATAATAGTAACAACTACAATAACAGCAGCAGCTAAGGCATCTAGTACCTACCATACACCACATTCTAGTCTAAGTTTTACATTTATTTTAACACAATTCTTGTAAAACCTTCTGAAGTAGATATACTTACTATCTTCAAATTAGATGAGATGGAAGCACAAAGAGGTTAATGAATCAAAATCACATAGAATTATCAGGTGGGGGAGCTGAGATTTGAGCTTAGGCTGTTAAGTTCCAGAATTCAAAATCTATTATTCAATAACATGATCTTGAGACTAAAGATGGCAAAGAAGTTTCATTCTGAGTTCTAATTTCAACCTCTGGACACGGTTGCCTGGAAGAGGGTGTTGAGAAGGGTTCTGAGGCTGTAGTTGATTTTAGACAGGGAAAGTTCATGAAATACGAAAAATGTTTCTCCTCTCTTGTGCTCTTCCCTGTAACTTGGGCTGCTGTGGCCGTCCCAAAGTCTCAATTCTGTCTTCTCAACTCAGGGAGATGGCTGGGCTTTGCTGGGGTTCCCTCTCCCTGTGCTGAGGTTTGGAAAGCAGCCAGTGAGTGAGGACAATTGTAGGGTTCCCCACGTTTTGTCTCTGCTTTTGAAGAGATCCACTCTCTACTATCTATTTTCCAGAGTCTGAAACCACTTTTTCACATTTTTTTATTCATTTCTTTTTAGCCGTTTAAAGAAGGAGGGTGAATTGCCCTGTGGCTGCATCACAGACAGAAATGGTCATCCAGACTGGCACAGTATTCTTTGAATCGTGGGGCTAAGGGCCTTGATTTCTCATCCCTGGGGACAGTACCTGGTACACAGGAGACAGCCAAACATCTATGGGATGACTGCATTCCTTAACTTTATACAGTATTATTCTTTGCTCTCCAGAATAGACACTTTGTATAAAACTTCAAAATCTTGTATTTAAACATATTCTAGCTTACGTTGAAAATCCCTGTCCTGTCAGTCACCCTATGACTTTTTCCCTTCAGGGATCACATGCCCCTTGCAGGGCAGGGATGAGGATTCACCAAGAGGTGGTGTATGTGCTGTGCACAGAGCATTCTCAGAGAAAACACAGCTCTTGCTGTTGATCCCCAAGTGCTAAATAGTGACTTTACGTAATGCAGGTGCTCTCCTTATCCACACCTCTGATAATCTTCATAATATACTTTCCCCCAAATGACGACTGAGGTTTTAATAGAAAGCAAACAAAAGTATGGAGAATCTATGAAAGAAAAAAAGGTATTTGAGTATTTGAGTATTTAATATTTGAGTATTTGGGGACTTGAGAGCAGGGCTTTGAGTTTATGGAAGGCTCTTAAGTATCACACTCTATTTCTGACTTTGAAGAAAAACAGCTGGGCTGACATGACAGACTTTGTCTCTCACGTTTTCCACCTGCTCGTCATATACTTGTGTGTGCCAGAGGCTGTTTTTTTCATAGAGCTCATAATGCTCACCGTAGTGCTCCCCTCAGTGCTATCAGAATAGACAGTGTGCTGCCTCGACAGCTGTACAGTTTGGAGACCTCTGTGGCCTCCCCACAGTGCCCCTTGCCACTCCGCTCTCACTGTCAGGGGCCCTGGCCAAGCAACCCTCTTCGTCAAGGGAAGCAGGCCCTGAGTGGTGGCCCTGCCAGCCTGTGGAATGTTCCTCCTGCACCTCTAGGTTCATTCCATTGAACAAAGAAACTTAGGAGGAGAGAAATTGTCAGAGAAGGGAGGAAAGGACAGGGAGAGAGAAGGCACTTACAGTGTGCTTGCCAATTCTTTGAAAACTCCAGGAGTAGAGATGGGATCCCATAGGGGTTGAGGGTGGGGAGTAATAAGAAGTCTCTCACACTCCTAGGGAAGGATCACAGGACAGGGAATTCTTCCTCTCCAGTCTCTTCTTCCCTTCTTTCTCACCCCCGGCAGAAAAGGATTCTTTTAATGAGAGTATATATCCAGTTATATAGAGAGAGGTGGTCAATATTAGGAAGAGGGTAGTCTGCTTATCTTAATACTTTGGTCAAGAATCCTGCTGAAGATGCTGGAAGTCATGGCTACATCCCCAAATGAAGCCAGGAGCAGAGGTCTGGTTGGCTTTGGAGAACGGTGGGTGGGAAATACGGAGGCAGAGCCTTAGAGGAGGAAGAGGGAGTGAAAAGGAGGAAGTATCAGCGAGGTCTGTTCTATGGAGACTGACACATGCCGTTATTTTTAAGTGAGACTACAATGAAAGCAGGTCCTTGAATAATGTTGTTTTGTTCAATATTACTGGGGTTGTTTTCTTATTGACATCATCATGAAATGGAATGACATTATTTGAGGACCTGCTACAATTAAAAGGAAAAAAGGGACTTTATGTTGTGGTGTTGACTAGGGTGTATTCCCCCAGAAAATTCCTGGTTTTAGGTACATTAAATTGAATACGCTGGGGAGTCCAAGGCTAATTTCAGTTAAAAGGAGAATTGGATGAATCTGGACATTTTTCATAGGCAGTTGATTTAAAAATCTTTCTGTTAGCTGGTAACTAGTGTGGTTAGAGAGCTTTTTCCATGCTAGCTGAGTCAGAAAGCTGCCTCCTGAGAGTAAGACAAAGAATCTTAAAAACGCTCGTTGAACAGTTGGAGGAACAATACACCTCACACAAGCTCTAGCCTAAGCAGCACTGTCTCACATGCAGTATCTTAACTGAAGGCCCAGAACAGCCTTACAAGGCAGGCACTGTCATTGGCCGTGTGACTTCTGGAAAGTTACGTAACCTCCCTGAACTGGATTTATAAAATGAATGGAGTCACAATACCTATCTCAGAGTTTTATGAAAATTAAGTGATAGAGTCAATGCAAAGCACTTTGCCTAATTCCTAGTCACATTAACTCTGAATGGGGTTAGAATACTCTGTTTCCAAATCTGCCTCAGTGGCATAAGGATTATTTTGAGCTGATTATTTTGAGAAACTGCAGACACAGGAGAAGATCTGAAAACAGGCTGGAGGGAAATTTCCATTAGAAAGAGGTCTGTGCAGGAAGCAGTTACTACCTGAGATAACCTTTCACCTGAGATAGTTAGCTACCTGGGAGGGCAGCCTTTGTTACCAACCATTTCCTCTTCTTCCCTGTGAAGGCCTCATCACTGTCTCTTTGCCTAGCTCAAGATGGCAGATGAGCCTCAATCTGCTGACCACCCTCTGACTTTCATATCTTTGTGGGATTGTCCTCTGTGGGTCTTTTTTTTTTTTCCTGTTCAATTGTCTTTTATTACCTGGGGGTCTCAGTCACACATCCCGGGGCACTTTCCCTCGCCTATGACTGCTGAAGTATTAGCTATTAGCTGTTAAAAAGCTATGGTTGTTTGTTTTTTTTTTAATTACTCCTGACCACCCAAGGAAAGTGTCTGCAGACTATGCATGTTAAAATGGATATTAAAAATATATGAAATCTCAAAAGCACTCAAAACATTACACATTCTATCGCTAGGCCAGCACTGAGTACAAGCTGGGGTGAGTAAAGCAGGCAAGGTTGCAAGTCACCTATCATCTCTCATGCCACCAGGCATGTTTGGGGCCTGAGACACATGTTGGGTAGGGCAGCATCTGGTACAGCAATATGACTAAGATGTGGACAGTGGAGCTGGGTGCCTGCTTTCTAATCTCAGTCTTGCCCTTGAGTAGCTGTACAACCTTCAGGATGTTGTTAACCTCCCTGCACCTCACTTGTAAAGTGGGAGTCCAGCAGCACCTATCACAGAGGACAGTCCTGAGGATGAAAGGAGACAGGTGTGCCTGGTGATCATCTGTAGACAGAAGTTGTGGCACTTCAAGGAAATGGATTTGAGTAGAGGAGAACTTGAAGTAGAGTCCAACACAAAATACTAACACAGTACAACCAGGAGCTCCCACCTATCATGACAACTCTTTCTGTAAAGAATGGTTTCAGGTGCTTAGATAGCTAAGACATATCAAACACCATTTGCAAAGTACATGCATAGCACTTTATCTGTCTGAATTTATTTAATCTTCATAATAAGGTACAAGCTAGGCACTGCTAATCCTCACAGTTCACAGATGAGGAAACTGAGGCACAGAGAAGTTGCATATTCATTGCTCTGAGCAATAGGTGGGACTTACTAAGGTGAAGGGCCATGTGGATGTGGTTTGGATTTGCAAGCTAAAGCAGGAGGCAGCAGGCTGATATGGAAGGGAGGGGAAATACTAAATCCTCCAACTTCACTTGTTAGCAGACAGGTGGGGTGCAGAGAACCTTCAGGGTACACTCCTGCCTCACCAGGAACCCTAGGAGGCCACTCTGATGAGCAGAGGAGGCTACAGAGTAATGCTTCCCCCAGCTGGGTACCTGGCATTCCTGTGAAGAAAGGTGGAGCTGACTTTGTGAGTTCACCTGTTTCTCTGCATGACCTGGGGTAACTCAGAGATGATTCAGGTTTGTCTGGAAAAACCCCTCTACCTCCACCTGTCTGAAAACCCCTCTGTTTCCAGAATTCCCTTTTACCAAGGCAAAGACACAGTGAATATATTAAACTATTCTAGGAAGCACTAAGTTTGTTAACCACCAGCTAATTCCTCTGAGTTGCTTTTTTATGTGTATTTGTCCAAAAGATGGAATATATTGATGGAATCAGCTGAAAGCAAGAAAGGGGAAAAAAGATAGCATGCTTACTGGCAGGTAGGATTGGGGGTGGGTGGGAGAAAGGTTTGGAGAGGGAGGAGTGGAGATCTCAGAGGGAAAATGTTTAGGCACCAGAGACAATTCTACCTACTTCTAATTTCTCTTCCATGGACCTTGGAAATGCCATCAGCAGGACCTGGTGTGGCTCTCTGGCACGGATGCTGGATGATACTAACCTGGGAGATCACAGAGAGTGTTCTCTTTCATCTTTGGAAACACTGTAGATTCTGTTCACAGCTGCCTTACTGCGAGCTAAGTTCCCATCAGTCAAGTAGACATTAAGTGGCTTCTTACATAAATACTTATGAAGTTCTGACTTTGCAAGGGTCTCTGAAAAGCATTCTACTTCTTAAAAGTTCTTTGAAGTATTCTTTTGGCTCCAGCAAGTGTGTACAGATATAGTCAGAGATGGAAACTGTTCCTGGTTAAATGGACACACACACACACACACACACAGCCACACAGCAACGTGAAAGATGATTCGCTCAGAGCTCCCTGCTGGAGTGTCCAAATGAAGGTCAACATTAGGCAACTGGATTGGGAAATAGCTTTTGCTGTTCTTGTCTCCATTTAGAATAAAAATGGTAAGCCATTTTAAGAGAGTATTCGTGAGAGACAATTTGGAGGATGTGGATAAATGAATAGAGGAAAATTAAAAATGAGTTGTAATTACAGCATTAAGACAAGTTCCATTAATAATTTTTGTTCAGAATATATCTGTACCTCTTTCTTTGTCTCGAGCTGTCTATTTATGGCTGAAATAATATTTTGTGATATTAACCAATTTTTCTTGTGAATTATTGAAGTAGAATATAGACAGAAAAGTATACAAATTCTAAGTTTACTTATGCAGAAACTGATGTTTTCATAAGCTGACCACACCTGTGTACCAAACACCAGCTGAGGAAACTATTACCAGAAGAGGTGTGTATTCCCACTGCATTTGCTTCTACCCTGACCCTGTCTCTTACCTCAGTTAGCTAGAGTTTTCTAAGTTCATGTCTTGGGAAAGGGAGACATCAGCAAATCATATAGAGAAAGCATTTTACATAGAGATCTAAGAAAAAGATGAGAGATTCGGAAGAACATGAATCTGTTTGACCTAGATAAAGAATTACTGGAGAGAAGAAAATAAGCACGTAGAACAAGGTGGGTCTCCTGGTGGAGGCAATGGCCTTTTCTTAAATGCAGAAACTCTATTAGAGAAACTGGATAGTTTTGATCCACATGGAAGTGTTTCTAGATCCTACAGCATCCTACTACAGGACAGTGCTCAACTCAGCAATGTTGCCCCAAGTCCTGTTCCTCAGAGTAGCATCCATGTGCTTATGTGCACATCCCAGCCATGCAGGGGAGGCTGATACAGCTGTTCTTGGGCCTCATGATCAGAGCACAAGTGTAAGTATTTGTCCAAGCCAAGACCCTGGTTCCCAAGCTTGTCTGTGCATCTGAATTACCTGCAGACCTTGTTAAACATACAGATTTCCAGGACCCACTGTTCAATCTAGTCAGTCCTAACACTTGGAATGTTGACTGTCTCCTCAAGTGACTACTACACAGCCAGTCTGGCACCCATTGGAGGATTAGATTTGTGTTGTGCCCTTCTGGGGCCTGTGAATTATACCACTGGGTTAGGACAAAGGCTCCATGGAGAGGGGTCCAAGAGACCCAGCATAGCCCATTTAGAACTGTCGATGGGAGAGGGGTGGTCAGGCTCCCCTCCTGACCCTCATTCAGTCGAACCCATCCCCTCGACTTATAAGTGTTTGCATAAAGGATTATATGGTCAATAAAGGTTTACAAACTACTCCATATTGCAACACCCACCATACCTTTTGCGCTGTCATTTATTTTATCAGCAGAAGAATTTATGTGAGGATAACGGGAAGCGCTCTTCCCATACACAGGCTATCTGCATGCCCCGAAGAAGAGACACTGCGGCTTTTGACAGCTGCCATTGGCCTGGCCTTCCTAGCACCAGGCCAGTTCTGCAGGGCTCCTGGAAAATTCTGCTAAGGATTAGAGTGCAACCTGCAGACTGGAGGGTCCTGGGGTCTGGCCATGGAGACTTTTCAAGCTCTTTTCTTAATGATTACAAGCACGGCAAAGAGTGCAGACACTACTACGATGATAGACTTTAAAAGCCAAGAATATAACACATTAATATGTTTTTAAACTCCTTTAGATGAGCTAGTCAAAACTGAGAGCTCGGTAAAATAAGATGAAATCCTGACATTTGCAACAATATGGATGGACCACGAGGGAATTATGCTAAGTGAGCTAAGTCAGAAAAAGAGAGTCAAACACCATCTGATCTCACAATATGTGGCATACAGAGAACCCAAACAAACATGAACTGAATCAAAGAAAAACAGGCTTTTTAGTTGATTGAATAGATTACAAGTTACCAGAGGCAAGGAGGAAGGAGGGGAAAAATTGGGTAATGGGTCAATTACATGGTGAAGAATAGAATTGTACTGTTGAACTTCATGTTATATATACAGATGTTGATTTAAGATGATACATGCCTTCTATGTTATATAACCTATATGTCATAATGCAGTGTTCCTTTAATGAAGTTAAAAGTGACAGTTCCATGTATAATAACCCACTAGGACAACGAAACAAAAACCACTGATGAGTCCCATGGGAATGTATCCTGTGAATGACAGTGACTATCACAGCTCATGACTGGGCAAACCTCTTTTAGGGGCTGCTGCCAACTGGACAGTTAAGGTCCCTTGTTGACTGATGAGAGCATATAGAGAAAAAACAGAAAAAAATGAAACAAGATGGAGGGAAACCCGGAGTTTGAGACACCTCTCCCTGAAAATAATTCTTCAAATGTGAAGCTGGAGAACTTGGAGAGGATAAAAAAAGGAAACCAAAATATGGGCCCATTGAGGAGAAACAAGACTGTGTCACTCATACTCCTGGTATAGGCTTCCAGGGAAGACGGCCAGGGTTCTAACTTTTCAACTCAATCCTATAAGCAGCGGTTGGCAGCAACCCTGGATGCTGGGGTTAAAGTTCAAACTGCTACAGCCACAGGGACAAAACAGTCATCACTGATGACTGCTTCCTGTGTGCCTCTCTTCTTACATTCCTGCATATGAGCCCCTTTTCTTGCCTCTCTAAAAAGCCCTAACCCCATCTAAGATGGTGAGGTGGTTATTTTGAATGTTAGTATGCCATTCTCAACAGATGATTGATGCTTGAATAAAAATATTTTCTCTCTCAATATCATTACTCCTCCATGTTTGGCTATCGGTGGTGAGTGAATGGACTCTTGACGCTATCATACAGCTGGCAGAACTGAGAGACCTAGAGGAGGTATTTCTAAGGTTTCTCCCACTTCTGACCTTCTTGGATTAGATATTTATGTGGATCTTAATCCACTGTTGGAAAGTCATCTGTGAGCAGCATTCCTGACAGAAAGCAGGAAACTTACCATGGATAACTGAGCAGCAGAACACGGTCTTCAGTGTAATTTACTGGGTTGATTGACAGAAATGATTTTGGATGCTCCCAGTATTCTGGGGCCAATCTAAAAGTAACTGAGTGGCAGCTATATCAGTGATCAGATGTATCTCATGCCATCACCACCACACCCAGGTGAGTTTCCCGATTCAGCGTAACTTTTAGCCCCTAGTCCCATCCCTAGACCTTTCCAGAATCCATGGCTAGGTCTCAGGTGATCCATTAACCTCTCAAAATCAGATGAAAAATTTATATGTGGGTGATAGGAACACTTCTTCTGAGAGGGTAGTCATACCTTTTTACGGAGAAACGTTACATTATTTTTTTCCTAGAAATCTGAAAGTGAAGAGAAAATGACAGAGTAAAGATATCTTGATGGTAAAATGGAGTAAAGTAAAAGTTTATATTAACATATGAGGAAGTTCAGGTATCTGTGACCTCAGGGGAAGAAGGCAACAAAAAGTAAAAGACTAAAGGCATAGAAGAAAATAATCAACAGACCATTGTTTTAGTGGAGGATATAAAATCAAGATCACAGATTGTGGTAGAAGGTGGTAGGGGCATTTTTTTTTTTCCTTCCCAGAGGAGTGGAGTGAATGATGATGATAAAGAATGAATTGGAATAAAGAAAAGCTGAATGACAATTTCCTGGTACAAAGTAAGAGGTCAACAAGACAGAGGCAGCAAGATACCAAAAATAGGAAATGTGGGAAAGAAAAAGTGAAAATGTGGGCTATTAGAACGAGCTCAAGTTCAATTTGCTTTCAATCTAAAACAGGGTATAAGCACAGAATCATATATACAAACTTTATGGTAGTCTCAGAAAACCTATAAAAGAATCAAATAAGAAAATAGAGAATTTAGACAGAACACAAAAGAAGGTCATCAGAACACAGGAGGTGAGAATAAGAGAAGAAAAAAAGAGCAGAGGTATAAGACACGAAAATACTTAGAAAGTAAGTAGAAAAGGGGCAATAAATATTAAAATACAGATATTATTATAAATGTATTAAAACATCGATAATTACTTTAAATGTATTAACATATCAATAATTATTTTAAATGTTAATGGTTTGAAATCACCAAATAAAAGGTATAGAGTGGCTGAATGGATCAAAAATAAAAATCAGCCTTCTGCTGCAGATAGGAAACTCACCTAACCTCCAGAGACAAAGTAGGCTTAAAGTAAAAGTTTGGAAGACATTCTTAAAGCAAATGGTAGCCTGAAAAAGGAAGAGACAGTCATATTTATGTCATGCAAAATTAACTTCCAACTGAAAAAATGTAATGAGACAGAGATGATTACATTAACAGTCAGTTCAGCATGAAGACATACGCATTTAAAAATATCTATCAAATTTGATAGTTAAATAATACATATTTTATATCAAATTATATATAATATCTATACACATATACATGTGCACTATATACACATATATGTATATATATACAATGAAGCACCAAGATATATAAAACAATTCTTAACAGAACTTGAGAGAGATACATAAAGTAATACAACAATAGGGGATTTCAACATCTCATTTACAACAATGGACAGGTCAACCAAACAGAATTAACAGGGAAACAACATCCCTTAATGAGGAATTAGGCTGATGAGCTTAGCATTTACAGAACTCCAACTAAAATGAACAGAATTTATATTCTTTTCAGATATACAGGGAATATTCTCAAGATTTATCATATGTTTGGACACAAAACAATATCAATAAGTACGTGAAGATTTAATCATATTAAGTATTGCCTCCAATCATAATGGTCTAAAGCGATAATTACAAAAAGAAAACTAGAAAAACCTGAAATATGTGGAGATGAACTGACATGCTCCTAAATAATTACTGAGTGAATGATAAAATCAAAGGATACATTTTAAAAGTACATGGGGATAAATAAAATAAAGACATGAGTTACCAGGATCTACAGGACACAGCAAAAGTGGCACCAAGAGAAAAATTAATAGCAATACAGAAATAAGAAACAAAAAAATATGTCAACCTAAGATTACACTTAAGTTAGAAAAAGAACAAATAAAACCAAAAGACAATACAAAGAAGGAAATGATAGAAATTATAGCAGAAATAAATGAAATGGAAATAAAGAGAATATGAAAGATCAATAAAATCAAGAGCAAGTTTTTTGAAAAGGTAAACTAAATTGACAAACATCTGGTTAGGTTCACTAAGGAAAAAAAGAGAGAAAACTATCAAGTAAAATAATAAATGAAAGAGGAGAAATTAAAACAGACATTACAGAAATACAAAGGATTATGAGACTACTATGAATATCTATAGGTTAATAAATTGGATAATCTATAACAAATGGACAAATTTTTAGAATTATATAGTTTTCCAAGATTGAAACAAGAAGAAATAATAAACTTAAATAGAACAATCACAACAAATAAATTGAAATAGTAATTAGAAATTTTCCAGAAAGCAAAAGCCCAGCATGAAACAGCCTTACTAGTGAGCTTAATCTGAACTTCAAGAAGATTAATACCTACCCTTCTCAAATTATTTAAAAAATTGAACAAGAGGGAATATGTCCAAATACATTCTAGGGGTCAACATCATTTTGATACCCAAATCAGACAAGATCATCACAAAAAAAGAAAGCTATAGACCACTGTCTCTGATGAAGATAGATGCAAAAATTCTCAACAAAACCTTAGCAAACTAAATTAAACAACATTGAAATGATTATACATAATGACCAAGTGGGATGTATCCTCAGGATACAAGGATGGTAACACACATAAATCAACTAATTAGAATACCACATTAACAAAAGGAAGAAAAAATCATATTATCATTTCAATAGATTTAGAGAAAACACTTGACAAGACCCAGCACTTATTTATGATAAAAATGTCAATAAAAATGGGGATAGAAGAAAATTACCTTAGCATAATAAAAGCCATATGAGATAACCCCAGAGCTAACATCATAGAGAAAACTGAAAGCTTTTCCTCTAAAATCAGGAACAAGAAAAGAATGCCCACTCAGCATTATTATGTGATATAGTATTAGAGGTCTTGGCCAGAGTAATTATAAAGGAAAAAGAAAGAAAATGAATCCAAACTGGAAAAGAAGTAAAATCATCACTATTTGCAGATGACATGATAATGTACATAGAAAACCCAAAAGACTCCATTAAAAACTATTAGAAACTATAAAGTATAGTAAAGTGACTAGCTACCACATTAATTTTCAACAATCTGGCAAGTTTTTATATGTAAATTGATCAGGATGAAAATCAAGAAAACAGTCCTATTTATAGCAACATAGAAAAGAATCAAAATCCTAGGAATAAACTTGCAAGGGAGGTGAAAGACCTGTATAATGAAAATTATAAAACATTATTGAAAGAAAGAAGACACAAAGAAATGATAAGAAAGTCCATGCTCATAGATAGGGAGAATTAACATTGTGAAGTAAACATAATACAAATATACTGACAGAATAAAATTAGAATAAACCTTTGGACCTTGACAGCAGAAATGAGGTTATCAGAGAGGAGGGGCTTTGGGGTAGAATTATCTGGTAGACAAGAATTCATTTATTATTATTTTCCCTTCCTATTTGTTGTTTAATAAAAATAAAATTAAAGAGGTCAGGGATGAGATTAGTAATGAGAAAAGTATATAAGATTTGGAAAAACTGTCTCAGGGGACATAACCAACATGGGAGTTCAGTTGGAATAGAATAACATGGATTTGTCGTGAAACCAATGAATATAGTCATAAGATTTTCTCAGGTTGTTTTGAGCAGCCTTAGATGAGCAAACAGCCTCCTGACTAACCTTCACGCAGGGCTGTCGCTTATGGTTGTCTAGTTTGTGCAGTGCGCAACCTGGGAGCATGTGATCCCATTGTGGACATAGTGTGCACATTTGAGCATGACTTTCTGGCAGATGTCAACTTGCTCTCACAAGAATCAGTATGCTACAATTCCCAACAGATGGAAGTGTCTTTCTGTGATTTGTTGAAAGGTGCTGCACGGTCATTGTGGTTTTGATATGCATTTCTCTAAAAAGAACACCTTTGCCTGAAGAGGCCCCTGTTGTACTCGAGAGCCCCGATCTCACAAACTACCTTGTCCAAAGTTCTGAGACTTGCGACATTCTTTAAATAATCAAGAATTCTTAAGCCTGAGGTAATTTATTCCAGATGGCTATGCTCCACCCCTCACCTCTCTGATATATTCTTTTACTCTCCTCCCATTCCTGGCAGTTTCACCCACATCTTCTTCCTGTCCTCTACACATTCCTACCCCGAGGTCTCTGCACTTGCTCTTCCTGCAGCTGAAAATCTCTTTTCTCCATGTTTTCATGATTTGCTCTTTAATTTTCAGTATCAACTGATAGATCACCTTCTCAATGACATCTTCCCTGTCTGCACTATTTTAAATAGCAATAAATCTACTCCAGCTTTTCTTGTCACCCTCCCCCACTTTTATTTCCAGCACACCACCACCTTCTAAAATGTTGTGTTAATGTAATTATTGTGCTCTTTGTTAGTCTCCCAGACCAAAAATACAAATTCATGAAGCAGAGACTTCTTGTTTGCTTCCTGTCCTCTGTCTGATCCAGGATGCTCCAAGCATGGAGAAGACTGCATATGTTACTTGCAAATGCTTTCACATATTACTCTTCTAGAACATCTGTAAGAGACCAATGTATTTTCCAAACCAAAATGATTTTGTCTAACATATAAAAGTCACTCTGGATTTCTGTGTAAGCTGGACACAGAGTTTGGGCTCTGATGCTGCATTGTTTTGGGAGAACATTTGATGATTGAAAGGCAATAAAATAATGATTTGAAATCAGCATAGTCCTGTAAAATCTAGAACTTATCATGGCTAAATTGTAACTGGATAGAGTAGCAAGACCCCAACAGAAATCCTCTAAATCCCTAAAAGGATATCTGCAAAAAGATTCTAGGGCAGTCAGGTTTCTCAAGAGATTATTCAAATCAAAATTTAAGTAACTATCTAGTTAACTGGTTAAGTTAGATCAGTGCACACACACTTATGTCACCATCATACATTAACATACTGTCTCTTTTTCTGATCTATATCTGTATCAAGAATATTGAAAATAAATTATGCTGGGTTTCCATTTAAAGACCTTAAGTTAAGCAATACTTTTAAAAATTAATTATTTTTACTTTTACACATCAAAATAAACTCACCTGTAAAGGTTCCCCATTCCTCATAAATATGTCAACACACCCTGCCTCCACAAAATCACCAAGTGTTCTTCACCATTGTCCAGTGGGTTCTGCCAACATTTCTACTCCCTCCCCACCCTCCCCTCACATTCCTTATTTGTAACCTCAGTTTTGTTGCAAGTGTCCAAGGACTGGTTATTCCATCTGTTCCTTTGTTTTGTCTATTCAATTCCATCTATGAGTGAGGTCATCTGGTATCTATCTTTCTTCTTTTGATTTATTTTACTTAGTATAATCCCTTCTAGATCCCTCTGTGTTGATTCAAACGACAGTATCTCATCTCTTCTAAGGGCTGTGTAGTATTCCATTGTAGATATGTACTACATCCTCTTGATCCATTTATCTGACATTGGACACTTAGTTTCCAGTTCTTAAATATTGTGAATAGGGTTGCAGTAAACATGGGAATACATAAATCTCTCCAAATGAGTGTTTTTGTATCTTTTGGATAAATACCCAGAAGTGGGATGGCCAGATGATAGGGGATTTCCATCTTCAACTTTTTGAGGACTCTCCATACTGTTTTCCATAGGGGTTGCACCAATTTGCATGCCCACCAACATTGTAAAACTGTTCCCTTTTCTCCACATCCTTGCCAACATTTGTTATTTCCAGACTTTTGGATAATAGCCAGTCTCACAGGTACAAGGTGATATCTCATTGTTGTTTTAATTTGCATTTTCCTGATAGCCATGTGCCTGTTGGCCATTTGTATATCTTCTTCGGAAAAATGTCTCTCCGATTCCTCCTCTCATTTTATTGATTGGGTTGCCTGTTTTTCTTTTATTGAGTTTTATGAGTTCTTTGTATATTTTAGATATTAAGCCTTTGTCAGAAATATGAAATGCAAATATCTTCTCCCAGTTAGTAGGCTGCCTTTTGGTTTTAGTGATGTTTTCTTTTGCTGCAAATAAGCTTTTTAGTTTGATGTAGTCTCAGTTGTTTATTTTTGTTTTTGTTTCCCACGATGCTGGAGTCGAGTCCCCGAAGGCCTCCCTAAGGCTGATGTCATGGAAAGTCTTTCCTATGTTGTCTTCCACGAGTTTTATAGTTTCTGATCTTATGTATTATGTCTAAGTCTCTAATCCATTGTGAGCTAATTTCTATGAATAGTGTTAGACAGTGATCTAGCTTCATTCTTTTGCATGTGGCTGTCCAGTTATCCCAACACCATTTATTGAAAGGACTTTCCTTTCTCCATCATATGCTTTGGCTTGTTGTAGATAAACTGACCGTATGTGAGTGGGTGAGTTTCTGGTGGTTCAGGTCTATTCCACTGGTCTGTGCTTCTGTCATTATGCCAGTACCATACTGTTCTAACCACTACCTCTTTGTAGTATAGCTCAATGTCTGGAACTGTAATCCTTTCAGATTCATTCTTTTTTCTTAAAATTGCTCTGGCTATGAGGTCTTTTGCTGTTCCATACAAACTTCAAGATTTTTTGTTCTATTTCCTGGAAATAACCTAGAGGAATTTTAATGGGGATTGCACTGAATCTGTATATTGCTTTAGGTAAGATGGTCATTTTTATGATGTTGATTCTTCGCAACCATGAGCAGGGGAATGTCTTTTCATCTGTTTGCATCCTCCTCTATTTCTTTTAAGAAGGACTGTAGTTTTCATTGTATAGGTCTTTCGCTTCCTTTGCTAAGTAAATTCCAGCAATATATATCTTTGAGTTATTAGTTTCATAATTTACAATACTATGTAAGTTTCAGAACAGAATCACACCTCAATCATACCACACCCACCAAAGAATTCTAGTGCCAGTTATCACTAGTATTTTTACTATTTCAGTCTAGATTCCTTCCCTTCTCCACTTCCCACCTCTGGTAACCATGGTCTTGCATTCAGAGTCCTGTTGTTAGTTTGTTCATTTCATATTCTACCTATAAGTGAAACTATGTGGTATTTTTCTTTTTCTTTTCTAACTTATTTTGCTTAACACAATCACTTCAATTTCCATCCAGGCAAAAGGCATCATTTAATTTTTTTAAATAGATAAGTAGAATTCCATTGAGTAATAAATACCACATCTTCTTTATCCCATCATCTCTTGTTGGAAATTTAGGTTGTTTCCATGTCTTGGCTATTGTCAACTGTGCTGCTATGAACATAGGGGTGGAAGTATCTTTTTCTGATCAGTATTTTTGTATTCTTTAGATATACCTGTAGTGGTATATAGTGGGATTGCTTTAGCAAATGATAACTTTTGTTTGAGGAATGTCTACATTGTTTTTCATTGTAGTTGGGCTAATATATAGTCCCACCAACAGTGTAGGAGGTTTCCTTTCTCTTCACACCCTTCTAGCACTTGTTGCTTCTAGTCTTTTTTGATATAGACCGTTCTCAAAAGTATGAGGTGATATGTCATTGTGATTTTGATTTGCCTTTCTTTGGTGACTAGTGATGTAGAGCACTTTCCCATGTACCTATTGGCCATGCAGATCTTCTCTACAGAAATGTGTGTTCAGATCTTCTGATCATTTTTTTCATTGGGCTATTTGCTTTTTTTTTTTGTTAAGGTGAGAAATACATACTTTTTTAAGTCCAAATCTCTTAAGCAGTATTTTCCTTTGTGGTAATGTTAGACAGTTGATTATAGATGATTAGAGAGAAGAATAATAACTTGGGAAACAGTTCAGAATAAATATCAAAATGAAATGGAGGCAGAAACAAAAATTAATTGCTTATACTCTAAACTTCAGGCTATAAAATGGCTGTTGTCAGTAGTATGCACTTGACAGTTATGAAGTAAATTGATTAATAGGTTGAGTTTTATAAGATTCAACAAAAGATAACATGTTGAGACCAAAAATTTTAACCCGGCATATTGATCACAGAACTGCATTAGCCTCAATAGTCTCTACCATCTTTAATTTTGCACTCCCCAGTAATTTTATTTTTATACTTGTCAGAATCATTAATCTTAAGGTTCTATGACAACCTACTTTCATGAAGAAAAAAAATTAAAACCCAGGATTTAACATAAATCTAACTGCCACGATAATACTGTTAATACTCTGTTAATTCAGTGGACTGAAAAACAATGATTTGTGCGTGTGTGTTTCCTTGTGAAAAACTAGTTACATTATGGATACATCCTTGGCTACTATTTCCAAGTGAGTACTAATAATATAATTTAAGAGGTATAGACAAGGAAGTTTTCCCAAAATGAAGAAACAGGAAGCAAAGTGGAGTCAATCACATTTTCCATGTTTCCAGAAGACACTTCTCTCGTGTTTCCGGATCAAGTACCATATATTCATGGGGGTTCTGCCCTCAGTGCCTCCCTGGTGACTGTGTTTATATCCCTCCTCCTCAATGGAAGATGCACAGCTTAGGAAGCAGCTGTTCACAATTAAATTAATTACTCTTTGTCAACAGCTTTCTGAGGCCCAGAATTTCTGTGTTCACAGAGAGAATGTGCACAGAATATGTGTCTGGATACTCCCCATCCAGACTGGTAAGGCCCATTTAAGGTTTTCAAAGCATTGGCAATATCTTTGTAAATCTACTGCCACACAACCCACTAAACATTTTCTCTGAATTTTAGGTTATTCATCATGTGTCTGCAAATAAAGTGGGCATGAGACATACCAGTGTGACCTCTAAGAATGAAGAGTTAATGATTGAAGCTAATGTCCTTGGGTGCTAACCCTGAAAAATTTATGAGTTAGAGTTCTATTTAAGGCCTTGCTTAAAACATTTCTTTGCTGACATACTAGTTTGAGAGCTGAATAGAACTTGGAGAGCCAAGAACTTCAAGTGTACTGATTAATCCTAAAGGTTGTGTCTTTTCACCCAAACTTTAGTCAGGAAAAGGATTAACTTCAAATTTGCCAGCAAATTGAAAAACAAAAAAGCTTGTTAAGTTACCTGTGTAGTTACTTTGGGGTTTTTCTTCTGGAAACTAAGAGATACACTGGATTTGAGAATGGGAAAGTCAGTTTTAGAAAATATTCATATTCTCTCCAATTTGAGTTTTCAATTAAAGTTAAATTTTCTCTAATTTTTTAATTTTTTAAAGTAAATATGTCCTCTAGCATTTTGGGACACCAAATAAATAATCCCACATGTAGAAAAACAATATGCATGAATATGTTCCTTGAAACAATGTTTATAATAGGAAATATTTGGGGAATAATTAAATGTCCCATAGGTGAATGGAGAAATAAATTATAACATTCAACGCAGTGAACATTTTAAACACTATGAAGCAACATGTATGATGCTTATGATATAAAAAGAAAATCTAATATTTTAAAAAACAGGGCAAAATGACAATATAAAGATTGTACTGATTTCAAGTACAGTAGATTTATTTCTACAGCTTTCAAAATCTTTATAATGTGGCTACGAATTTATTGGTTTACTTGGAAATAACATTAGATTTATTTGCATACCAAAGAGAGTCTGTGAAAACCTTGCTGATAAAATCTAAGAGAAACCAGAGAGTTAGGTTTCTTTTTAAACACTTGAATTTAAATAAAAACCAGTTCAGCAAACACCCTTTCAAGATCCTAGCACTCACCCTGTCAATTTGTATATTTACAGGTTTTGAATCAGCCTATATGTGTAATTTATTCTTCTGTAAAACTGTCCCCTATGTTTTTTTCTTCCTTTTAAAAAGAGAGCAAGAAATAAACAAATCTGCAGCAAAGAAACAAAGACCACGGATAACGACACATCTATAGTGCGCTTTTACTAACTGCAAAAGAACTACATTGGGCAGGTTCATAGAGGTTTTGCTTATATTCATAACATGTTCCTAATGTAAGTTATACTACAATACTTCCTCTTCAAGGACATCATTTCTGAAACACTTGATAATTACAGATCTTAATAAGTTGCATATTCTTTATGGGTCAATGAACAAAAGCAACAAATCTATTTTTCTGGATGGAATCAATATGTAAAAGTTAAAAGTGAAGAATTTACATTTAAGGTATGGAAAAAAAGGCAACCTTATTTTATAGGGGTATGGATAGGAATTAGAAACATGAAAAGAACATTTTAGTTTTTTGCAAATAACTTAAATCCCAAACCAAAGACTTTCTTTTTTTCTTTTGTACTAAAATTATTTTTTCTTTTCTTTTGGGTATACAGGGCCATCAATATCCTCTAATACTTAGTCAGCAGTACTAGTTGAATAAAGGCCTTAATAAATAAGTATTTGTGAAGTGTCTGTGGTTCCATTAATAGACTGTAGTATGGTCTAGGTCACTGTGTCTCTAACTTTAATGTGCAGAACTAACTTCCTAGTAATAGAATAAAAATGTGGATTCTTGGTGTGCCCTGGTGTAGTGGTTAGGTATGGTCCATGTACATCCCAAGGTACTTGGGCCGGGGCAGAGGGGAGGGGGACAACCAAGATGAACAACTAAATAAAATACTTCTTTTAAAAAATGTGGATTCTAGTACAGCACATCTGGGGTGGAGTCTAAGGGAATGAATTTCTAACAAACTTCCAAGTGATTCAAGGAAACTGCTGCTCTCAAGACTAACCCCAGAATCCCAGTACTGCTCAGAGTACCACAAGGCCAAATTGAATGCCTCTGTGAAAGTAAATAGAGTAGAAAACGGACAGTGTGAGCCTGAGGGACTTGGCCAGCTGTTGGTAGGCAGCTGTAATCAGGTCTAAATGTGACTGCTGGCAATGGGGGTCTAGTGTGGCCTGAGGATGAAATGAGAACCTAAAGTTTTATCGTTCAGTGACGGGTACAAGTCAGGTGCTCAACAACTGTTCTATCCTCTTCTTTCTATAAAATAGTCACCAAGTGAAACTGCTATAGAACATGACCAAATACCATTTCAGTATTTTAAACTGATGAGATTGAATGCTGATTGGAGAACAGGATAGTGGCTATAGGTAGTGTGCATAAAACAAGACATGATAGCCTGAAGTTATGTTACTTTTGGAAGAAGGCTATTTAACCAAAAATACTGGAAAGCTTAACAGGAAAACCTTGGTGGAGAAAATGAAGTCTGATCCAGATACAGCAAAGGAAAAATGTTGATATTCATCACTGCAGTCTTGGGAACACAGAGTTTTGAGCCCTAATTGTTAGGGGTAGAGAGATTTTCTTTGCACATGGCGGGCTGGTTCACACTCAGGTCCACTTCGTGAACGTCAGTTTTTAGACAGTGCTATTTATGATTGGTTCAAGTTCTTTAAGCCATCATTAGTGAGATTTTAACCTGGTCTTTGGCATTCTGGTTTTAGTTTCTTCTGCCAGGTGGTGTTTCTGGGCAAGCCTGAGGATGTAGCTGGGATGGCCCTCAAACCTCTCTTGACTCTGGGTTCATCCAGACTTACAGCAGCTCCATTTTTTTCTTTTTCATACTATTTGTCAAAAGTCAATGAGGGCAGTTGTGGGTGGGTAGAAAGTTAAAGCTTGACTATGAAGCTAAGTAAATGGGCAAGGAAGGAAGGTCCATGGAGCAGCATGCCTTTATGAAGGAAGGTCCTTGAGAAGATCCCAGGAATAGGATTGCCCAAAATATTTCAGATCAGAGATATTAAATATTCAATTCTAAGTTGTGTGCTGCATATTAAACTAAGTTACTATAAATCTTCACTATTGTCTCAAGGAAACACACCAACAGCCTTTTGTAGGGAGTGATTTGGGGTGCGAGGAATTCTGATAGAGTCTGGCCTGGTGGTAATATGGTGTAGGGAAAGAAGGATACCCCAGAAGGCAAGAAAAGAATAACTCCTGGGGAATTCACTAGTGATCAGAGGAAACATAACCCCATAAATGAATTCCCAGATACTGGGAGAGATAGGAGTTTTCCCATCATGGGGGCAAGGTAACTGGAGTCCTTGAGAGCATTTAGGGACTTGAAAATTCACAGAAAAATAGTGTTCTAATTGAGGTAGTAATTGTGCAAATAAATACAGAGGGAGAAACATAATGTGATCAGAAATCAACCAGAAAACTCAACACAACTTAGATTTTCACTTTAGATTTCATACTATAGGGAAGTAAGAGTCATTGTGGGCTCCTGAGCAGTAACATAAGTTGTATAGATTTTCACTTTGGTAACACTAATAGCACAGGCTTAGAAAAGCATTTTGACCAGTCTTGGCACATTTTTTAAGTCTTTGTAAAATCAAAATATTGCTCCACCCACATAAAGTTTTTATCTGAATAATTTACAACATATGCTTAGAATAATTCAAGCCAACTATTCTAATGAGGTTCATACCTTCACTCTTCCCCCTTAATAGAATATTTTCCCCACTTCCAGAGATAGGTCTTTGAACATGACAATTTTCCGATGGCATATTTTCATATGGAGACTGGACAGTATGTGATTTATTAATTAGGGAACATGAATTACATGGTACATGTTGATATTGGTTTAACTATGAATTTAACAATGAACAGGGGGGCCAAATGTATAAAACTATGGCTGCCTTCTTTGAGTATTTGTATACTTTGTTTTAACAGTAGATAATGGCGATGGAAGAATTTTAGGAGACTTATACCAATAGCTAAGACAGGCCATTACACTGAAGCCCAAACTAGATGTAATCAAGCATTATATTTGCTCATATTTGCTTTTTTTTGGTTTATAATGATATACGTGTAGCTAGAAATGTTCAACTCCATATTGTTTTCTCATTGGAAAGTTTTATTTTCGAGCAAGTCTTATAAAATTCAAGTTGGGAAAAATGGAAATTTCCTAGAAAAAATAATCACCATAATATAGTGGAACAAATTCGGTTTCTATCTCTCATATCCAATGAAATGCAAGATTCCAAAGGAGACTCTGGAATTATTACATTCCTTTTACAACTTGCAGGTTCAAACACTGGGCGCCAGAACACAAAGTTCGTGGTTTGGCTCAATATACCTTTCTAGCCTCATCTTCTTGTCCCTTCTTTTATTCCATCGTCTAAATGTACCATTATAAATTACTTTTCTCAAAACTGCCTGGTGCCTTCCACTTATTTGCTGCATGTATTTCCTCTTTAGCTTCCCTTTCTCCACTTTCCTGAAGCATTTTAAACTGTCTCTTCAAATCAGCTTCATCTAGATTTCTCCGTTCTCCAAAAACAAAACAAACAAAAAAGCCCCACAGAATTTTTTATTTAGTTTTCCTGAAGTACTTAATTCTTAAAATATATTGTTAGAAGTATATTTCTTATGGTCTGTAATCTCTGCAAAGGCACAAACCATGTATTTTTAAAATTCCAGTGCTTAGCAGTAATAGATGTTCAAGAAATATCTGGTGATCAAGAATGTATGACAGGGCAAAACATGAACTGAACAGACAAGTACAAGCTCTTCAAGATACATTCCCACCAATCTACATACATTATAGTGATTTAAGGAAGGGGCCAGAACTGCAAGAAATTAAGTAGTAGTTTATAATCTCTAGAGCCAAGTATTGCTTCTAGGCAATATTTCAAACCAGATTTTCCTTTCCTTGATTTCATTAAGCTCACAATACATACCAAATAAAGATAAAAAGGTCATAGCTTCTTACTTGTTATGCTTTGCTATTCTTTAAAACATAAGGATTCGATGAATCTACCAGCTGAACTTGCAGACATACTTATTTTCCAAAATTTGGTCCTATATTTCCAGTAGAGTTTAAAAAGGCAAGACCAAGTTTAAAAAGTATGTATTTTCTTTTTAAAACAAGTCCATGCCATAGTATCTAACAATATACAGATTCAGTGCAATCAAAACCCCAATGGCATACTTCACAGAAATAGAAAAAAATATACATAAAACGTATATGGAATTTCAACTTCAAGAGAGCCTGAATAGGCAAAACAATCTGGAGAAAAAAAACAACAAAAATGGAGGTATCACACTCCCCAACTTTAAACCATGCTACAAAGTAACAGTAATCAAAACAGCATGGTATTGAGATAAAATCAGATACATAGATCAATGGAACAGAATTGAGAACCCAGAAATAAACTCATAGGTGTATGGACAACTTATTTATGATGAAAGAGTCAAGAGCATATAATGGAACAAAGAAAGTCTGTTCAATAAATGGTGCTGGGAAAACTGGACAGTCAAATGCAAAAGAAGAAACTAGACCACTATCGAATACCATACATAAAATTAATTCAAAATGGATTAAATATGTAAATACAGAACCTGAAACCACAAAACACATAGTAATAAGAATAGGCAATATGGTCCTTGATATTGGCCTTAGAGAGTTATTTGGGAACTTGACTCCAATAGCAAGGGAAACAAAAACAAAACAAAACAAAAAAACAAGTGGGGACGACATCAGACTAAAAAGCTTCTGCACAGTGAATGAAATTACCATCAAAATGAAAATGTTCTTCCTTCAACACATGAACTCAAATTTATCATTAGTTGACAAATTTAAAATAAAATGTGTG
The DNA here is from genome assembly GCA_004363575.1 of Solenodon paradoxus. Classification (NCBI taxonomy): domain Eukaryota; kingdom Metazoa; phylum Chordata; class Mammalia; order Eulipotyphla; family Solenodontidae; genus Solenodon; species Solenodon paradoxus. Next base: position 201,974 of record RJWH01001751.1, read on the forward strand.
ATGCAAGTAGAAATTTGGGAAGAATATTATTTCTCACCTTTGCAATCTGTTGATACCAAGGTAAAATTTCTCTGCCTGGCAATCACACTGCCCTCTTATTTAGGGAAAACTTTTCCTCTCTTTCTGTGGACAAAAATATAGATAAATATACAACCTAATTATAATGGACAATACTTTTTCTAAATGATTCCAAAAATTTTACATTTTCTCATATTGTCATAAAATATAAATAACAGGCTAGTAATTTCATGGTATTCATTACAATCTTCAGTACAATGAAAGCAAAATATAAGAAGAGTAAAATGTCCCTAAACATAAAACAAAATACCTACTAGTATCTGGTTTTTCATATGATATATTCTAAAGAGTATGAATATACATATATAGATATATTTCAAGTTAGACTTTTTGTAAAAAATGAGTAATTCAGTGACAACCATTTAAATTACCTTAAGCACAAAGTCATATTGTTACTATACATTCAAAATTTACTCAGATGGTTAGAATTTAATGCCTCTTCTACTTGCACTTGGGATAAGCTGCCAAATATTGTAGGAGTTAGTTCCTAAAAGAAATCTAGCCCTGATACTGATCTGAAAAATTGGATTCCTCTTCAAAGTTCATTGGAAATTAACCAAAACACTTCATCCTCAGAACAGTGTTTACCTTTTCATAATTTCTTTCACCGCGTTACTGTGTTTCCTGCAAAATCATAAAGTGTGTATGTGTGTGTGTGTGTGTGTGTGTGTGTGTGTGTGTGTGTGTGAGAGAGAGAGAGAGAGAGAGAGAGAGAGAGAGAGAGAGAGAGAGAGAGAGAGAGAGAGAGAGAGAGAGAGATGAAATATGCAAGGTAGGATGTAAAATGTTCGCCACTTTGGGGAGCACTCTCAGCACCAGCAAAGTTTTTTATTTGTTTTTCATTGTAATTCATCTGATTCAGCCATCTCTATATGAATTTTTTCCCCAAACAGACTACTATTAACAATGAGCATTATTCAAGTATTTTATAGAACAATCCTCATAATTCCTATAATGAAATTATAAACAGAGTGCTACTGCTCACATGCAGAGGGCACTAATGAAATGGCAAATCTCAGAGATCATGACAGAGAGCTCACTTTTGTGAGCTGAAGCTAAGGCTGCTGAAGCCGAAAGGATGAATCTTAGAGCGCTCACTCATAGAAACTTAGGAACACAACATGCTCCAAATCCACATTCTTTCTTTTTTAATTCCTGAATGGTCCAACATTTAGGTAGTAAATGATTTATGACAGCGGAACTGTGTCTACCTTTCCCCTTCCAAGCTATTCTAGAGAGACAGAGTTTTTAAGTAGGAAGCATTGTGCTAGAAGACTCCGTGGTGATGTAAGTGACATGGAATCTAATACAAATCCTAGGTCTGAGTATTTCTTTCTTTTTATGACAAGGGCAAAAGGTTATTATAAACTTTCTAAGAGTGTACTTTGCAAAAGTAAGCAATACTTAAATCTACCATCTTGTTGACCACCCAGGGAGGCAACAATTGTGTAGAACTCAGAAGAGACATTATATTATTGATGATGTGTCAATGAATCACGGATATGTAGATGAAATTCTCCTGAAACTACAGCATCTTTAAAACACAAGAAAGAGTATCTGAGCTGAAATATGTTTTGGATTTAAGAAACCTCTTCTCCTATGAGGGGAATAATTGGAAACATCTGAGCCTACATGCCACTGTACTTCATATGTTTCTGCTACAAATCTTCCAGGGAAGATGGCTGGGAGGGGAAACTGTCATACCTAAGATTGCCTCTTGGATCTAGTTAGCATAGTCCTGTTGGTATACTTATCCTCCCAAAGTGAGCATGTTAATTACAAAAGAAGTTGCTGGAAGGAAGTATTTACCATAAAATAAGTTAGCTTTTATTGTACACTCTCTAATGCCCTCTTCACTACTGCAGGACTACACAGTTTCTATAGTAACCATGAAAAAGACAGAACAGGCTGTGCAATTTGGCTAACGTGGGATTCAAAGATCACACTTAATGGTTCAAAGTGGCATAAGGTGTTATTGACAGTGTCCCGAAAATGTACAGGTTTACTCCTGTGTCCGAAGAATGAGGAAATAACGTGACTCGTGGGGCCTGGTGACTAGAAAATAGTCATGCTGTATCATTATGCAGGGTTTATGTGAAATACTTTTTATATCCCAGGGGTCAGGGTGTGGGCATCCTCCCACCCTCCCACCACTATTGGTATGGAGCACACCAGCTGCTTTCTGCTTCTACCACCTCCAGGAGCCCCTATCCACCCACCTTCAGGTATCCAGAGGCCTGGCTCCCTCAGTCCTCCTGGCGTGGCAAGCAGTGGAGTTGTGTTTAATTTAAACATTTTCTCCAGTTGTGGCTTCCAGGGCAGGATGGCCAACAGCTGCTTCTCCGGCCATTTTGATGACACAGTCTGCTTTGTATATCAAATCAAAATGCATATGATAGATTTGGTCAAACAATGGATAGCTTCTCAGATGCTTTAGACTAGCATAAGGCTTTTCTTTCATCTTGAATATGCTATTTAGATTTTATTAGAGGCTTTTAAAAAATCATTTGAACAATTTTTAAGTATACAATGCATGGCATTAAGTACATTCACAACCTTCATCACTATCCATTGACTTTTCCATTATCCTCAACACAGATTTTGTGACCATTAAATAATAACAATAACTACTTATCCCCACCCCCTTCCCCTTCATCTAGTCCTTGGTAAACTCATACTTTCCATGTCCATGAATTTGTCCATTGGAGGTAGCAACTCAGATAAATGGAATCATAGAATATTTTTCCTTTTGTGTCTGGCTTATTTTACTTAGCATACTATCTTCAAGGTTCATTCATGTGGTAGCATATATTAGAGCCTCATCTTAATGGATGAATACTATTCTGTTGTACATATGTACTCCATTTAAAAATCCATTCATTTCTTAATGGACACATGGATTGTTTCTACCTTTTGGCTATTGTGATTAAGACTGAATGAACATGTTACACATGTACAGAAGTTCCTTAGCACATGACTTTCAAAATTAAAGTACTTTTAGCTCTTGGAATTTGGGTGTAAGAAAATAAACCTTACCGGTCACCACTGTTGGGTATTTGGGTTATTTTTTAAACAAAAGGTATTAGGGATGAAATTCTCATTTTTCTTACTTTTCTTCACACTCTAAGACTATACATGCCCTCTTTTTTGCATATGCTCTATAAATGCAAATAAGCCAATCTAAATTAAATTAAGCAGAACTGCAAGGTATAGACAGGATTTGTACTCAGAAACTGAAATAATCATACCTTCTGTCTATAAAGAGGGCCAACATTAAAAATGAGCAAATTCCACTAGTTTTTAACTTTATACTTTTCATATACAACAAATAAGATAGCTGAAGAATAAGGAGTGAGAATTAGTTTTAAAAGGGTAGCTCCATCAGATTATTATATTAAAACATTATTGGCTTGTTGGCATTTCCTACCCATGGGCTTTTATATCTAGTATCACAAGCTGCAAAAGATTATTGTAGCTGAATATGAGGTAAGTGTCGGCAGGTTAAAAAACTTCCATCTAGTTACTCCATAGAAACTTCACCTATTACTTCTAACCATTAGAAAACTAAATTATTCCATACTCTCTGGAGATAGATTCCAAGGGTAGAAAACCAGACAGACCACAAGATTCAAAATTCCTGAACTAGTGCTTTTGGAAAATGCATCTGCAGAAGTGTTAGAAATTATAGATTTTACAACTGGGCAGGGTATAGAAAACTGAAATTCGCAATGGGGAATTTCATATGCATAAAATGTGTGGTGGTTTTGATTTTGACCAATTTTTTTCTTCTTAGCAGTCTAAAAAACAAATGTTTCCACTTGTTCACAAATTCTATTTCCTTCTTTAAGAAATGGGTACAGTAAAATCCTGAGGAAGGATGGCATCTCTTTTTTGCCGCAGGCCTCTTCTACGTGATGAAGGCTGGCTGCGATGTGTTGTCCTCTAGGCTTGTGTTCTCTAGGTTTCCTGTTGTCCTGAGCAGAAAAATAAAGCGACAATGCACGGTGAAGTAGAATAGGGACTGGAAATATGCGGAAGTGCTAGGACAACATAAAGGAGATGTTAGCTCTTCTTCACATTAATCTTAAGACCTGAAATAGCAGATCTTGAACACAGTCATAGATACAGGAGCATAACCAGAGGGAGAAATTATTTCTAATGCCTCAGCTTTTGCCAAGGTGAAAGGATCTTCACTTTCTTTTCCAACTTCAAACGCATCTCTGATACATGTGCCCTTGTGGAAGTGACAGTTTTAGGATGAGCAGGCCCTTTGACTCAGAAGCAGCTTAACTATTCCACTAGCAGATCATGGATGCTGTCTACCTCTAGTCTTAAATGTGAAGTTCAACCATAAAATGAAGATAATAACAGCCATATCTACCTCATAGGCTCAAACAAGAAAACTGAAATGTCAACAAGGAATGCTCATGAATACCAGTGGAACAGAGTGATGACTTTGTCCCTGAACAGACACACTGGTCTCAGGACTGAAATGTAGAAGTTATCCACTATCAGGAGAAGTCACATTTTGCTCCCAGTAAAGACCTCAGAAGTATTCTGAGGGCACACTGATGGTCAGTCCTAATGATGCTATCGGATGGTTATGGAGGCGCTGGAGAGACAGGAGTAAAGAATCTTGAGAGGACTAGATTTCGAAAACAGTATGTGTTAAAAAAGAAAAAGTAACCTACCAAAGAATCTCCCACAAAGGATCCATGAACAAATTTTTGGTTAAGCAAAATAATAACTAAGGAAGCCAAACAAATACCTTTGCAAAAATTATATTATTTTATACCCAATGAGAGGATTCATATATGTTTTTCCAACCCAAACCAACTACAACAAAATACTTGTTACTGTATACAATAAAATGTCCCCTTTCCAACTGGTATACGGATTGTGTATTCAGGATCTATGTTCTGTTTACAGAGAAAGGAATTGAATTGTAGAACTGCTGGTCACTAACGGCAGATGTTAGATCTTGCCCTTTGTATGACACCTACTCATGGCTAAGTGAACTGAAAGAAAAGGGTCCCAGGAGAGAGAAAACTCTGTCAGATGTAGGTTCAGGAATGATCTAAGTGGGACCAAGACTGGATTCTCCAGCTCTCTGTACTTAAAAGAGCTTGAGTTTAGTTTTGACTCTGTGCCTATTGAGTAAGTAAATTTTGGTAACTTGGCCATATAAACTTTAGATTTTTTTGCTTTTAATATGAAGTGATGGGGATAACTCCCTCAAGAGTCCCGGTATCCTGTAAGAAGTGATTGAGAAGAAAGCAGCTCAGAAGAGAGGACGTAGGCATTTTTAGAAAGCTAGAAACTTCAGGGTAATGATGCTATAGAAATGGAGAGAGGGGACTGGTAAAAGTCTTCAAGAAGACAGAAGCTGATGAGTAGGGAAAATCCAGGGAGAGACTAACTGAATGAAATTGGGCCGCTAAGCAGTCATAGAAAGCCTTGGAGGCTGGGACACAGACTGGATAGTAGGGGGACCAGGCAAGGCCAGCAGGCTGTATGGAATAAAGAAGAGGGCTTCCTGCAGGGGCATCTAGAATGCTAACTAGTCAGGGACTGGGTGGCTGCAGCTTTATTCTTAAACCAGGGAATGAATCTAATGTCTATTCAGAAAAAGAACAAGAAAACATAAAAATACATCAGTGATGGATGTGGGCAGCAAAAAGACGTCAACTAAAGAAGAGCACTGACCAACAGGAGTCCTGGACCAAAACCATCATCTTGCCATGAGCAATTTGGGGAGGAGTTTAAAACACAACTCCTTACAAAATAGAAAGCAGCTGAATTCTCCCTCAATTATTTCAATGTTGATATCATTGCGGAAAATATGAGGTATTATAAGAAGTGACTGGTTTAATGATGCAAAATCACTTATCAACTGGATAGCAGAGGCCAGGGTTCCTAAACTTCCTTTACATTGTCATTTAAGAGATGCCCAACTACAGATCATCTGCAGTCTCTTGAACCAGAACCCATTCTGTTTTTCTAGTAATAATCTATTGAATTAAAGGGTGCTGTTGCAGAATTGTTATTTGAGTACTTGAAGTAACTTTAGATTTTAGTCGCTCTTACTTATGAAGATTACATGGCAAAAATAAGGATGTGATTTTTTTTGTTTCCCATTCTTAGAAAGTTTATCATACAACAGGGAAGGCAAAAATGTAGGGCTCTAAAAAGCAACATAAATATGCAACAGAAAATTATGATGATAGGCTAAACAATCTATGTTTTGATGGCTCTTAAAGATTATTTCAGTCTTATTTTTTTATGCAGAGAAAGCAAATACTGCTACATACCTTTAAAGGCTAGGTCAACTGCTTATTGTTCTTGTGACGCAGATGTGCTTTTTTTCTTGGCTCCTGAAAACCGGATGCATCCCACCCCCAAAAGAAGAAAGGTTAGTGGGATATGCAGATGTACTGTTTTTCTTGGTCCCTGCAAACCCCACTCCCTTCCAAAAAAAGCTGGGGTGGGGAAGCACAGGAATTCAGTTTAATACTCCAAATATTGATATTTTTTTCTGCATGAAAACAAATTCTGGAAGAAACTAACAGTGAAAGAAATTATCTTTCATTTAAAGATGACATTTAAGGTTTAAGGACAGTATTTAATGGTCATTTGAACCAAATAGTTTAAACACCACTTGACACAAATCATTTGATTGAGTCCAAGTGTTCAATGAATCATTTAAAAAGGAAACATATATCTTAAAAACATAATTAACGAAAACTTTGAGAGGAGAAATATCCACCTGGCAGGTATATTTTCAAAAATTGAGGTTGCAGAACAATTTTACCAGCCTGCAAAATTCCCCAAATGCTTTGTAAACTTCGAGCTGCCACAATGATGAAGCAGCTTGGGAGGACCCAGCTGCATCAGGAGGAGCTCAAGAGGAGATGCTAGTCAGAAACAGCCTGCCTAGCCTCCCAGCTCAGCCAGTCCTGTGTTGGCCATGAGTCAGGTGACAGATGTGATGGCATTTATATGGTAGCCATCTCTCCACTTAAGCAGGGATTAAAAATCACTTTGCTTAATATAATCCCTACAAAGAAAACTAGTGTCTCAAACAGAAATAGTGCCAACTTGGATGATCCTAAGTACAAATTACTATTAACTCAGAGATGAGTTGTCATATTATTCCTATAAAATGAAAGCAAAGAAAGCAAAGTAATATTCTAGATCTCCAAGAAACCATTGAAAAGAGGTTTCTGAACCCAATGTAATCAGGGTGCTATGTGGCAGACCAAGGGGTAAACGTTCTTAATGGTAAGTTATGGACCAGGACGTAACCAGGTGTCCCTGTTATTTTCCTCAGGCAGTGGCTTATATAGAAGAATCTAGCTCATAATTTCTTAGCTTCTGGAGCAATTTGTTGGCATGAAACGGAAATTGTAAATATTTTACATATGTTCTTCCAGACTGACCTGAGGAGGAAGGTTTTGAAGTACACTTCAAAAGTGTGCTCTTCAGTGAAGTCTGTACTTTAGAGCTAAAACATTTTTTTTAGAAAATTCTTATCTATAAGTTCTTGAAATTTAAAGGCAGGATTATCAGTAGTAGTGGTATTTGCTTCCGTTTCTACAAGTAATGGTGATTTCTTAGGTATTTGAGCCTGAAGCATTTGGCATTTAGTAACTTTAATCTGAATATGCCAACTTCTTGACATTGTATTTTTCTTTACTAGTGTAAAGAAATAGATCATTTCCCTAAATGATATAATCTCTCATAACTAAAGGGAAATTAATTTAAATACTCTTGTTTTGTAATGCTGTCATGTTTTGATATAAAAGATCTAGTCATAAAGTCACCCAGTCATTTTGTCATGAGAAGTAATATCTTGGAATTCTTTGGATAGTTATTAAAGAAATCATTATTTCAGATGTAAGAAGAGACACATATAGGTTCTCAATTGTATTGTCTTATTTAAGAGTCCTGCAGAAATACACTGATGTTATAATTTAAATTTTCTGAAAGCAAACAATTGAATTCAATTATTACCATTGAATTCATGATGTAATAATTTTTCTTTATAAAAAAAGTTCCTAATTTTTGATGCTATTATTTGGTAACAAAAATGGAGCAAAAGCTTTTGATGTTTTGCTGTGTTCCTTCAGATAATTATTTTCTGCTCAGACTGATTATGAGAGGTTTCAGTAACTTGCCTTTTCTACTTCATAGGACAATTTTTTTTGGTTGTTTAAAATTTTCTATATAGCAACAATGTAAACAAAATAAATTATAATTTTCTATACACCAATTTATACAATTTTTAGTTGTATTGTTGACACATTTTGTTATATATACAAATATATAAAGTACTAGAAATCTATCATCACAGTGACGTGAAAGTTGATATTCCAAATTCTTAACCTGATAAATTTAAACAAAGCAATACGGCTATAAATATTAATACACAGAAGAAATGCTAATATAAAGGATCACAAAGAAAATGTATTTCAAACATGTATTTTTTTCCTTTGTTACCATTATGGAAATTAGAAGCATTCTCATATGGGAAAACTATAGTTCAATTCCAGGATAGATAAGTAAGACCTGTTGAGTAATCATTCACAGTTTGATTTTAATTCCATAAACATGATTTAATATAGATTTTACATTGATGAGATTTGCAAGCTTCATTCCTGCATATAATCATTATGTGCTGGTTTCATTTATTTTCTAATAGATTGACTTTTATAGTATGGTTTTGTAACAGTCAGAAACAAAGGGGCACTTTATTATTGTGATTAGAACAACATCTGCATGGGTGACAGTGGCAGCTGTACTCCCAAGGCACACACCCTGCACGTCACAGGCAAGAGCCGTCTACTGGGCAGCGTGCAGACAGAGTGCACGAGACAGCACCACCTGCACTGCCAGCTGCAAGCAAGTCCTGCAGAAAATGATCTTTCGACGAGTTTAACTCAAGTGACAGAGGAAAACTGACAAAGCTGTCCACAATCTGTCAACCCATCTCAGCAAGACGAAGCCCATTCTGTCCGAGTCTGGGAACAGCAGTGCACTTTGCTAAGGGTCCACAGCCTAAGAGCTGCTCTCCCGGGGACTTGCCCTGGACACATTTCATTCTATCACGATTGTCTTTCCTGTTTATTTTATTTTTCAAGTTTTGATTGTGAATAATTTCAAATGAAAGAATAATCCAACCAAATCTATGTACCCATTACCCAGCTCTGATAATTAATACTTGCCATATTTGTGTTTTCTGTTCTATGACACCAAACCATTAGAAAGTAAAGATTTCTGTATGAATCTAAAAACACTCAAAATATCCACAATACAATTAACATACACATAGGAAAGAATGCTGACTCATCAGTAAATAATATTCCTTCTATATTCACATTTACCTAATTCTTGTAATTCTTAATAATGTCCTTTCTAGCCTATTTTTTTTTTTTTTTTTTTTTTAAGGAAAGGAATAAAGGCAAGTAGGCAGGCAGGAAGTGAGGAGGAAGAAGAATTTTATTTACTTTATTTAGTTATCCATTGTGGTTGTTCTCCTCCAGGATGAGGATCCAGGTCCTTGGAATGTATGTGGACTGCACTTAGCAGAGGCATCTGATGTAACTGCTACTCCACTAGGGCACACCTGATTTTTTTCTTTTGAACTAGTACTCTATCGAGCCAAACTAAACAGTAGAGCTGCTGTGTAGGGCTCTTGGTGATTCCAAAACAATTTAACACAACTTCAGCACAATTATTTCTCTCATTTAACACTATGGCAGTGTGCCAGTACAGGACACTGGATTGCTCAAAAGCTGCAACATGTGGCTTCATCCTTCAGTTGAAAGGTGGCAGTTCCAGTCCCCTGACCCCCACAGATGGAGGAGGAGGCATTGGGTTCACACACTCCAAGGGCCTGGTCCAGATATTGCAGATGTAATTTTGTTTTCACATTCCATTATACAGAATACAGACACATGGTGCAACTAGTTGCAGCAGAGATGCAATCCTGGTGGCCCTGTGTCTAGGTTTCCCTGGACCCTTAGGTCTTGTGTCTAAAGGAAAAATGATTTAGGGAATGTGATTAGCTATTCTCTCTCTGAGACAGAGAATGAAAGCAATTTGACCTTAGGCTAATTGATATAAATAAGAGCTAAGGGCCTACCATCATATTTCTGGTCACAAAAACATCATCAAACTTCTAAATCAGGACCCCCAAACAGTTCTAATATTAAAAAATCATTTGTACTCATTTTCCAAGTTCAGGACCATGAGTGGCCAGAGCAGAGCTTATCCTGCAGCTCTAACATGGTGGTATGTGAATACCTTTAAAATCTTGTTTAAAATCTTGTCCCTGCCAAACTTTCCACACCCACACCTCAAGAATTATATATATTTCCACAGGATATAACTTTTTACTTTTCTCCAGACAAATGAAGTTTAAATTTTATGCTTTTAAATCTGTATGCTTTTAAAACACACTGCTTCTTCTATTCAGAAAGCTTTTCCCACCCTCTTTACAACCCAAATAACTTCTATTTACACTTAATTATCTTAGTTGAAGTACTGTCTTCTCTGAGATACCTTTTAATAGTTCTCAAGTAATTTTATAAATGTTTCTGAAACAAAGTTTTTCAAACAGAAGATCCTGTTCTCTTTACTGGTTACAAAATTAGTTTAGAGGATCATGACAAGTACTTAAAAATGAAACAGATGAGAGTAAAAAATATAAAAATATATTCCACTCAAAAAGTTAAGTATTGTCGTTTGAAATTTTAGTTTCAGTTATAAATGTATATGCCTATATGGCTCATGAGTAATGAAGTAAGACATTTCTTACAGTGATTTATGGAAAAAAAAAGTTTGAAAGTCACGATTCCCATTATTGTTAGTTGCTTTACATTTGTCTTTCCTCCTAGAAAGAGAGAGTCTTAATTGTTTTTTTTGTCTCTGATGCCTAGCACTATGACTCACTTCAGGTAAGTCAGACTGAATAAATATTTTGTGGGAGAAAATGCTTTGCACAGTTGCCAATATTCTCTCTCTCTCCTTCCTTTATTCAGCGTTCCGTTAATTCTTCACTTAAGATAAATAAATAGTTTAATAGTTTTGATAACATGTCTTTAGGACATAGTTACCTCCAAGACTCTTTGTAAAGGAGTGATATATCCTACATAATAGCAGCTACACATGTAATCTCTGAGCATCCACAGTTGATAGTGGAAAAAATTTATATTTTGAAGTTAGATTTGAGATGAACAACAATAAAAAACAGCAACAGCACAATGAGTTCTTAGATATTTCTTTGGGGTAGGGGAGAGGAGAGGGTTAGGGAAGGAACTTTAGGGAGGATTGTTTGACATGTGATGCTTATTTCTCTTGAGACAAAAACAGCTGATGCAAATAGAACAACATCATATTTTCATGTGGATGAGTAGGTAAAGGAGTGTCTTTTGTATTTTTCTGTATTTTATAAAGGTAAAAAGAAAGTCAAGGAGGGAAAATGTCTTACTTTATCACTTACCAATTTCCTTATGTAGAAAATGTGGCTTACGGTGGCATTTATAGAAAGAGAAGAATGTTTTATCTGAGCATCTGTCTGACAGTTTTTGGTAGAAAGTATGGTGAGCCCTGAGTATAAGGGAGAGAATAAGGACACCTCTGATGGGGAAAATGAGAACAATTGTAGAAAGCAATTTGGTAGTTCATGGAGAGAAGTATCTGAGGGTAGCCCCTAATGGAAGAATAACTGAAAAAATTTTAAAGAATATATTAAAAAACTGTGGTTGCTGCTTTCTGGGACACCTTTGTGAACCCTTTTCCATTATCAGGAAACTTTCTGCACATGAGTGATATATTGTGTTTTTGTTTACTGTGAACACTGATGTATCATGTTGAGTTTTACGTATCATTGAATTCTCTAATAATTTAAACCACTACGTTAGCTGAAGCTTCTGTGCATTTTATGATTTTCATCACATTGAATAAAATTCTCAACCCCATATATTTTAAGAATTCAGGCATTTACCCAAATTTCTGCTAATTCTATGGGAACAAATTTTCAGCAAAACAAACGATCAGTGCTAGCTTTTGGCAAACATCTTACTAAGTGACACAGCTTTAGAAAGATTTCTATTAAGAATAGGAATGCACAAAAGATGTGCTCATTGGAACCATTCCACATTATTTTAGAGAAACTTATCAATGGAATAACCCAAGAAAATGATACAGATTCTTGAAAATTAGAAAGATAGGAAGTCACTACTTACATAATACAAAGAAAAGAAAACCCATGAGACTCTACGAACTACTAAAATTTTAAAAGTTCAGAGTTATCTGAAATTTGTTGAAACAAGATCAACTTAAAATTGTTTTCTTCTTAAAAAAGTAAAAAACACACAATAGAAAGAAACAGATAGCATTTTCAAAATCACCATCAACAACAATAACAAATCAGGATATTACTTGAATGAAACATTTAACAAAAGACGTACAAGAATCATATTGAAAAAATTAAAAAATGTCATGAAGGATATGAAAGAAATGATTTTAGACAAATGATTTTATATACTATGACTCATATGATAAAGGTGCAAACTCTCTCTAATCTATAAAATACTTGCAATTTCAATCATGACCGATAGCATTGTTTTCTATGTTAAACTTAACAAACTTGTATAGAGGAGTAAAATGTTCAACAAAAGTAGGATGATACTAGAGGGAAAGCAAGAAGAAAACAAAAGATTTATTGCATATCAGTAACCATTAGAACTACATTTTTGGTTGAGAGATAGATCAATAGAATGTTCTAGAGAAACTATTAGAACTAAATATAAGCAAATCAATGCATTATCATGAAACACAGAAAGTTTTCTTTTGAAATTTATCTTTTAATCTCTGAAAAAATGCAAAGCCTGTTAAAGGGGAAACACATTAAAACACTGAGCACTAGCTAACATCCATCAGATTGACAAATAATAAAAAATTCTGGCTATAAATTTTGGTGAGAATATAGGAAACATGTCTTTCCCAATGGTAGATGAGTATAAATTAGTAAAGTCTTTTATAGTGCAGTTTGACAAAATCTAATAAAGTAGAAGATGCACGTACTACATGACAGGGTAAACATGTAGGGATTTTAGATAGTTTTGAATTTTGTTAACCCTCAAGAAACCCTTGTTCATAGGTACAAGGGATGATTACTGTAGTAAATTTAAAATTGTCATTTTTATTGCTGTAGAGAAAACCATTAATAAGGGACTAACAAAATTTAGTAAAATTGTATAATGAAATACTACATAATAAAAGTAACTGAATAGAATCTACATATAGCACTATAGTTAAATCTTCCCAATTATATTGCTAGGTTAAAAAAAAAGAAGATTTATCATAAAGGTGCCATTGATGTACATTAAACACCACCAATTTATTATACTAAATATATTTTCATGGCTCCACATATATATGCATATATAAATGTGGTGAAATAAAACTGAGGACCAGAATTACTTATTTCAATTTCATAGCATATAAGAAAATATCAAATGGGATTTCAATTTACAGATTTTTTTTAATAATGTGGAGCAATATGACAAAATGTTAACATGCAATCATCTTGAATGATTAGTACAGAGGTGCTTTTTATGCTTTCTGTATTTTAACAAGTTTATAAAACAAAATGTGCTTGGCATTATAGGCATTTGCTGTATTTCTTTCAAATAACCTTCATGATTTGTCTCAAAGTTCCTCTGTACTTATTTGAGAGGTACAGAAAAACACAGGACAACAGATACATTTGGTGGAGTAGCAGGTCCACCACCTATGACTCCACATACTTCCCAAGGACTCAGGTTCGTATCCCAGGGTTAGCAGGGAAGCAACCAAGATGTACAAATAAAGCAATCCATTTGATATCTTGGGACTCAGCCCTTGTTTCACTTAAGAAAGCACCCCTTTGCTAAATAAAAGTGTACAATCATAACTTCACTAGGATATAGCTGTTGTATTAAGCAGACTTCCCCACAGCTGGGGAACTTCACTGTGTTCTAACTGCTCTCCATGCACATTTGGGGCATCTGATGCAGGTCATGAATTCTCTCCCCTGAAAACATCATAGAGGCGTACATTTTTGCACCAAATTTAGCAGGTTCATGGACTTCGGAAATCCATTCACAGATCCTGTTCATACACCAACTCTAAAAGCTTTATTTAGAGGACAGAAATAAGACACTACTGGCCAAAAAAGAATAAGAATTGAAAATTAATTGAAAAATATGCAATTTTTTTAGCACAGCATAAATAGTAGGACCAGATTTTCATGCCTAGTGAAAAATAAAATGTACTTCTGATCAAACTTCAGGAATCCTACATACTCTTACTGGCCATCCTGTTCTTTTGAATCCTTGATTCACTCAACAGGTATTTGTTAAGAACTATAGAAGATACTACGCTAGAGCAAATGTAAGTGAATGGCTTATAATTTTTTATTTCAAAATGATATATTCATCAGTTATAAATACTCAGTGAATTTGCCACTTGCCCACTTTTAATCAGCACACACACATACCCTTGCACACCTTACTCTCTACTGGAATAAGTAAATATACCTTTGACTTACCTGGGCAGGAGAGGGCAGGGATGACTGAGGCCTGGGTTGTCTGCCCAAGCTGCTTCTGGTCATGAAGGTACTGTGAGGTTCAGTCAGGGGACAATAGGGATGGGCAGGGGCACTGGGACTGCGGCACCAGGGACTACAATCAGGGATGGGGTTTGGTGAGATTTCTTTTTCTCTGTAAATGAAAAATTATGCCCAAATTTAACCCCAAAGATATTTTATACAGTGACATTAATAATGAAAGCTCAATTAAAGTGAAAGTATATTTCAAGACCACAGAAGATGGCTTTTCTGGTCCATGTGAACACATATCAGAAGTTACTTGCCTAGAAGTGAATAACAAATTCTCCACTTTCCTCCACAGCCAGTTTTGATCCAGGATGAAATTCCCAGAGACTGCACCTCCCTTCCACTTCTGCTCTACTAGAGATAGGGCTGACTCCATCCCTTCCCCACTCCACAACCTTGCCTCCAACAGCAGTGCCATCAAGAAGAAAATGGCCAGCCGGGTCTCAGTGTCATCTAGTGAAGGCCACTAGCCGTATATTGTCCCAGAGGTGTATCCCACTTGCTCTGTGTTTTTACGTTTTTTAAAAACATGGCTTTTAATAGTCCTATTCAAAATAGATGTGGGCAGTCATTATCGAATGATTTATTCTTCACCTATCTTCTGGTCACCCAGTTCTCTGGCTCAGTCACTGATTGTGGGAAGGATTCAATTAAGAAACAAAACAACCAAACAACATTTACCTCATAAGATAAACTTCAGCTGATTTCACTTTATGTTTTAAGGCATCTTTCTTAGATTGATCTTGTTTTTCTTTTGTTATTGTAGTTGTAGTTGTTGGCCAATGAAACATGTGCCCTTGAGATGTTGGACTCACTATGGAGCATCTGTCGAATTCAATGTCAGTCTCCAGTTTCTCCCAAGCTTGCTTCCAGTGAATAGGGGTGTACCAGGCAACAGCCTACAAGACGATGAATTCATATGACTGGAATTTGATTTTTTTAAATGGCTTACTGCCGCACAATTTCACAAACTGTGTAACTGTATAATATCACTACTGTATGTGGGTTAGAGACACACATGATCAGGATATAATAACATCTGGGCCTTATTCCCAATTCTGAAAATTATAAGCTGCATATATAACCTCAGGCAGGTGAGTCAGTCTCAGATTATGTCCTTATACATAGACCTTGGAGAGAATAGCCATGGGGAATTGCTGTTTGAGGGTGTCATGATATTTGATTAAGCTACTGAATCTCATAACTATAAAGAATTGTGCAAAATTAGTTGGTATTAGTAAGTTAAAAATTAAGACACTATGTACATTTGCATATGTACACATACGTTTTACTTGAGATGGGTAAGACTAGAGATAGAGAAGAATGTTTTCCAGGCTGAAATCCTAGGAGAAACTATAAAGTAGACCCACAACCACTAAACAGGAAGCTTATTTTGGTTTCTGAATATGTGGCATGCACACAACATATACATGCAAAAACTAATCAGAAAAATACCATAGAGACTAACAATCATATTTTTGTTCAATGTGAGAAAATTAAGTGCCAAAGTATGTCCTAAACTTCTGCTTGTTCTATGATCTGATTTTAGTTAAAAAAATAAAAAAGAAACTAGAGATTTCAGCTTAATATTATGGACTTTGAAAAACCCTCTGCTTGGCTTCACAGATTAAATAGATATGAAGACAATACCAGGCAAGTTCAGCTAGGCTAGGGCTACAGCTGAGAAAGAGGAAAACGAAAACTTTATTAAAAAAAAAAAAGGTTCAATTTCATAAATTACCCCCCAAAAACCCCACATTAGTTTCAGATCCTTCAGTTAGGGATTCTCATCTTTCAGCAGCTCTAACAGACGTTTGTGTTGAAATATGTTCATGATCTTTGTAGCGCAGTCTCCCTCAGTGAGATTGTAACCCTTTCCTACACAGCATATTTTATTTCCTCCTGTATTATAGGGATTGAAAAGTATTTGATGACAAATAATAATGTGATAAAATGACACACTTTTTATTTCCTCTCTACATATTGTACACATGAACCTTGTAGGCTCTTTTTAATAGGAGTGAAAATTTTTAGGGTTAGAATATCTGTCTTTTAGTTCTGCCATTTAACTAATCATGTGACCTTGAGCAAGCTATTTAACCTTCCTACAGCATTGGAGTAGTCTAACCCATACCTGAATTTCTACGGCAAAACAAAAAGTTGAGAAAGGACTAGGCACAGAATAAATATACCTATCAATTATTTTGTTAAAAAATTTAAAAAGTCTATTAGTTTTTATTGAAGTGATATTGGTTTAAAACATTTTAGGTTCCAGGTGTATGTATAGCCCTATAAAGCAATATCTGTATTTAATGCACTATGCTTAACGATTAATTTTTTTACATAAATAATAGAGGCTATACATTAAAAAAGAAAATAATGCAAATGGTGAAAAGCAATCTAGCTCCACTGAAAACTCTTTGGACTCATAGAATCTTAGTGATCATATTATATAATCTCTTATGTTACATGTTACATTGCATAGTTAACTCATGTCAGAGCAGTACTAAATCTCCCTTTATATTACATGATAATCTATGAAGTCCTATTGAGTAGTAACCATTCTTGTTAGTGATAATTCAAAATGTAGTTATACTTTTAGTTGTTTTTTAATGACCCATAACGTGACTTCTCTTTGACATATCTTAAAAATTATTCAAGCCCAGAAACAGGATCTATTTTAATCATTGGCTATTATTTTAGGCAGAAGATTTAGGGCACTGTGACTTTCCCCATAAGATATCGGTTATTTTTTTTACATATACTTAATATAAATAGAAAGCAAATGCAGGGTCATTATGAAACCTTGGGTCTGCCTGTGTTTTAGCAGGTCTATGGGAACATAGAAACCTATGATTTCAAGGAAAATCTATTTGATAATTGCAGATCGTGAGGTCCAGTCTCACTGAGGTGGAAGGTACTTATAAAAGAGGGAGGAGATATTTTGTTTGAATTAAATCATATTGATTGTTTTATCATGAAATGGGAATTATAATAGGATGGGGCCTGAAAAAAAAAAAAGACTTGAGGTGTAAAGTGTGAGTCAGATTTAAGAGCCAAAAGGAAGCAGTGGCAATAGCATGTACAAAGGTCCTGTGGCTTGAGGAAGCAATCAAGTACTGGGCAGTAGAAGAAAAAGAAGGCTGGGTAGTTAGAGAAGCAGCACAGAAAAATACGTAGAGGGGTGAGTTTGGGAGAAGGAAAGAGGAAATACTATGAGGGTTCATGTCAGCTGTGTGAACTTCCTCCATCAGAACAAGCAGTGTCTTCTCTCTAATGCTTCGTTTGATGCTCTCATTTCAGAGGTGAGATCTCTAAGATGGGCTGCCATGCTCTGTGCACATATTTTTATTATAACATTGTTTAACTATAATTATTTACTGTTACATATACATTTCTACATGAGTTTCCCAAGGACAAGAACCATGCAATAGTTATGCTCTTTTATCTAAGCA
This sequence comes from Solenodon paradoxus, assembly GCA_004363575.1. NCBI lineage: Eukaryota > Metazoa > Chordata > Mammalia > Eulipotyphla > Solenodontidae > Solenodon > Solenodon paradoxus. Next base: position 220,169 of record RJWH01001751.1, read on the forward strand.
CCTAACACAAGGGTTGGCAGATACTAAAATATATGATTATTTCCCAGTGAATCACTAGATTAGGTTCACTTCTTCATTAGCTAACAAAATTACTGGTGTTTACATTATCCTGCAGACATGGTACTGATACTATATGTGCAAAGCAGCTCAAACCATTTGGTAAAAGGAGTCATCTAAGTACAAAGTCTAATTCAGTTGCAAAAAATGACAATTCATTAAAATGTGCTTCCAGGAGCACAGGGGCCTGTTCTATTTTCTTCAACACTTAGTGCCTGAAACATATGAATACAAATTAGAAGCCCCAAATGTGCTTTCAGAGTGGCTACTTGAATGGACAAATGTGACAAAAGGTGTAAAACAAGGATAACTTCATTTTAATCTGGGTTTTGCTGATGACTTCTTATGAGGCTGAGTAAATATCTTTGATTATATAGAATTTTCTGTGAGAATTATCAGTGTTAAAAATTCATTTTGAGCCATGGAAAAATATAAAGGTACGTAAGTGAAGACTGCGAAATTATACCTAATGAGTATTCTCCCCATCTAATGATATTTGCTTGCTCTCTGAAGAAATGCTAAAGGGCTCTTAATAAATTGGTATGATTATTCCAAAGAGGCAACCTAAGCGTCAGTCGTAATGCAGCAAGAAAAACACTGAAAAAGATTCTGATTGTATGGATTAGTAGTTATATTACACAGTAAGTTAGACTGGTGGTGAGACAAAAAGATATGGAAGAAAAAAACAAAAATGACTTTGAAAAAGGAATACCGCTTTTTATTGTAAAAGATACCTATCAATTTTACTAATTGTGTCTTTGTTATATGTTTATGCCAATATGATACCAAGGAAAAGGTAGGGTGAAAATAAAAAATTCTCAAATATTGGGAATAAGTTATCCAAGATTATTACTTATATATTTAATTTTATGGTGAATAAAGAATAGCCTTCACAAATTGGACTGGAGTTTCTTTCATCAGAACATTAGTTCCTTGAGTGAAGATATCATGTCTTGCCCTTTTATAGTTTATATTTCTGAGTCTAGCTCTTTCACTAGAGAAGACTCTCAATAGATATTTGAGAAATTAATAGATAAGGCCTGTATGTAGTACTTTCCTTTCTCCTCCCATTCTTTGGGATAAATATCATAAAATTCACCCTTGACTCTAAAATTTGAAGCTGCTTTTTATAAACATGAAATACCAAATTATTTTTTTGCCAAATTCTAAGTAGCTCTCTGGCACTTCGTCACTGGGAAGAGGGTGCTGTTGATATATCTGATGTGCTAGGACATTTAGTTATGCTCAAGGACAGAAAAACATCTGAGTGAGCTAAGAGGAGAAGGGACACACTTAAGTTATCCAGTCTTTTAAAAAACATTGTTAAGAATCAGACACTGACTTCACCATTAGGGTTGCACAGGATTGTTATACAATTCGGGCTTGTTCTGAACTTGTTTTGTTCTTTCCAAAGAAAATCTGTTGGTGGATGATGTTTTGCTTCCGATGCTGCTGCCCATACCTGGAAGAAGACAGACAGTTAATGACAAATGCCAGCATTCAACTTAGTTTTGTAAATGTCAGAGGGTCATTGCAACTGATCTTTCTGAACAGGTGAGACTTTAGAATATATTGACTGTACAACAGGAAATATCAAGCTGGGTAACACCAGCAGCTACTGTACAGAGTTTAAAGGAAAGTACAAGAAAGAGGGAAGACCCTGAGCAGCAACACATTATCTGTTCTCCAAGCAAATCACCTCCAAATTGGAAAAAGCAGTGGAAATTTAATTATGAGTATTGATTTACATCCAAAGACGAATGGAGTAGCACAATTAACCACCAAGAGCAAAAAAATCACCGTTACATAGAGATGAGGTGATGAAGAAAGCTGGTCTGACAGTGGAGCTCGGGCTCCCTTGTGATTTAAGTTCATAGTATTCACATCTTATACTCACTGTGACTGTGGAACCGGCCTGCATTATGATATTTGGGAGGAATCGGTACAAAGAGACTGTATGCCCATTCACATTTTGCTGGAGAATATGATCGCCAATCTCCATTTCTTTATCTAGGGAAGAGTTAATGAACTTCACGAATAAACCCTTGTCATTCATTTCAGCTATTTTGATGTCTCCAACAGCACTAATAAATAAAACACAAAGATTATTAGATGACTGTAGATAAGTGTGTTTTTAGCTCACTTTGAGAAGCAAGTGATAATTGTGCTTTGGACATTGCTCCTAATCTGAAAATTCTATTGGACAGATTTTATGTATGTTTTCTAACCTAAGATAGATGACTTGAACTCTTAGTTCTGTTTGTTTATCTGTGTAATAAAATTATCTATTTTCCATAAAATAACTAAACAAAACTTAAAACTGCTTTAGGTGTTGAGGTATAAATGTCATAGGAAGATGTGAGAATCATTATTTAAATTTCCTGATGTTTATCAAAAAACCATGGAGAGAGGAAACTCTCAGTAGATCAAGAAGAAAGTCAAACCATTTCAATTATTCCTGATAAAGTCACTGTGAAGATGAATAGCAACTATGGGTTTAAAAGAATTTTGCAGTTAAAACATTACACAAATATCAGATGGTATTTTATTTCCTTCTAACATGTGTTGAGAGGTTAGTGTGTAACAGGGACCAGGCACGCATTTATGTATTAACATTTTTTGATAGTATGTGTCACCTATTAGATGTTATGAAAATCCTTTGAAGGGTTAGGGTCAACATTTCAAAAATAAAATGTAGTCTTACCAATAATAATAATAAGTACCATTTATAATGTGCCAGACATTTAAAAAATAATCTGTTTCTATAATTTCTTATACATAATTCCAAAATCCAAAAAGATCTGAAAGAGCAAAATATTTAAAAAAAATTTGACAGATTTGAAACAAAATCTCATGTGAGTCCCTTGGTAGGAAAACCTGACCTGAAACTGAGGTGATGCCATTTACAGGCTTCATTTTGTGGTTTATGTGAATGCTCATACATTTGGAGGTAGAAAGATTAATGATTGATTTTAGATGTTTCTCCAAAGCCATATGCTTTGTATGTAATATGTACTATACATACCATATTAATTTTCTAGAATCCCCCAAATTTTGAATTTGGAAATACATTAAATGCCCAAGTATTTTGTGAAAGGCATTATGAACTTGTAGTAACTCATTTAATTTTCACATTAAGTCTATAGATCTAGCTGAAGATCTCAGACAAAAAATTTTGTGGAAGCCTATATTATCTCATTTAATTCTGACAACATCCCAGTGAGAAAAGTTCTATTGTCAAGCCCATTGTTTAGATAAGAAAAGTGAGGTTTAGCGAGGTTAATTTCCAAGGTCACTTGTAAATGTTAGCACTTGCCCTTCTGTCTCATGCAACTAGTAAAATCTCAAAGAGGTTTGAGCCAACCATTTATACATTCTTCCACACCTTGGTAGTGGAACACTATTAGAGAAAACACACACACACACACACACACACACACACACACACACTGTTGGCACCAAATAAACCATCCAACCACATCTGGGCCCTTCTCAATTTTCTTACAGATAGGCAGCAATTTGAGTTCTTCATGAATGGAGCCAGCACCATCTCATCCCTTCAACATGGGTCAAATCCTGCTCCAAATCTCCATCCTCACTCTCAGCAAATGATCTCATTCAGAAAACAGGGTAATCGAAAAGGAGTGGGTTTTCCTGCTTAGAAACAGGTTCACTGCACCCAGGCGTACCTCCAGTGTGCCCTAGCCCACTTCATTTCAATGAAGAGGGACCTTCTCCCAACTAAAACCTGGTTACCTACTCCTGCTGCCTCAGCATCTCAGCTCATACATTATTTTTCTTTTCTCCTTTAACAACTTCTCCCTCTAGACTGCCTCTTTCCCCCAAATATGTAATATTCTCAAAGTGCTACCATCTTATAAAAAAAAAATCCAATCCACCTCCAGCTTCCACTTCATACTGCATCACAACCAAGCTTCTAGAAGACTATGTCATAGATTCCTCTTCTCTTGTTCACTCATAACTCACTACCCTCTACTTCTGTTTTAGACCAAAATGACCTTCCTGACACTTGGGAATGGAGTAGTAACTTCTCAAGACTTTGTCTTGATATCTCTGGATATTTGGCTCTGCCAGGTATGCCTTCTTTTCTGGAGCCCCCACCCTTGCTTCCCAAAGTTCGTTGTCTTCTTTCTGTCAATCCGGTAGCTCATTTTCAATTCTTTTCGTTGTTGTGTTTTTGCAGTATAATTTATGTACAATAAGCTGCATCACCTGATAAGTATAATTGTTAGAGGTTTTTAAATTTAATGTTTACTGAGATAACTTGGATTCAAAAAATATTGTGAACCCATCTGTGCAGGTTCCCCATTGCTCAGAAACATAGCACCCTGCCCACCACCAAATGACCCAAAGTCCTTCATCACCACTTGCTAACATCACTTACTCCTGGCCTCCACTCCATTTCCCACTGGTAACTCCAGTTCTATTGTTAATGTCTAAGAGTGGGTTTTGTGTTTTATTTGCTCCTTTGCTTTGTCTCTTCATATTCCACATATGAGACCATCTGGTATTTGTCTTTCTCCTTTTGCCTTATTTCACTTAGCACAGTTCACTCTAGTTCCATCCATGTTGTCGAAAATGACAGAATCTCACCTTTTCAGGGCCCTATTTCATTGTGTAAATATACCACATCTTCTTTATCCATTCATCTGACAATGGAAACTTAGGCAGTTTCCAATTATTGGCTATTGTAAATAATACAGTAATAAACATGAAGGTGTACATATCTCTGTGAATTAGTGTTCTTGTAACTTTTGGGTAAATACAAGTGGGATGACAGGATCATATGGGGTTTCCATTCTCAATTTTTTGAGAAATCTCCATACTGCTTTCCATGAAGACTGTACCACTTTACACTCCTATAAACAGTTTAAAAGCATTCCTTTTTCTCTATATGCTTGCCAACATTTGTTTCCAGACTTTTGAATAATAGCCAGTCTCACAAGTGTAAGGTGATAACTCATTGCTTTGATTTACATTTCCTAAAAATAAGGGAGGAGGAATATCTTTTCATGTGCCTGATGGTCATCTGAATGTCTTCTTTGGAGAAATGTGGATCAAATTTGCTTGCTCACTTTTTGATTGTGTTGTTTTTCTGTTGTTGAGTTTTATGAGTTCTTTATATATTTTGAATATTCAGCCTTTGTCAGATGCATACTGTGCAAATATCTTCTCCCAGTCAGTAGGCTGTCTTTTGTTTTGGTGATAGTTTCTTTCACTATGCAGAAGCCTTTTCGTTTGATGTAGTCCCATTTATTTATTTTTGTTTTTATTTCCCTGGATGCTGAAATTGAGTCCCTAAAGACATTTCTAAGGCTGATGTCATGGAATAACTTGTCTAATTTTTTTCTAAGTATTTTGTGGTTTCAAGTCTTACATCCAATTCTCTAATCCATTTTTGAATTAATTTTTTTGTATGGTGTTAGAGAGTGATCTAGATCCATTCTTTTTTCTGCATGTGGATGTCCAGTTTTCCTAACACCAATTATTGGAACAATTTTCCTTCATCCATCTTGTACTCTTGACTTCTTTGTTGGTAAATTAACAGACTATATAAATGTGAGACTATTTTTAGTGATTTGGTTCTATTTTTCTATTTCCTTGAAAAGTATCAGTGAGATTTTGATGGGGATTGTATTAAAGCGGTATATTGCTTTAGGTAAGACGGTCATTTTGACAATGTGAATTCTTTTCAGCCATGAGCACAGGACAGATTTCCATCTCTTTGTAGCTTTCTCGATTTCCTTTAAGAAAGTCTTAAAATTTTCATTGTTCAGGTCTTTCACCTCCTTTGTTAAGTATATTCTGAGGTATTTAATTTGTGTTTCTATTGTAAATGGGATAGTATTCTTGATTTTACATTCTTCTACTGTTTGCATATAAACGTGGAACATATTTTTGTATGTTGATTTTGTAGCCTGCCATTTTATTGTACTTGTTGATTAATTCTCATAGTTTTGAATGGAGTTTTTAGGTTTTTTTCTATATATATTATAATGTTATCTGAAAATGGTGATAGTTTTACTTCCTTTTCCAGTTTGGATCCCTTTTATTTCTTCTTCTTGCCTAATTGGTCTGAATAGGACCTCCAGCACAATATTAAATAGAAATGGTGAGAACAGATAGCCTTGTTTTGTTCCTGATCTTAGAGGACAAACTTTCAGTTTTCACCTTGAGTATGATGTTGGCTGTGGGTTTACAATATATGGCTTTTATTATGTTGAATGTTCCTTGTATCACATTTTATCTAGAGTTTATCATAAATGGGTGTTGAATCTTGTCCAAAACTTTTGCTTCATCTATTAATGTGATCATATAATTTTTTCTCCTTGCTTTTGTTGATGTGGTATATTAAATTAATTCATTTGCATATATCGAACCATCCTTGCATCCTCTAGATAATCCCACTTAGTCATGATGGATCACCTTTTTTTCTTTTTAAAGAAAGGCAGGAATGCAGGTGAGCAAAGGCAGGTAGGCAGGAAGAGAGAGGAGGAAGAAGCACTTATTTAGTGTTCATTTGGTTGTTCCCATGTCAACCCCAGGATGTGAACCTAGAACCTTGGCATGTATGTAGACTGTGCTCAACCGCTACTTCACTAGGGCATGTCAATGATCATTTTGCTGTATTGTTAAATTTGTTTTGCTAATATTTTGTTGAGGATTTTTGAGTCTTTGTTTATTAGAGATACTGGTCTGCAATTTTCTTTCTTGGTGACTTCCTTATCAGTATCAGTGTGATGTTGACCTCATAGAAAGTGTTTGAAAGTGCTCCCTGCTCTTCAGTTTTTTGGAAGAGTTCAAGAATAGGCATTAATTCTTCTCTAAAGGCCTAGTAAAATTCACTAGCAAAGTCATCTGGTCCTGGGCTTTTATTTTTGGGGAAATTTTTGGTTGCCTCTTGAATTTCCTTACTTGTGCTTATTCTGTTCAGGTTTTCCATGTCTTCTAATTCAATCTTGGAAGACTGTATGTCTTTCAGTTTCCTCATGGTTGTCCAATTTATTGGCATATAGCTGTTCAGGAGAGTTGATCTTATGATATTTTGCATTTCTGAGGTATTCCTTGTAACTTTTCCCCTTTCGTTTCTGATTCTAGTTATGATAATTTGCTCTCTCTTTTTCTTAGTGAACCTAGCCAAAGGTTTAACAGTTTGGTTTACTTTTGCAAAGAATTAGCTTTTGTTTTCAGTGATTTTTCTGAATTCCTTTTTGATTTCTATTTCATTGATTTCTGTGAATTGTTATTATTTCCTTCCTTCTACTGACTTTTGAGTTCAATTCTTATTATAGTTTCTTTAAATGTAGGGTTAGATTGTTTATTTGCAATTTTTCTTATTACTGGAGATAGGCCTGGATTCAATAAACCTCCCTCTTAGTACTGTTTTTCTGCATTCCATGAATTCTGCTAACGTGTCTCCAAGTACTTCTAAAATTCTCCTTTGATTTCCTATTCTATGCAAGGTTCATTCAGAAATATATTATTGTTCAGTCTCCAAAAGTCTTCCACTTTTCTTTTCTTTTCTTTTTTTTGGTTAATTTCTAGCTTTATACTCTTGTGATCAGAGAAGATGTTCGGTATAATTTCAATCTTTGTAAATTGTTGAGACATGTCTTATTTCCTAACATGTGGTCTTTGAGTACTATGTTTTATGAGCATTTGAGAAAAATATGAATTTACAATCAGTGAGTGGATGTTTGATATATGTCTATTAAACCTATCTGCTCTAATTTGTCATTTAAATCTGTCGTTTCCCTGATAATTTTCTGCTTGGTTGATCTATTCATTGTTACAAGTGGGTTGTTGAAGTCTCCTACTATTACTGTATTGTTGTCTCTTTTTAGTTCTGTTAACATTATGCATTTTGATGCTCCTTCATTTGGTACCTATATATGAATAAGCATTATGTCTTCTTGCCGAATAGACCCCTTAATCATTAAATAATGTCCATCTATGTCTTTTATTGTCTTCTTTACTTGGAAGTCTATTTTATCTGATATAAATATGGCTTTCCCTGCTTTATCTTGTTTACCATTTTCCTGTAAGATTTTCTTCTAGTTGTTGACTTTGAGCCTATGTTTATTTTTTGAAGGTAGATGAGTCTTCTACATGCAATAGAAAGTTGGGTTGTTTTTAATCCATTTGACCATTCTACGTCTTTTGATTTGTGAGTTCAGTTTATTAATATTTAGGATGATTATTGAAATGTGTAATTTTTTATTGTCATTTTGTTAATTGTTTTCTGAATGTCGTTGCAAATAGTACCTTTGTTCTTATCTTTCTCTTCTTAGGTGATTTGAAAGCAATTATGTTGTTTTGGGGTCCCTTTTAATTTTCTTCTTTGTTGTTTTCCCTGGAGTTAAGTTTTGAGGTAGCCCTGGGGTTCTCATCAAAAGCTTCTATTCATATTCTACTGACCTGTTTTTACTTGACAGGGAGTTAGTCTTGAGCTCATTCTAACAATCCACATTTTTACTCTCCTCCCCACATTTTATATTTTGATGTATTACTACTTTATAAAGTGGGATTTCTTTTCATTTGATATAACTTTCTTTAGTATTTCTTTTAAAGCTGGTTTCATGGTTATGAATGCCTTTAAATTTTGCATGTCTGAAAAGCTCTTTATTAGTCCTTCAATTCTAAATGATAATCTAGCAGGGTAGAGTATCCTTGGTTGGAAGTCCTTTTCTTTCAGTACTTTGAATATATCATGTCATTCCCTTATGGGCTATATTGTATCGGCAAAGGAATTTGCCAATAGTCCTTTGGGAACTCCTTTGTATGTGACTCATTTTTCTCTAATCGCTTTTAAGAATCTCTATCTTGAATATTTGACATTTTAATGATGATATATCTTGGTGTAGGGTGTTTAGTTTTCTTTTGTTTGTAAATCTTTTAACTTCCTGGGTCTGGAAATCTGCTTCCTTCCTCAGGTTAGGGAAATTCTCAGTCGTTATTTCTTCAAACATAGTTTCTGCCACCTCTCTCTCTCTCTCCTCCTTCTGGGACCCTTATGATGTGAATGTTGTCTTGATGTTATCCCATAGATTTCCTATATTGGTCTGTAAAGCTGAAATTCCTTTATTTGTGTGATCTTAACACTCACCAGGTTTTATTGAGACTCTTAGTAAGTCCTGTGTTGAGACCTGATAGTCTAGCCTAAGGGGTTGAAGCTGGGCGCAAGAGTTGTGGGTCCATTGTGTAAGCAGGCCACAGTCTCAACACAGCCCACACTAGAGACAGATCTGGGAGCCATTATGAATGGTGTATCATCTCTTGTGAAAGTCCCTCACTCATCCACAGGAGAGGCAGTCCAAGAAAGGGAGAGTAAACAAGCCCTGAGGACTGGGGGTAGAATTTCAGTAGGTACCAAGCAGACAGGAAGATATTTTGCTGTAGCTACAGGCTGGCAGGAGCTGCCATTTTGATGGAGTCCTTCCAATATGTTCTACCCCTGAGTGGGGTAGAATGGAATGCTCCTTGCTAGGAAAGTCAGCTATCTGTTTGGTGCTGCTAGACCTGGCAGTCTGTTTTTGGATGCCCGGGACAGGTAACTGAGAATGCCAACTGTTCTGCATCAGTGAACTAATGGCAGAGAGGATGGGTGCTTCCCTGCTGGGGCTTTATCACAGTGGCAGCCTCCAATACCAGACTGCCAGGAAGCAATGTCTCCATTCACAGGGAGGCTATGCCTCTTTCCACTGCATGCCGAGGCTCCTGGCTCAGTGACTCAAAGCCAGTTCCCAGGTATGGAAGTGCTTGCTAAGGAAGAATGTCCTTTAGTTCCAGGAGAGTGTCAGTTTCACTGGTCTCTCCCTGTAGCCCCGAGTCTCAGTACCAGGGGGTGTGCCACTGAGAAAGATGGACTTCGACATTTTATGGAGGCTTATGTTCCCTCTTCTGTGGAGATACTGGTCCTGTTTCTTTTCAAAAAATGTTGTTGCTGAATAGGTGATTTTGTTGTTGTTGTTGTTCCATGATGAAGAGGCGAGTCCAAGATCTCAACAGTCTGCCATCTTGGAACCAGATGTTTTTTTATCAGATGCCTTTTCCTTTGTTCACCTCTCAGCGTTGATCCCTGAGATTCCATACTTAGCCCTCTTCTAATCTCATCACACTCTATATCTATGACATCAGCTATGAACACGGCTTCAGTGTCTGTTAATACATGGCTGCTGAATTTCAAACTCTTTTTTTAGACTTTTCTGCTGAGCTTCAGATCCATAGAAATGATTGAAACAAAACCCCAAAGTTCCCTCAAAATCAGCATGCTCCAAATTGAGCTCATCATTTTGGCCTGTTTAAATTTATTCTTCCAACGTAACTGGGAAACCTGTTCTTGTGCATTACATCTCATTTACCCTGTTTGGCCATGCCTCAGGCTTCTAAAATCCTGCTCTCTTGTCCTTCATGTCTTTTCTGCCATTGGCCTTTGTTGATTCTACTCTTTAGTATCTTGCATATCTCTTTTCCATCCCTACTCTTGTTTTCTTCACAAGGTTCCCGCCACATTTGTATGAAATAATATCAATATTCTGACTGGTTTCTCTGGTCTTTACCCCTCCTAACCATTGTCTACTTCCCTTCCAGAGCAATCTTGGTACAATCCAGAGTTGTCAGGCCATTTCCTGGCTGGAAACCCTTTAATATCCTGTCATTCATATTCCACACAAACTTCTTAAGATGGAAATAAGGCCTAACACAATCATGGGAATTTTTTATCTTTTTTTCTACCTCTTACCTTTTGCTTTAATTGAATTGCTTGTTTATATCAACTGCATACTCCTATAGGATTGTTTTACATTCCTAAAATTCATTTATTATGTTTATTACATAGAATTTAAATATATACACATATTTTTGGAGAAAAAAAATTTTAATTACATCCATGATCTCTCTTATGGTATAGAAATTTAAAATTCTCAAATTTTTACTGTGGTAAAATGCATCCATTTTTTTCTTTATAGTTCCTGATTTTTGTGTCCTACATAAAAAGGCTTTCCCCATTATTATATCATATTTTTATCCTAAGAATTTCATATACAGATATAGACATATTTAGATCTACAGCTGTTTTATATAAGGAACTAAATTTCCTAGCTATATTTACTAAATATTCTACCATCTCTCCCTGCTGATTTATGTCACCGCTGTTATATACCAAGTTTATGGATATTTGTAAAACTTTATATTTTGTTCTAGTGATTTAGCTGTCCATTGCCTATACCCAATAGTTTTAAATTTTATATTGCTTTACATTGTCTTGATTTTGGTTGAAAAAGTCTTCTTTCATTTTATTTTTCAGTGTTATGTTAATTATTTTTGAACTTTCACCCTTAGTGGTAGGCAGAATGATTGCCCTAATCCAAAAATTCTGTGAATATGTTGTATTACAAGGCAAAAAATAGGATGTATCAATATAATTAAACACTGATATCTATATAGGAAGATTATCCAGGGTACTTAAGAAGGTGCAATCTAGTAAAACAAATCCTTAACATCAGAGAAGTTACTCTAGTTGGAACAGAAGAGAGATTCAGCATAAAGGAAGTTAGAGAAAGAGTTTAGCAAGACATTAACTAACTGCTGTTTTGCTGGTTCTAACATATAAGGGCTATGTGCAATGATTAGAGAGAGCTCTTTAGGAGCAAAGAGTGATTTCAAACCAACAATCAGCAAGAAAATGGGGACATTAAACTTACAATCATGAAGCACTGAATTTGGTAAATAACCCCAGAGAGCTTGGAAACAGGTTATCCAGATGAGGACACAAATTTCTGATACTTGATTTTGGCCTTATGAGATTCTAAAAAGAGAAATCAGCCGAGCCTAGTTAGACTTATGACCTATAGAATGATGTAATAATAATAGGTATTTATTAATGTCATTTTTAAGTTCCTAAGTGGGCCATAATAGAAAACCAATAGACACTTCTTAGGACTTTTAAAGAATCAGTGTGCTAGAAATGTTGCCAGCTCTCAAGGGAAATGTATTACGATGTTTTATATTTTTTTTCTGTTGATCAACTACCAATCCTTTTCATTCCTTTGAAGGTAAGTGTCCCTTTTTTTTTTTTTTTTTTTTTTTTTTTTTTTTTTTTTTTTTTTTTTTTTTTTTTTTTTTTTTTTTTTTTTTTTTTTTTTTTTTTTTTTTTTTTTTTTTTTCTAATTTTATGATTTTCTTTATGCCTTCTATTTTATGTTTTTCTATTACATATGCTGGGTTTAAATTTTTTGTATATCTCTTTTTCTTGCTGCAAGTTGGTAATACTGCTTATATCTGTGGTTTAATGTGTTTCATTTGAGAAAATTCTCTGTTATATTTCTATCAATTCTATCCGACCTTTATTTTTCTCTCTTCTCAAGTGACTTCACTTACAATGAGTTAGGTTTTAAAAAGCCTTCCTCTGTCTTTATGCTTGCTTCATTTTTCTAATTTCTTTTTTTTTCTACATTTCAGTCTGGATATTTTCCTTTGAAAATATTCCAGTTCAATAATTCTCTCTTATGTTGTATCAAATATATTGTGAAGCCCAAATTCTAAAATAGTAACTTCTGATACTACTAATAGAAATATGGGGTGGTCATACCCTTGTGATCTAGCGGTCTAGTACCCTGGGAACAGTCCCACATAGATCCCAAGGTCCCAGGTTCAAGACCTGGGTCCAGAGGGGAAACAACCAATGTGAACAACTAAGTAAAAATAAAGTGTTAAAAGAAATGGGATTTTTCATTACTTTAGATTCTTATATTTTTTAGTTTTCAGTTCTACAGTAAAATTTTAATCTTGTCATATAATTCCTTGAATATTTTAGTCATAATTATTTAAAAAGTCCCATGAGATAACTATAGTATCTAGATTACATTGTCTATTTTAAGTCCCGCCAGTAATGGTAAATAGTTAAACACACATGAACATAAAACTCTAATGGTGATGTGCAAATTACCTATAATACTGATATAAAAGTTAGAAGACAAGAATATTTAAGAGTAACTATAATTACAAAAATTTAGTAACCAATTTCTATTACAAAAAGAAGTAAACTTTGAGTTCAAGAGCACAGAGTATATGTGTGCCAGACATAAAAGTATAGAATTTTTGTATGCAATTAAACTTATCAAATTAGGCAGTTATAACTACAGAAGATTTCTGCAAGTTTCATGATAACTACCAAGGGAAAACCTATAGTAGATACATGGAAGAGAAAGAAAAAAATATCAAACTGAAGCACTATAAAAATTCATCAATTAACAAAAGACAGCAAGAGAGGAAGCCAAGAAGAAAATAATTACAAAACAGAAAACAATGAAGAAAATGGCAATAGTAAGTCCTTACCTGTAAATAATAATTTTGAATATAAATGGATTAAATTTTCTAAGAAAAAGGCATGCAGTGACTGACGAAGGGATAAAAATATAAGATGGAGGAATTTTCTGTTAGAGAATCACCTTTTTTCTATCCATTGAAGAGGTTAGTGTTTCCATATATGCTGGTTTGACTGGGATTGTCTAGATTTAGCAACATCATCCCAGCACTCTGTCTCATTTAAAATTCTCTTTCGTTTCAATCACAGTTTGCTAAATGTTCATTTGGTCAAACATGCACCCAACAAACTAGTTCCAAATTGCCAGGCAGGGGTATGAATTTCCCCAATGGGAGAGTTACACATATACCTCCCAAGCACTCTGCTGGAACTCCCCCTCTTCCAATCCCACGGAAGAGCTTCTGCCACTCTCCACCGCCATACACACTGCCAGCTGGTGATACTCCAACTGGTCTCAATTTTGACTATAAATATTATGATAAGTCTACACAAGGACTAGTCAGAAAGTGAAGGGATGAAAAAGATATTCCAAGAAAGACTAACCAAAAGAAAGTACAGATAGCTATCCTTGTATCAGACAAAATAGACGTTAAGTCAAAATAGTTACTAGAGACAAAAGAGGTCATCATACAATGATAAAAGGAGTCATTTCAACAGGATATAATAATTGCAAATATTTATGCACCCAACATCAGAGTACGTAAATATATCAAACAAATATGATTAATCTGAAGGGATAACAGACAACAAAGTAGTAGTAGACTTTAGTAACCCATTTTCAATAACAGAACATTCAGAGCAGAAGAATCAAGAAGAAAACAGCCTGCTTAAGAACACTACAGACCAAATGGACCATATGTATGTGTGAACCTGTCTATCTATCTCTCTATCTATACTCAACATCAGCAGAATATACATTTTTTTCTCAAGTATGCATGGAATATTACCCAGAATATAGTTGATGCTAAGTCACAAAGCAATTCAACAAATTTAAGGAAACTGAAATCATACGAAGCATCTTCTTAGACCATAGTGAAATGAAACTAGAAATCAATAACAGATATAAAACAAGAAAGTTCATGAACATATGGAAATTGAATGAGACACTCTTGGACAACCACTGGGTAAAAGAGGAGATCAAAGAGGAATTTAGGTGCACTTTGGTGGAGCAGTAGTTGGTCAGTCACCTCTGAAGGAGCAAGCCACATACATCTGGGTTCAAGTCCCGGGTCTGGGGGTGAGCAATGAGTGTGAACAACTAAATAAAAAATTAAATAAAGATACTTTTTCTTCCTTTCCCTTCCTGGCTGGCTGTCTGCTTGCCTGCATTCCTGCCTGCACTTTTCCTTAAAAAAAAAGGCAGGGGGATGGAATTTTAAAAATACATGAGGTAAATGAAAGCAAAATGCAACTTAAACTTATGGGATGCTGTAAAATCAATACTAAATGGGAGGTTTATAGCACTAAAAAATCCCAAACTAAGCAAAGGGAAGAAACTGATAAAAATAGTGTAAAAACAAGGGAATAAAGAATAGAAATGCAATTGAAGAAAATCAGTGAAACTAAGAGTTTTTAAGAATATATAAACAAAATTGACAATCCTTCAGCTAGATCAAGAAAAAAAGCAAACTCAAAATAAAAACTGAAAGAAAAGACATTACAATGGATTACACAGAATTAAAAGATTCTTAGGGAAATATCGCCAAAAATTATATGTGAACAAATTGCATTACCTATGAGAATGATAAATTCCTTTTTTTTGTATGTTTTTACATATAACCTATTTAGACTGAATCAAGAATTATTAGAGATCTAAAGTCCTCAGTAAAATACTAAAAAGCCAAATTCAGAAACACATTATAGAGTGCATAGAGTGCACAATGACCCAATGGGATTTATCTGTGGGGTTCAAGGAGGGTTCAAAATACAAAATTCACCTCATTAACACAATGAAGACAAAGACCACATGATCAGTTTCTGCATCAGATGCAGAAAAATATTTGACATGATTCAATATACTTGATGATAAAAATTCTCAACAAGTAGGTTCAAAGTAAAGGATGGGAAAAATATACCATACTAATGCCAATAAAAAGAAAGTTAGAGTAACTATATCAATATCAGGCACTATAGATCTCTGAGCAAAGAAGAGTGCAAGGAGATAATGAAGGTCATTTCATGATACAGCAATCAATTTATCAACAGTATCTAATAATCCTAAATGTTTGTGTGCTGAATAAGAGAGCTTTAAAGTATATTAAATAAAACCTGATAGAACTGCAAGGAGAAATAAAAAATCCACAACTATTATTAGAGATTTAATAACCCCTTCTAAATAATTGATTGAACAAACAGACAGAAAAAAAAAAACCCCAGAAAGACAGTGTTAACAAATTTAGTTGTATAGGTAGGATTGAGAACTAAAGGTCTAGAATGTTATCACAGATTTCAAATTTGAATAGCCAAGACTTACCTATCTTTGAAAGATAGTCTAAATGATAACCTTTCATAAAATCTTCCCAGTTCATTCTCTGAAGAATGAAAGTGCTCTTTTGAATGTGATACTCTGTCTGACTTTCTTTTAATCCTCAGATGTTCTTTGACCTGAGAGAACTATCTAAAACCATATTTTTCAGACTTTTTTTTAATGTCTACCTCAGAAGAGTCATCATTTTTAACAAGTAGGTACTGAATGAATAACTTGGTCAAATGTTTCTAGATGACTGAAAGAACACTTAGGTATTCACTATAGTTAAGTAACAGTGGTTGAATTTAAGAAATCTGAATTAACAGAGAGTTTCTTTGATGTCAGATCCTCAACTTTGGCTAACAACTTCTTTTAGCTCTCTAAATCCCTCTTATCAATTTGTTTATTACTAACAATTCACAATTCAATTTGTTGTTCATACAACAAGAAAAGCATGATTAAATAAATGTATAAATGAGTCAGATCTTTTAGTTCTAATATCAACTTTCTTCCTGATCAGTTTTGTCATAGATACTAACAACCATAAAAATAATTGATGAGTTAAAAATTCACCTCTTTCTTTTCTTAAACTAAGAACTTAAAATAAAAAATAGTACTAAAACCCTCTGAATGATTTGCCAGTCATTAAAAAAATAACTTTTGAATAACTGAATAATTGAGCTGACTTTATTTGCAGGGGTTATGTAGGGCTGTTTTCTTTGGTATCTTTGAAAAATTAATATTTGTTGTTCAGTTCCTTAGAAAGTTAATTGATAGCTTTTGATTGTTTAGAACATATTTCAATTAATTACTTAGGGCTTTGGACCAAATCATGGAAGTAAAAATAGATTAGAAGTTTATTTCCTGCAGATTTATGGCCTTGCCTGAATAGAAAATGCTAAGTAGTTCAAATAGAATATATACCTGGATCTAGAATGGCCCACTTCTTCAAGAATCATAGAAAAGTGCTTCCAAGTTTTCTCCATGTGGAACGGGTGTTCCAATTTCTTTGGATCACCAAACAATGACAGGAAATAATCCTCACCTTCCCCGATCAGAGTTGACTCAGAAACAGAGGATGACCGAGCATGAGTTCTTGTACTTTTGAAGGTGTTAACTCCTTTCAAAGAAATCAAAGAGGTAAATATATAAAATGACATTAGGAGAACTCAAAGCCACTATCTTCTTTCTTCTACAAGACTATATTCCTTATACATTTTTACCATTACTGTTATACACAAAAAGGATAGTTAAACACCTTAAAACAAAGTTTATAAAAACTACCAGTGATTATTTTAGTGATAATTCCTTGAGATTATTTCAACTATCCTAAACTAAAAAATTGTATTGTACAAGGGCAATTTGATTACTCAGTAATAAGAGAAGCATCATTTTTGAATAGGTAAAACAACTGAGTCTTTTAAATTTGGTTATATTATGTATAAATACAGTGTATTCTGTAACATATTAGCTACTTTCCCCAAATTGTTACTCATAAATTAAAGCCTCAAATGAATCCTTCCCTACCAATAGTCAGGTAAAGATTTAACTTTCCTCTAATTGACTAACATACTTTATTACATAGATTTTTTAAATGTTCCATCAGATTTTAGTGTCCTCTGGGCAATTTTCTCTTTAAAATTTCTCACTACTAAGATTCAAATGCAAATTATTTTCATGATTTTGCACAGAAAGAATCATGCTGTATAAATCTAATGATGTGTGCGCAGAGAGTTTCACTGAAGAGAGGTATATGATGACAGCGAGCAATGCTGAGTCTTGGGCTGAAATGCATGACTGTACCCGAGCTCTGCCATTTATGAAGCAAAATAATTTAAACTTTCCTATATTCCATTTCTTAGAACATGAAAATAATATTACCAGGTGTAAGGCAATGTGAGATTTGAGGATAACGTAGGTAAGTGTTTATAAGTGTCTGGAATTTAGCAGACACTCATTAAATAGTAACTATTACATAGCAATGGGGTTTTGGTTAATATAACTCTGGGCCAATATCACCAAAAGATTAAGACAATTTAGAGTTTGCTTTAGGTTCTTGTGTCTTTAACAACGACAAAGCAAGGTAAAAGATGGAAAAAAGTAATCACAGTTTTTAAGAGGATTCTCAAGGTATTGTGTTTTGAAGAAACACTTGGAATTGTTAGCTCATTCCCAGTCAAGTAAATGTTTACTTAATCCTTAAATTCCTTTGGGGAAGGAGACTATGTGACATTTTTTAAAACTCATCCTAGATATGAAAATATTTATAATATAAAAACAAAAGAAGACACATTAATTTAGGTCCCAATGATTATTTCATCTAGAACAACACAAGGCTATGAACCTAATGTAATAATTCCATGGACCTGACATCTAGTGACAATCTACAGTAATTGAAGGAGACAAGATCCCAGCTCAACTCTCACCTTGCAAGGGGAAGCCACTTTATTTTTTCCCCCTTAATAGTATGAGTATTTATAGTTTGACACAAATGTAGAACATATGCCAATACAACTTCTATATTTAATGATTTAGTGCCAAAGGATTGAAAATATTTACTTAGTTCTAAAATTTGTATTTGAACTTTCAACTGTATGAATTTTGGTCATTGCTGAAAGTTAGTGCACACATGGGAGGCTTCACTGAAATTTTTATCTCATGAATATGAGTAAGAAGCATAAGGAATATGACAATAATGACAGTAGGTCAAAATCCTATAAACCCCTGTGAGGAAGGCTTAGGAAAAATACCAGAAACAAAGTGAAACAAACAAAAGAAGAAGCCAGGATGTCAATGTCCACAGAATGATAGAAGAAAACGGAAGCATCAGAAAGTCATTTGTGCTAACAGTTTTAAAACTTGTTGACTGATGATTAAAATACAAACCCACAAATCTAGACTATTAGATGAGAAGGTGCTTACAGATATAGTCAGGTTAACAACTAATTTTTCTTGAGTATGTACTACATGCTAGGTGATTTTCATAAAGAACTCATTTAAATCTAAGGATAATCCTGATAAGGTAAACATTTTAATTCCCATTTTGCTGTTGTGGAAAGTGGGGTTTGGAGATGCTACTATCTTTCCTAATGTCTCATGTTGTAAGAGTAAATAAAATAGGTTGTTTCTAAGGACCGTGGTCTTTTCAGTAACCATGACAACAGACCCTTCCAAGCTCCATAAACATGGCCAGAAACTACAATCATATAGAGTGCATTATTGGTAACTACCAAAGCGCTACTTCTTCCTACCAGAGTTTTGTTTTCATGGGTACATGTGTTGCTTACCTGAGTTGTTTTCTGACTGGGTATGGCTCTTTACAGTAGATTTATGAGTCTTTGGCCCAACTGATGAAAAAGTTAGTTCACTAATCTGAGAACTAGATTGATAGTTACTGACAGGCACATAGGATAAGGATTGTGAGAGCGACAATGCTGTGGTATCTGGTATCTCTGGGTCAAAATGTACTAAGGATAGCTGTGACCTTTGGCGATGGTCCTGGGTGTTTCTTCTTCTGTGTAAAAGAAAATAGTATCACAAAATAAGAAAGTCATGCAGAGCTCTGCTTTTCAGAGGTGTTATGCATTTAATATATGTACAAGATCATCTTATATTTCTAACAATTTAAATAAAACACTTGTATCAAGAAATGCTTTTATTTTCTTCTCTTTAAAAATTAACAAATTACTGTCACCAGTGCTAAAAAGTGTAAAAGTAGAAAGAAGAAAATAAGAATCAGTCAGGCTATTAAGTACATTTTTCTACTCAAAATTCAGACTCTAAAGACCATTTATAACTCAATTTTATAATTTATTGTAGCTTATTTTCCTTTTCTCCTAACATAAAAAACAGGACTACAATTTCTGTTTAATAAATCATTGTTTACTACACCCTTTTCCTATGATTCGGATCACTTAACTAATTTTCCTATATTTAGGAAGTTTTGAATAAACTTCAAATTAATATAAACTATATATTTATATATTAGATTAACTGTAGAATATAGTACACACCTGTATGTATGTGTTTGGGATTGTTAAAGGGAATAATGGAAAAGGTGAATTTTCAGGATTTTTTTTTTGGTGGAAAGGGGCAGATAAGAATGAAGACAAGCAGGAAGGCCAGCAGGAAGAGAGAGGAAGAAGATGTGCCTTATTTATTTTTTAATTTAGTTGTTTATCTTAGTTGTTCTCCCCAATCTGGGAGGCGAACCTGAGTCCTTGGGATGTATATGGTATACACTTTGGCTGTAGGCAGCTAACCAAACCCATACTCTACCACAGCATGCCCCAGGTATTACTTTATAAGTAAAAATTTTTAATCTCATTTTCTACACTACTATTTAAGTTTTAACATACTTTGTCATCTCCTTCCTTCTCAGAGCCTTTCATTCAGTAAGACCTGCCAGTTTTTCTTTTGAAATGTCTTCCACATCAGTTCTTTATTTTGTATTCTGCTGCCACTCCACAGACCATTGTCCCTGATATTGGGAGCACTACCTCATCTCATGAAGTCCTACACATTCAGTCTTTCCCATGGCCCCACCACTGATGAATCTTTCCAGAATCCTATTTTACCTTATTACATACTTGTCAAAAATTCTGAGTAGCTCATTAGTATCTATAAATTTAAGTTTTAGCTTCTCCCCTCATATTCAAAGAGCTTCGGAAGCCATCCTCAGAGATACTCACTGTATCTCCTGCTTTTTTTCAATGTGAACAAAGAATTCCAGGTACTCTTCCCTAGTTGTGCCCTGTACATCTCCAGTCTGGCACCCACGCTGCTCTTACCCTCTGGAACACCTTTTTCATACCCTGTCCTCTTTCTGCGACTTTTAAGAAACTAGCTACAGGTTTGTCTTCTTAAGTTTCTCACAATTCAAACCCCTCCTCAGTCCATTATAATCAAGACAACTTTATCTGAAATGAAGCAAGCATAAATAACATAACCCTGAATGGTTCCTCTTTTTGGACTTCAGCATTGAAGTAATTTTCCTATGAACAATGATTTTCCTTTTTGTAAATATAAAAGCATTTGATAACAAGTGTGCATCATTTCACTAAAGTCCCTAGACTGCAGTACAACCATTTTATAAGTTATAAATATTCTCATGGTATGGCTTATGGAAAGGCCTATAGCAACAGCATTTTATGTCAAATTGAGATTGTTCTCAGTAATCTCAAAGCAATTGTGTGTGCGTTCCTGCTTAATCATGAATTATGAAAAAGTCCTGGGGTTCAAAATCTGTTAGCCCTTTGAAAGCCTGGGAAAATGACCTCTCCCCTTTCTGAAGCCTATGCCTCTACTCTCTAGAAATCAGGAGCAAGCTATTTTCCTTCCATGGATTATCATTGGTTTTATCTCTGCCCTGCCCCTAAAAGTTCCTATAAAATGTTATTATGCTTATTTGGACTTTTAGGTTTTTTTCTCAAAGGTTTCCAGAAGGAAACAAGGGCTCAGAGCTGCCTAATCTGCCTCCTTATGGAAGTCAGTTTGAATACCTTTGTTTACCAAGAGATATTCATAATTATTTCATCTACAATTTATAAGTTCTTTCTTTTTTTTTAAGAGGAAGGAAAGCAAACAAAAATGAAAGTACGCAAGCAGCAGGTATGAAGGAAGAGAGAGGTGGAAGAAGGGATTTTATTTATTTAGCTGTTGATTTTACTTGTTCCTCCCTTCTTTGGCCACAAACTTGGGGCCTTGGGCTGCAGGTGGACAGCACCCCAGGTATGGGCTTAATACCTGAGCTACCAGGGCAGGACTGATTCTTTCATCAGAAATATGGTTATCATGTCAAAATCAGACTTCTCTAAGTATATGAAAGCATGGGAGTCTCAAGCAATTTTCTTAAACAGGTAAATGACATTGGTTTTGAAAACTTGTACTTACTAAACTTTAGCATCTGCCATTCTGCTGACACCCTAAGCGTTCATCTTTGTCAAAAAGCTCTAACCCCTGAAGATATACTCTTGAGTATGACTGTGATGATGTTGAGAATGCATCCATAGAGGTTGACCATCAATTTACAAACATTCCCTCTGTCCAGTCTGACAGAATCACTTGACATGAGTTCTCCCTTACACTAACTAGTATCAACAGGAAAGTTACTTTTTTCTTTCAAAGTTCCTTACATGTGGTTTTCATTACAGACCAACTAGCTCCATTTTCCCCAGCATTTTATAAACTCTGATTTTTTTCTTCCTCCAGTAAAACAACAGTGTTTCCAAATAAATTTAATCCCACAAAAGATTCCTAATAAGATTTCACAAATGCTGGGTTAAAAAAAATCTGATCTAGGGCCACAGGGTATTCTGGTTTTCATTGTTGAGTAAGTGATTTCTAATGGTAACTCAGTTCTGGAAGAGCTGAAACACCTTGAAATTGCTGTGTGTGGTGCAGTTCATTAGCAGAGCCCTGCACCCACTATCTTTTTTAGACTCCAGGAAAATACAAGATTTTTCTAGTGCATAGTTAGCTTTCCCTTTCCCATATGGAATTTTCTAAGCCCCTTTTTGGTATTTTGCTCCCTCTGTAACTGATTAGCACGAAACAGTCACAATAACACAATTCTGTCATCTTAGTGTTATTTGGGGAGATGGTGCACTGGTAATAATGACAGCTATCATTTCTCAGCTGATCTCTAAGAACAAATATTAAAGAATAGACTAACTGAACAGTAAACACAGAATATCTAGATTCAAAGTAATATTGACTCACAGTTACGTATTTTAAATACTAGAGTTTTAGTATATTTTTTTTAGAAAACCAGCACTTCAGATGATAGAATGATTTATATTGTTAGCAGAAATAGAGAACTGAAGTTTTTAGTTAATGTTCATATAGGTATTTCCAAAACAAAAATTCTTTCTCAATTTAATTTGTCTTCAGGTTAGCAAAGTAATTCTAAAGTAACAGTCTGAATTGTCTTTCATGTTTAACATGAACTTGGGAATCTCAGCCTGGTCTGATATGATGGAGATCTGTCTAGGTGAATTTTTATATTATTCAAGGACTGGAACTTTATAAAAAATGGTGGTTGGGGGAAGAGTTGTATGTTACAGTTTATTAATTCTAGAAAATTTGTGCAATAGATTCTAATTCAAACTACAAAAGATGTTTTGAAACAGGAGGTCAAGTCCTCCATTACTATCCCCTAAAACTCGGACCCTTCTCTCTCTCATATGTGCCATTCTTACTGGGCTTGCTTCTTCATTTTATCTGGGAGCTTCTGGGCTTCAATCTGCAGGGTCTTCTCTCTTTCTCGAATGGTTTGCATGTGTTTCATTTCTGCTAGAAGAGAAGTCTCTTTCCTGGGAAAACAAATCATGACATCAGGCAATGCATACAGCTCAAGTTAAGACATATTTTCTTTTTGAAGTGATCTCAACTGTGAATTTAACTAACTACCTTAAAGCACCTGGCAGATTTAATGATTTTTTTAAGTAAGTTGGTGCCAGAACCAGGATTCTAATGTCAACATGTCAGTCCTGATGTAGCCAATACTGTATTGGCTGAGGATATTAGACCAATCAAGGTGAAGGTATATAGCACTCACTGGAAGCAGCGCACGAGGCTGAGAGGTAACCAGCAAAGCTACCTTTGTGACCACAACTTTCACGCCTGGCTTAACACTGCCTCTTTAGAACACTGTGAAGTAATGTCTCCATAGTTACAAAGTTCCAGTCTGAACAATTTTTTTTTGATGCTACAATGACTTTGCAGTTTGCGGATATTAAATGATGGATCTTGATTTTAGGAAAGTTTATTTCCCAGGAGACAAATTTTGCTACCAAAATGTTTAATATCCTATTTTAGATTTCTGAGGGTCATGGTTAGTATGTAAACATTGGAAGAATTAATTACAACTGACTTTTTTGCTTATTGACTTGTTTGCTTACAAATACTCTCTGAACATATGGAAAAGTCCAGGCATCAAAAATAGCAAACTTGTATACTTCTAAGGCAAAAAGAAACCTATTAGTAGGAATAGTAAAATCAAGGTCAGGAGGCCTAAACTAGTTATACTAGCAGCGTAATTTAGAAGAAAATCTCCCCCCACCCCGCACAGATTCTGCTATAAGTTAAAGAGTCACACTTAATGTTTCATGACATTGATGAGTCATTCAGTAGTAAATATTTAAATGATCATCCACTATGTACCTGGAAGTTCCTAGTTACTATGAATAAACAATTCCTGCTTTAAGAAATAATGACAAAATATCTTCCACTTTAGGTTTGAAAGTGGCTTCCATCTTAGAATTATGAAATACAAAGGATAATGAACAAAGGAACATAAAAGACAAGAAGACATAATATAATCTAGAGAGTAAATATTTGACTATATTTTCTCCATTTCAGAAAAAAGTTCAAATCCTTATCAGCATTATGAACCAATTATGTAAACATAAGACATTTATAAATTTATACTTATGCTTAGAAAAGAATTAAAAACGGATTTATTTCTTGCCATTTTCCCACTTTCCCTAACTCTACTTACATGAATGGTTTCCTAGTTATTAAAAATGTCTATATGTGGACTACATATATTAGCATAAAGTCACTGTGACCTAATCAGTTTTATCAGAGAGCCTATTCACATTTGCCAACATAGTTTGGAGAAACAAAATTCTACCAACTGAGGAAAGGTGCTGGAAAGTCTTATTTTTGTCAATATTCCCATAGTCATTTCCCATATAGGATATTTCCCTTTTTCAAAAGTATAGTATATAAGCAACAAAACCAATTTCTCCTTTTGCTGCTGCTCAAATGAGTCAGTAGTTTTTAACAGGGGATGAGGAGAACTGTAGAGACATTCTATAAATGTGAAGGGACTCTAACAGTCACACAGATTTGGGGAGGCACTAACAGAAATTAGTGGACAGGGGTCAGAGATGCTAGACTTTCAATGATGTGGCAGATGATCCTACTTGGCGAAGGATTTTCCTATGACTTCCCAGATATTTATGCAGATGAAAAATAGTTTACAATTATCTGAACCTGAAGGCTAACTCCATACTACATATAAACACAAAACATTTCACACATTTTTAACATATACCTGAATTTCTAGGAAGTAACTTCTTATTGCTTACATTGAGAGAAGGGTTTACATTTATTTGGATATTTATAAGACTTTGGAAAAATTATATCATCAATGGCAATACCACGTTATAGTATTTATATTGTTGATATAACTTTATATAAGGAATAACAATAGTAGCAATAATAACAACAAAATCAGTCCGAATTTGATGCATTCTCCAACTTACATAAAATACAGAGGACAGAAGCACACGTTAACTTATTAAAAGATTTAAAATGAGTGCTTTGTAATCTGAAGATATAACATATCCTTATTCAAGTAACCTGTAGAAGATTTACAAGGCACTGGAAATTTAAGCACACAGGATATTTAGTAATATTATAAAATGGTGGTTAAATATTTTAGATGTGATATGGCATAATTTTTTAAGTAATCAGTTTTATATATGTACAAAAACTAAAATATTTATAAAGTGATATAATGTCTGGATTTGCTTCAAAATAAGAGAAAGGGTAGGGAGCAAATGGAGATGAAGAAGATGGGTTGTAATTTAATTACTGAAGCTGAGTAAAAGGCTGGGTTATGAAGTTATACATTATTCCTTTTTTTTCTGTAAATGCTTGTCATTTTCCATAATAAAAAGGCTAAGAAGGGAGACTGCTTTGGGGACACATAGACTTCAGTCACTGGTAGCGTTGTCATCATGGCTGTCTAGCTCAGGAAGGAAAGAGTCAAGCAAGAGCTGAAAGAGAAAGGCAGAAACACTGCTTATAATGGACTTTACGCCAGTTTTTCTGCCACAGCTGGGAAGATGGGAAGGTCCCCTTGTACTAAATGAGGAAGTGGAAGCTTGGAGAAAATACAAGAACAATCAACTCTTCCAAGTGGAGGGCACAACCAGGATTTGACCTGACATCCATTTGTTTCAAAGACCCCTTCACTGTACTTTCTGCTTCTCTGCTGCAATCCCTGCCCCGTATCTTCCTTACTCCCTCCACGTTACTGCCTCACTGCTCACCCCTTGGGAACCAGCTTCGTTCTGATTGTTCTCTCTGTTCTGTCTCAAATTGCTCTGTTCCCTGGCTTCTAGACCTGTGGTAATTCTCTCTTAGGCCATACCCTCTGTTGAGAAAACAGCAGAATTTTGCAAGAGAGACTGAAACCCCTTAAGTGTAGATAATAGAGTAAAATAGGATGATGAAAACAGTTTTATATTGTGAACTGCTATCTTGATTATGAAAAAATATCATATTCAACAATTTAAAAAACAGCAAAACATTACATGCTCATAATACTTAGAAAGCTGAAAAACACAAAGAATTGGCTTTATGTATTCTAGTTGTCTCCACATCTGGAGAACATTTGCACAGTAAGAGATTTTTATTAAATCAGTATTATAAGTAAAATATCTTGTGTGAACGAAGCTGTTTATATAAAGAGAATTTTTCTCCCTTCTCAGACCCTGGGTAGGAATTTCCAAATTGAGATTATTCAGTTGAGGATTACATTTTAAAAACATGATGTCCCACTAAGACTCATTGAATTTGCATATAGGAATATAGTTTTATATTTGTACCCATCCAACTATACAGATTCCTATGCTCTAAAGCATCCTGATAGTCTAAAGATATACTGGGTTAATTCATTCCCTTCACACAGATCCATATACAAATAACACAGCTTTGAACATAGGTGCTATTATCTTACCATGAAGTTAGACTAACATTAAGATTCTCCTGGAATTGTTCACTGAGAGGTTAAGGGATCACTTATTGGGAAGTTCCGGTTTTGGATAGCTTGTCCAAATAACTTTAAAGGACCTTCCCACTCACAAAATTCTATTGCAAAACAACATTAAGATCTTAGATCTTCATGAGTGTCAATGGTTTGACTATTCAGACAATCATCAGTTTCAGCAATGGCATAAATAACATGGTTACTTCACACATAGAGAGCATGTATTTTGAGCTTAGCTTTTATCTGTGAATCTTTCCATGTTCTTTAGGGGAATGTAACACTTTTTATTCAAAGACAGATCATCTCAGACTTTTTGGGGAGGAGATATCCAGAACATATGATCTTATTTACAGAACAAGATGTTGTTTGTAAAATATTAAAAAAAAAAAAATACAAATCGACATCTTTTCAATTTCATTTATACACTTATGTATTTTTACTAACCAAAAGAAATTCACCTTATATTATCTGTGTATCACATAACTTAAACTTATAACCACCAGTTCACACGTTTTAAAACAAAATAAAACACCTAATAAATGGCTGAATCAAGAACAAATGGTTGGATTTGAGTTTTCTTGTGATGTGAATTTGCAGTCTCATGTTCTGTCAATTACTGGCAACTCTAGCAGAAAAGTGGCATCTGGAGTCAAAGACTTGTAAAATTTATTGGGAAACACAATTTGAATGGAGAAAATGGTATTCATTACTTTCCCTGGCCCCACCCTCTGCAAACAGGGTTAAGGAGTTAATATTCAACAATAATGTCAAAGACTCCCTCTCTGAAGCTCATGGAATACTATCGCCCCACAGGAGCACTGCATGAGAAGCTCTGGATTAAAGAGTAGGGAAGAGAGTTATTAGAAGCTTGAACATGAGTTTCAGCCATGGCTTTAGGCACAAATATTAGACTGTCGGGGCCCAACCACTGTTAGTGTGGAAGCGCACAAGGATCAGCCCTGCCTTCTCTCCCTCCTTGGTTCCCCTACACAAAAAAATTTGATCAGTGGTAGCTGCTGTTAGAATTGCATTGTTGATGATGGTGGTAGTAGTTGTCAATGAGGGTGCAATTAACGGAAAGGTGTTAATCTTTAGAAATCCCATGACACTATCTACATAAATAAAACCACTTTCATTATTCTCCTGACAATATGTAATAATAAGGAAATTTACATCGGTAAGAGAAGTTTTTCAACTCCTGTACAACATGAGATAATAGAAGCAATTAGGTGGCTTTAAGGATATTAAGGACCCTGATATTCCAGCTACGTCCCTTTGCAAGACAACACCTCTAACCATCACAGGGAACAGAAATTACTGAGATGGATAATACTAATACTGTGTCTGAAATTACACTCTATTATTTGTTTCAGATCCTGTATATTACGAAAGAGATGAAAAAACAGATATCTGAGATGGAATGAGAAAATTCATGCAGCGTTAGGAACTCTCTAAAAGACCTTTGGCCAATTGTAGGTTATTCTAAAGTAGAAGAAGAGAAGCTGGACAATTTTATTTGCTTTGAGTTTTCTCTAGTTCTGTTACTCCTTTTTTTTTTCTTTGTTTGCATTTGTTTCTCTCTTAGTTTTCTGAGTAATTGTTTTTACAATTTATAGTCAGTCATAATCAATAGTAAATAATACTACTGCTGCTATTATTATCCGTCATTTATCACATTTCCTATTTTTATTAAGTACCCTATTTATGTTCTTATTTTATCCTTTCAAGGGTGTATTATCTATCTTTTAAGAAGAGGATATTGATGCCTATAATTGCAACCAAGAAATTTCCTAGAGTCCCATAGCTAATACCTGGCAGACCCAGACTAAAGTTCCAGTCTGACTTTAGAAATATTCATTCTACACGTTTACATCACACAATTCCTGCAAAATACTGAGCAGCACTGTTTATAAAGTAATTGAAGAGATACTCTATAACACATAAATAAGTGTCAGACATGTTTCTTGGTCTTCTGGAATTTATTTATTGGGTGGTACAGTAGTATCTGTGAAGATGAAAAAATAATGAATGGCAGAAGGTGTTAAACGTCAAAGGAATAGTTTGCTAAGAAGAAAAACAGAGAAGAATTATTTTTGCTGTTATGGTTAAGAAAAGACTTCACAGAAGAGGTGAGATATGAATGAACCTAAAGGGTAGATATGATTTCAAAAGGCAAACAGCAAAAAAGGAAACATTAACTTACTTTTTATGCATGCCTTCACTCAATAAACATTGTCTGTTGTGGCTAGACAGTGCTGAATATACTTTTCTGGCAAGCATCAGAATGCAGGGTCAGAAAGCACAGTAGACGTGGTGGAGGCATATTAGTGACTGAGGCAGAGCAATGGATATGGACGTGCAGTGCAGAGTGGAGCCAGAGAGAAGGGATACTAGACAGTGCAGGGCCCTGAACAAAATAAAAATATGTTCTCAGTATATAATAGGTAGCCATTTATTTGTTCCTAATTTTTCAATTATTGGACTAATTATTAGTCATTATGAGTTTCTTGCTTCTCTTGCCTTCACATTATCTAAGCGTATGCAGGGGTTTTCTTTTTCTCATTGACTTGGAATTCTTTATATATTGCAGATCAAATTCTTTGCTGGATTTATGCAGCACAAATCTATTCTCCCAGACCATGACTTGTCTTTTCACCCTCTGAAGAATAGTGTCCTTTATGAATAGAGGCTAATTTTAATGAAGCCCAACTTATCTATCTTCTGTGCTTAATGATATCATGTCCTGATTAAGAAATGTGTATCTATCCTGAGGTCATAAAAGTATGAGGCAATTTTTTTTCCTCCTAGAAGTTTTACTTTTTCATATTTAACATTTATGACCCACCCTAAATTAAATTTTGTGTCTGGCATATGGAAGGATTCAAGGTTTCCTTCTTTTTTCACAGATATTCAAGACAGCCTGTACTATTTACTGCAAAGATATCATTTCCTCCACAGAAAGACAGTGGTGCCTTAGTTTATAAGTCATGTGACCATATGTTTTGGGATCTCTTTTTGTTATCTCTTTTCTCTAGTCTGTATTTTCCCATCCTTGTGCCACTGCATACTCAATTAGAGCAACATACTATGGTATGGTATAGTATGGCATAGGTCTTACAAATTTGTTCTTTTTCAATGTTGACGATATGTTGACATGACTATTCTTGGTTTTTAATTTCCATATAAATTTTTAGTACCATCTTGTCAATTAAAAAAAACACCATCTTAGATTTTGAACGGGATTGCACAGAATCACTTCGGAAAAAATGGATAACCTGGAAGTTTCCTTTCTAGTTTTGTTGTCAGGTCTGGTATGAAGCTCTCATAAAAGAAGTTGATGAGTATTTTCCCTTTTCCTGTTATCTGGGGGAATTGGTACATTGCTGGTATTATTACTTCTTTATATCCTGGGTAAAACTTACTGAGGAAACTAGTTTCTGGGCTTTTCTTCCTGGTAGTTCTAAAATTTGATTTCTTTCATAGATATAGGGCTGATGTTTTTTTTTTTTCTTTGTAGATTTGTGGTAAGCTGTGTTTTTACCCACAGTTGCTCAAAATAACCCCTTAATGTATTTTTAATATTGGTACTCTGTGGTGTTCTCTCCCTTTTTATTGATGATATTGGCTACTTGTGTTTTCTATTTTTTCTTCATAATTTTATCACTGCTTCAAATAATAAACAATTGGGTTTTGATCCTCTTTATTATATGATTGTCTATGTATTTTTTATTACAAATTCTTTTTACTTTCTTTGGGTTCAGTTTATTATTCTTTTTGTCAATATTTGAGATGGTTACCTACATAACTGCATAGCAGCCTATTTTTATTTTCTAATATGTACAGTTAAAGTTATAATTTTCCTACTGAGCATGACTTTAGCTTTATTTTAATATGGAGTATTTTCATTATTAATAATTTCAACATATCTTATAATTTCCATAGCCTTTTAGTTTTCTGTTGCTTAATTTCAGAACATATTTTCTTGGTTTTTAATTAAAATTATTGATATTTATTATCTTTTGTTCACAACGCTGTATGCATTTTGAATACTGACATTATATCTCAGTCTATATTTCATACCACACCCTTCACCAGAGTTGTGTCCTTCACCACCATCTTTTCCTGTTTTTCCTTCCCTCCTCCCCTCAACCCCCTCAGCTGTCATTATCTTGTGACCTGTGAGCTTTTGCTGGGGTTTATCTGTTTACTTGTTTCATTTCATTATATTCCACTTATGAGTGAAACCATCCTGTATTTCTCTTTTTCTTTCAGACTTATTTCACTAAGTATGATCCCTACCAATTCCATTCAGATTGCTACAAAGGGCACAATTTCATTTTTTAAGTAGCTGCATAGAATTCCACTGAGTAAAAATACTATAGCTTCTTTATCCAGTCATTTGTTGTTGGGCATTCCATGTCTTGGCTATTGTGAACTGCATTGCTTTGAACATCGGGGTGCAGATATTTTTCCTGATTAGAGATTTTGTACCC
This sequence comes from Solenodon paradoxus, assembly GCA_004363575.1. Lineage (NCBI taxonomy): Eukaryota > Metazoa > Chordata > Mammalia > Eulipotyphla > Solenodontidae > Solenodon > Solenodon paradoxus. Next base: position 251,314 of record RJWH01001751.1, read on the forward strand.
TGTGGGTATATGCTCAAGAGTGGGATTGCTGGATCAAATGATAGATCTGTTTATTTGCCTAAGGATTCTCCATACAGTTTTCCAAGGAGGCTGCACTAAATTATATTCCTACCAATAGTGTTGGAGCATTCCTTTTTCTCCACACTCCCTCCAACACCTGCTATTCCCAGATTTTTTGATATAAGCCATTCTTACTGGTGTGAATTGGTATCTCATTGTAGTTTTTAATTTGCATTTCTCTGATGATGAGCGATGTTGAACACTTTTCCAGGTGTCTGTGTATCTGTGTGTTTTCATTGGATAGGTGTCTATTTAGTTCTTTTACCCATTTCTTGAGTGGGTCATTTATTTTTTAATCTTGAAGTGTGTGAACTTTTTATGTATTTTGGAGATAAATCTTATCTGATGTAAGCTGTGTGAATATCTTTTCCAGCTCCATGGGTTTTTTTGTTGTTGTTTTAGTGCTGGTTTATCTTGCTGTGCAGAAGATCTTCAGCTTTTTAGGTATCTATTGCTTAATTTCAAAACAAAGATTTTCTAGGATATTTTTGTTAATAATTTTAGCTAAATTCCTCTGTGTTCAGGGAATATGCTCTGAAAAGTTTACATTTTTGAAATTTGTTTATCTCACAGTCAGCATATGGTCTATTTTTGTAAAATTTCCATCTATTTTGAAAAAGAGTACATACTCTGAATTTGTTGAGTGTAATATTTTATGTCTTAATTATAGCTACTCTAATAATGTTATTTATATCCTTGTGTCCTTATTGATATTCCTGCTTATCATAAAAATTACAAAGAATATAAAAATAAAATATTTTTATGGCATTTATATATTTCCTATATTTCCTTTTCATCATAAACAAAATCAACAATTCTATACTATATTTGTTGAAATTAATTTATTAGGTGCATAAAATATAGAATTATTATATCTTGATGAATTAAACATCATGAGACATTCTTCTTTATATTGGTAATTTGTCTTATCTTTAAAACTACTTTTATAATATTAACTCTATATACCATCTTTCTTCAGATTTGTAGCTGCATGTCACACTTGGTTTTCAACTTTTAAGTTTTTTGTATTTTTATATTTGAATTTGTTCCTCTTGATTAGCATAAAGATTCTGAAACTCAGTCTGCTATTGTCTTTAATTGGTATACCTAAGTACCTTTAAATTTAATTCAGTTACTTATTTACGTGGGTTTAAATTGATCATTTATTTGATTTTTATTTGTCATATTTGTTCTTTTTTCTTTTTTCTCCTTTTTTTGCTTTCCTACAGTTTCACTGAGCACTTTCAGTTATTCAGTTTTCCCTCTTTTTGCTTCTATATTATATAGATATATTAGTGAGCTATTAGTGTATAACCTACAGATTAAAATAAATATAATTGAATTAAAGATTTCATTTAAAAATAGTACATTACCCATTAGAGGACAAAGGAGGGTTCGTTTATTAATATTCACCTACTCCTAAGTTGGGCACTCTAATTTTGTATTTCAGTTCCTCTCTCTCTACATATATACATATATATGTGTATATGTATGTATACATATCTTAACACATATTGTATTTGTTTCATAAATCAGTATCCAATTTGATTTATCTATTTATTATTTATATTGCTGTTTATTTCCTTTGTCATCTTTACTTCAATTTGGATCACTTTTCTTTTGCTAAAAAATACCTTTTAATATTTCTTTTAGTGCAGGCTTGTTAGTGATTTTCTGTTTTATTTGTTTGAAAATGTGTTTATTTCACCTTTGTTTTGAGGAATATTTTTCTCTAGGTATAAAATCTAAGTTGGTAGGAATTTCCTCCAACACTATGGGAATAGCATTCCATTTTCTTCTGGGATCCATTGTTTTTATTCAGAAGCATCTTATTGTTGCAGTTTTGGAAGTCACCCTGCCTATTCCATGATGCCAGTTTTTTTTTTGTTAGTTCACCAGGGAGTAGAAAGGGAGTCTTGTTAAAAGTTAACCTTGGACCCTTGGAATTAACAGTGGGACAGAACTGGATGAAAACAACGCTCTGCTGTGTCAGTTTCACTCTCAGCTTTTCTCACTACGTCCTCAAATATCTTCCCTGATGATAGCCTTCACCTACTTCGTGAGTCACTGTGGTCCATACTAGGAGAATTATCTTTGGCACAACATGGTACTTCCTTGAACTAGACTTGACTTTGAACTACCTGGTCTAAGATGATTCCTCCAGGGAGATTATGCTTGATGTTTGCACTTTTACAACTCATTGATTATATTTCACACCTTGAATGACCCTTCCCCCAAGCCTTTTCTCTCCTTGCAAAGATAGCTGCATGACATTTATAAGTAAGCTCACTGGGGTAGAAACTCTATGTCTGATATTCTCTTGTATTTATTATTTTTTCACAATATTACTTTTTCCCACTCAATCCTTAAATCACTTCCTCATCTATGACAAATCTTTGTTTCCTTACAATAAATCATTTGCCAATCTATTTTATTCTATAAAATACATGACCACTTCCATCTACTCCTCCATTACCTGACTCAAAACATTCAGGCTTATTTCTCTTGTTATTTGGCATTATTCATCCAGTCCTCCAACCAAACTACCTGTGTAGTATCCTTTGCGTCCCTGCATTCATGTGTTAGTTCTGACTATTTTCACTAATGAGCAACTCTCTCCCCAACTCTGCTTCTGCCTCTAAAAATCTATTCAATCTTCAAAGCCACTTTTCTCACCTGTAAAATGGAGTTACTATTTCATAAATATTAAATAAAATAATAAGAATAAAGTACTAAAATGTTAATTGCTATTATTATTAGTCATATCATCCATGAAGTATATTATGATTCTCTTTGAATTAGGAATATTTTTCTCTACTAAAATCCATGGGGCATATTTCCATCCCTTTCTCCAGATGTCCTCACTTTCTACAATTCATTACAGTTACTTTTGCACATGCCTTATCCAATCGTGACACACTCTAAGCTCCTGGAGGTCAGGACAATTTTTGTTTCTTCTCTAGTGCACAAAATAAATATTCTAGTAGTATTCACAAAGGTAACGAACAAAATCACCACAGTGGTCATTATAGCTTTAATATGATCTTTACTCACAAATTGTATCTTGATGAAATTACAAATTAATAAATCCCATGATACTTATAAATTGCACAGTGAATCATTTATCTGGATGAAGATTACCTGGCTCTTTTTGATAGGTGTTGGCAGGCTCCTAAAGACAAGTAAAGACCCGAAGAAGACGGTGTTGTTCACAAGAAACTGGGAGAAATGTTTGTCCTTGGTGAATTTTTTCAATTCCATTATCAAATTTCTTAAATTATTTTGTCTGTAAGACACACACTTTATCGACTACCAAGAAACAAAGTCCAAAATAGGGGAGCTAAGGGGACATTCTGGCATAAAGCTGGGACCCCAAGGGACAGCTTACATTTCTTAACCTTTGTGGCTGGAAAAGAGAGAAAACAGTCTCCCTTGAAATTTTGACACATAGTCATTACTCACATAGGTATGAGGTCTGAATTCATACCACCAGGATGAAACAAAAATCTCAGGAGAAGAATGAAATATTAAGTGGTCTCAGGTTAGCAGTTGCTGGGAATAAACACATATAATAAATTCAATCCAGGCTACATCCATGCCATAGTTGTCATTGATTATAGGATGCATCCCAATTTCACAGGTTTTATATTGTGAAAAATACCACCTTAGAATTGATGTAGTATGTTTCTATTAACTATGGAGAAGATCTGTAAATGACTCAATGAAAGAGATATAAAGTACAAATAATTTTCTTTATGGCATTCTGACCAGGATCAATAGCCTCTCTTCCAGAGACCAGTTGGGAAGTTAACTCTGCATTCATAAAGTAGATTCTGAGAGGGGGAGCATTTCTTACTTTCCTCTTTCTTTTAAAAAGAAGGTATAGGCAGGAATGAAGATGAGCAGAGACAAGAATAGAGAGAAGAACACTTTATTTTTTTATTTAGTTGTTCATCTTGTTTTGTTCCTCAAAGTCCTGGGTCTTGAACCAGAGTCCTTGGGATGTACCTAGACTGTGCAGTGGCCTAATCTGGCCACTACATAACACATGCAATCTTGGAATTCACCAAAGCAAAGTGATAAAAAACATTTTCCAAAGATCTGTCACAGGAATAGTTGCTAATCAAATTCACCTGTAAGGCATCAAGATTTAATCCTGGCATTAGTGACTTGATGAAATAGCCAAATAAGTCAGACTCAGTTTTGAGTGTTCTATAAATTATGATATATGATCTACAGTATATTGCTTACATATGTGACACAGAACAAGTATTTTCAACCACCTATATATCCAATTGCCTATTTGACTTCCCTGGGTATTTTGCATGACATACTAGTTCCAAAACCAAGATCATTATCTTTCTCACTTTCCAACACACTGATTATATTATCTCATCTGCCTATAGTATCTCAAGTAAAGCCAACAAAGTTGCTCAAGTTAAGTGTTTTGGACTCACTTTTTGAATCTTTTTTCTCCCCTCTAACCATTTAATTATCCATTACAAATGGTCATAATCTCTCCTGCATCAATCCCCTTCTCTTTGCAACTATACCAGTATAGACTCTCATAACTCTCCTAAACTATAGAAATAGGCTTTGAATGTTCTTCCCCACTAACATAATCTCTGTAATATGAACAATATTATCTGAAGTATAGATATAATCATTTAGATTCTTTGATGCCCAGAGAAGCAAAATTTCCTTAGCTTAATTCAGACCTTTTATGAGATGATCTTAAATGACCTTCCACCATCACTCAAGTCATTACGCTCCATGAGTTCCATATCTAACCACAACAGGCTACTAGACATTTTCCATTTCTTCCTAGTCTTGGTTTGTTTGTTTATATTTAACTTTTGTGGTAAGAACACAACCTGAGATTTTAAATCGTAAATACTTATTTTATATTTTAGATTTTTTTAAAGTATACAAAGCAATATTTTTGACTATAGGTCTGATGTTTTTCAGCACACCTCTAGAACTTATTCATATTGTTTAACTGAAACTTTATGCCAATTCACTAGCAATTTCTCCCCTATCCTCAGTCCCTGGTAACCACTATTCCATTCTTTGATGTCATAAATTTGTGTATTTAGCTACCTCTTATGCAGCCTTTGTTTAATTTAGTCCTTTCTTCTGTCTAAAATGCTCTGTCTCTATTGTACAACTTATCCTTCAATATTATGATTATATGTCACCTGTTTTATAGTTGTTAATGACTGTCTGTATCCATCCTCTCCACTCCTCTCCATCCGGGCTCCCAAACAGGTCTATTGCAGCATTGACTGCATTATAAGAGGCAAAGGTGATAGATATGAGGAGCAACAGGTGATATGGTTGTAAATAAACTCTCAAAATTGGTAATGTGATCATGGTTATTTTATTTCTCTGAATTTCTTAACTTACTAGGGTTGACAAAGATGATTAAGTGACAAAAATATTGAATGACTGTTCATCACAAAATTTAGTAATAGCTCCAAGAAAATGAATTGTTTCAAAAATATTGCTGTCTTGATTAAATTTTATTTATCCTAGGCATGTAATCCTAACATGAATTGTGACATATAGAGATAATTGATATTATATAGAGTTAAATATTTTAGAAAATTATTTACTTTTATTTCTATCTGATTTATTTTCAACCTCTACTTCTACCCCATTTTCATAAATCTGAGGGGATAAAAACTTAGCATAAGTCCGATAACCATCAAGTATGATAGGTTTTCATACTGGGGATAAGCAAATTATATGGTAGCTCCAAATGGATTTTCAGAATCTCCTATCTGTTCATCAGTAAACTGCATACGAAGACATAACTCACCTTAGAAAACTCTTTCTCCAAGTGAGAATCTTGCTAAGAAACCTATGAAGAGTCAAACAAACACATGTAGAAAATGCTATAATCTCACTATAAGCAGCTTCAGCAGGAAACAGGTATGAATAACAACAACAAAAATCTGCATTATTCTGAAAGATTTCTTGGGATCCTTGCTCCTGCTTCCTAGCCACCCCTTGCCAAATGGTGGATACTTGGATATTGCTGGCACAGAGACCTAGGTTACTTTCCCTCTTTGTCCTTTGAACTAAGCTCTTTTGATTCTGTTGGCTAGTTAATTGGAACCTATAGATATACGTGCACATTGAAATTTCTCCAAATTCAGAGCTGAAATAGAAGCTGTATATAATGCAAGACTATGTGAAGACTTAAAAAGTGAGTCTTATAAACTATAGGAGGATCCTGAATCAGTATTAAATTATAGCTAGTCCTTCAAAAGTCAGATTAACCAAAGTGACCCCAGAAGGCACCAATGGGACGTCCTCTCTGTTATCAGCTTAAAAAGCTAAATTTGATATATCTGCAGAGAGCTGCATTAGTTAAATTCCTTTAGAAGGTGAGGGGTGGCTGAGATTCTTTAGTAATTATTTTTTAATGATCCAATTATAAATGAGTTCCAATTAGGTAGGTTAGATCTATGGGAATACTTAGGTTGTTGAGTAAGTGAACAACTTACTTCTTAAGAAATTATTGGCTCAATGCAAATCAGTTTGGTGGTGTTCTGTTACTTGAAACATCCTTATAGTGATACAGGGGAGAGATAGAAAAGAAGGAAATGTTGCCCCTACTTTGGATAGTTTATAACAATTGAGATGCACTCTTTTTAGAGCGTAGTTCTAAAACCTTAAAGTATAAAAGTATTAGCTTGACACCTCTTAAGTGTAAGTACTTCCTGGGATTCTTATTCAGGAAGTCTTGGATAGGGTTCAGAAATCTACTTCGTACACAAGAATCCTACTGATTCTGATGCAGATGCTGCAAAAATAATGCTTTGAGACATACTCTTGAGTTTCTCTAACTGGGAAGAGAAGCAGTGCCCCTCTTTTTAAAATTTTTATTTCCCAAGAGGGCTTCTTGCTAGCTTTTTAGAATTTGTTTGTATGCTAGAGGCTGTCTGAAGTATTTTCCACATGGTAATTCATGTGATACAATAATCACATGAAGAATGAACTATTACTATTTCAACTAACAGCACAGAGGAAGAAATGGAGACCTAGAAAGTAAGGAGGCATGGCATCTGGTTAGAGTGAGAGAAGCCAAGGAGAGACTTTTCTTGCTTGGGTTTTAGAGCCACACTCCTTCCTTGGCATTTAATTGTAGAATAAGAATAATAACTTGCTTTGGGAAATTGTAAGTAGAAGCTAAATAGGGCAAATTATTTTTGGAAAACTCACTTTCATGTTTCTATTTTTCAGGCTGCCCTGGAAATTCCGGGGACACATAATAAGTTCCCAACCTTCTTTGATTTAACAAATACTTACTAGAAGTCGACTATATTTCCAAGTATGTTTAGGCATCAAAAAATATATAAAAGAAGAGGACAAATCATTGCCCTCAAGAAATTCACAGCGTAATGGATTTCTTACATTTTTTTAAACCCTAAAGCAGGGAGGCTTTAGGGTAACACTATCTTAAATTAACTGTGCCTGCCATAGGTTGAGGACAAAGAAAGAACAAGGTCATTACAATCTATCTGCAGAATCCAGGGATACTTTCTTGCCATCATTCTTATGATAATTTAGTTATATTTGTGTGATTGTTTTATCATTGTCTGTTTCCTTATTAGACTGCAAGCTCCATATGGGTAAGGCTGTTTTTATTTATTTGTTTTTAAATCAAACAATGGTGAAGAACTGAAAGCTTTCTCCCTAAAATCATTTCCTCACAAAACAAAGATGTCAATTCTTGCCTCTCCTTTTCAACATTTACCGTGCATACCACTCAGGGAAGTCAAGCAAGCTACAAATAAATAAATAACATTCAGAATTGAGTGGAGAAAATAAAACTACATCTCTTTGTAAATAGGGATCCTATATAAAGATTATTCTAAGAAATCTGCTAAAAATCTATTAGAGTAAACAAGATTGGCAAGGTTGCAAGATACAAGACTGATATACAAAATTCAACTGTATTTCCATACAGTTGTATTAGCAATCCAAGAACAAAATTAAGAAAAAATTCATTTTATAATGGTATCATAAAAAATAAAACATTTAGGGATACTTGTAACTAAAGAAGTGAAAAACATGACTGTGAAGATTACAAAAATTGTTGAAAAAAGTTAAAGGAGCTCTACATAAAGAGGAAGACATCTGATATTTATATACTGAAAGACATAACTTGTTAAGATGTCCATACTCTCCCTCTTAATTTATAAATTAAGTGTTGTCCTATCAGATTCCTGCATGGCTATCTGATCCTAAAATTCATATGGAAACTCAAGGAGCCCAAACTAGCCAAAGCAATCTTTAAAAAGATGATCAAAGTTGGAGAACTACATTTTCTGATTTTAAAACTAACTATAAAGTAGTGAAAGCAGTATATATAGCACTGGTTTACGGATGGTCATAGAGATAAATGGAATAGAATTGAGAATTCAGAAATACACTTTCAAATTTATGATCAACTAATTTTGATAGCATGTTAGAACAAACCATTCACATGGGAAGGAATAATCTTGTCCACAAATGGTGCTCAGACAACTGGAAATTCACATGCAGTCGTGAAAAGTTAGTCCCTTAGCTCATACCATCACACATCAAGTAGCTCAAAATGATGAAAAATCTAAATGAAAGAGCTCAAACTATAAAACTCTTAAGAGACAATGTAGTGGTAAATCTACATGATTTGGATTTGGCAAGTGAGTCTCAGATATGACACCAAAAGCATGAGCAACAACAACAAAAAATAGAGGATTGCAACTCATCAAAATGAAAATATTTGGGACATTAAAAGACATAATCAAGAAAATCAAAAGATAATTCACAGAATGGTAGAAGACACTTGTAAATCATATATCTGCCCAGGGACTATCTAGATACCATAAAACAACCATTGAAACTCAAAAATAAAAAGAAATAATTCAATTTTTAAATGGACAAAGGATCTGAAGAAGCACTTCTCCAAAAAATATAGCCAATCTGGCTGATAAGTCACTGGAAGAAATGCCTAGCATCATTAGTGATAAGGAGAGTGCAAATGAGTATTTCTACAGATTAGCGTGATTATTATTTAAAAAAGTAAGATAGTAACAAGAGTTGGTGAGAACATGAAGAAATGAGATTCCTCAAAATTGCTGTTGGGAATGTAGAATGGTGCATCCACATTGGAAAACCGTCTGGTAGCCATTCAAAACTTAGAGTTACAGTTTTAAGCTAGCAATTCCACTCTCTATACAAACCTAAGAGAAATGAAAACATGTTCACACAAAAACTTGTACCCATATGTTCACAGCAAATCTCTAGAGACAGAAACTAGGTTAGCATTGACTTGGGGCTGTAGAGCTGGGGAGGTGGGAGATGATAGCTGAAGAATATGGAGATCCTTTTGAGAATGATTAAAATGTTCTAAAATTAATTGTTGGGATGTTGCACTACTCTGTGAATATGTTAAGAAACATTAATGGCACACTTTAAAAGGGTGAATTGTTTAGTATGCAAAGTATATATGAATAAAGCTGTGATGTAATAGTAACAACAATAACAGAAGGAGAAGCAAAGGAAAAGAGCAACAGCAAGTGCAGCTGTGTTCCCATGGCTCCTTGGTCCCTGTTGTAAAACATGTGCTTGATAATAGTAAGGGAATATTTTCTATAGATTGACTCAGAATCCTCAAGCAATGCTCATTAAATATTCATTCTCAAGTTGAATATGGAATATACTTCCTTTGCAGCAAAACTTTACCAATACAAGTTCATTAGAGGAGACTTAAGATGTGTATTCTTGGGAACCAGCACTAGAGACCCATTTCAGAAAGTCTGGGATGAGGCTCAGGATACGCATTTTTAACAAATCCTCTTTTACAGTACCAGGCAAATGCTACATTTAAGAAACCGTAGCATGATCCAAAGGCAGATCCTTGCTGTCTGGATAGGCTGCTGAGAAGTTAGAACTATTTAAGTTTCCTTTATTTATTTATTTATTTTTGGCAATGGGGCAGGGGACAAGTCAGGGAGTTTTGGTATGTCTGATTTACGCAGACTGAAATATAAGATCTTTTTTTTTTTTTAAAGTGAGTCTAGGTTATGAAAACATGAAATAATTTGTCATTAGGTTACTCCAAATTGGGATCCATTTTAATTTGTTATATTGTGGGTGATTTAATAAACTCATCACACACAATCAAGAGAACAGGGGAATGCTTAAAACAGATTTCAATAGTTAGGAAAATTAAAATGTTACTCATTCTTGATAAATTTATGGAAGCAGTAAAAGTCTTCTCATAACTAAAACAAATTTAAACACAGCAACTTAAATCTGCATGTCTGTATTTGGTCTACATAATCATTTCTATAGAAGCTGTTAATTACAGAATTTTATAGAGTTCAAAGCTATTTTGAAATGATGACTTTGAAATGCACACTAACCCCATTGTGGCTCCTGGTTTGAAAATAACTTAAGGAGAGCAACTTAGAGGAGGAGATGTCACCATCCAGGGAAGCTGACGGTACCAGCCTGCTGGTGTGATTCTGGAAATAGTCTGAAGGAAAGTCTGGCAGAGCTTGCTGCTAGATGTGAGGTGCCAGGGAAGGAGAGTGAACAGGATGACTCCAGGGGTTTGGGTCTGAGCAACTGGAGGAATTAAGTTGCCAATTGATTGATAAAAATCTTAAGGTCCCTGCAGCTCCTTCAAAAGAGCCTTCCCAGGAAAACGTCCATGAGCCAAAATGGTGGTAAAGCAAAGACTCAAGTATCACTAATTTGTATGGAAAAAAAAGTTGAGTGTTCTACTAAATTGTACCCAGTAACACTTAAAACCTAGAGTCACACTCACATCTAGTAAAGCAGGAATGATATGATACACACCCTGGAGAAAGTAGCTCCAGAGAAGGACTTGGTAGGGCTGTTCTCCCTACCTTTAGAATGACTGACGGGAAACCCACCCCCAAGTTTTGTCATTTTTGATTTTTGTCCTAAAGGAGACAGTCCTTTTTTTGCATTTTTTTTCAATTACCAGAAACATGTGCTTCTATAGGTCTTCTGTAATGCAAAATGTCATAAGACAAATTTCAAAAAGTGAGGAATACTTACATATCTATTTTCTGTATAACTATAGATATGTCATACATATACATGTATGCACAATAGATGCAAGACATTCATGACTGTTCTCATTTAAAGTGCAATTGAAAACTGGCATGCTCTGATGGAGCGGCGGTTGGGTCTGTGCGGTACAGTCCCAAGGACCTGCGTTTGCATTCCAGGGCCAGGGACAACCAAGATGAAATAAAATAAATAAAAATGTTCCTTCTTTCTCTCTCTTCCTGCCCACCTGCTTACTTGCCTTCATTCCTGCCTGCACCTTTCCTTTAAAAAAAAAGTGCAGTTGAAACTGTGAGAGAGAGGCTACCCAAGGTCACTTTGCCAGCAAGGACAAGTTTGGTGTTGCTGAGGGCAGCCAGTGAGCCAGCTCTCTGCCCCAGAGTGCCTGCAATCCTCACAAGTTTTTGAATGACGAAAGTGCTATGTAGTGTTTTGGATTTTGCCAATTCATAGATTTTACATTTTAAAAGATATTTCATAGACATCCTATATTGTACCTAAATGTAATGCCTTATAAAGAGCAAACAAAATTGCATGTTAAGGTCTGTTTGTCATATAAAAGAATGATTAATTCAAAAAACACAACTGACAAAGTTTAAGATTATTTGGTAACTTGAGGAAAATAAAACTGTGGGCTGAAAGTTTATCATATCATCATAGTCTTACTTGCAACTGTTTTCTTTTGGCCACCTAGAAAATTATAGAGTGGGATCTAATACTTCTTCAGTAAGATGTTTTTCTGTGGCAGAGAAATGAAAATTTGGTGTTAGATGTGAATTCTAAAATATTACATTTATATCACATTTCCAAACTTTTTTGTATCTGTAGAAATACTAGTTGAAACACTTTCCAAGTAAAATGGTCTGTACCTGCTGAAAGCATTGCTAATTCTCACTAAAGTTGCTGATTTTTTAAAAAAGAGTCTGACCTTGAGGATCCCTGCCAGTTGGCACCAAACACAATGGAGATGAGAAGAGAGAGCATGTGCAGGCCAAAACAAACACTTGAGTCCGCCACGTGTGTCCTTTGGATTCTTTCGTGTATCCTCACGGAGTTTGGGGTCTTAGATTTCAATGTTTCTTCCAAAAGGCACATCCTCAGCAACCTCTCTGTAGTTACAAACCTGGCAGTGTCCTGAGTTCTGCTTGCTAAGACTTGCAAAATCTTAGGGACTCAAGCTTAATCTTGATTTGAATTTGGATATAGGAAATTAGCAATTACAAAGTATACTTTCTGCCAAAAAAAAAAATCACATGTTGCCACCATTACTTTGCTCCATAATGAAACAGGTCGTTTTAATCCTTTGTCGTAGGTAGAACAATATGTACTTGACCAACCAAAAGAGAAAATACTTCTTAACTCAAGGGAGATATTTTCAGCTACAACTTATAGACTTATATGTACATAATAGGAAAAATAATCCCTTTTTCCCTCAAGTAAGACCTTTCAAAATAATCTTGAAATGCTATTGGAAAAAAAAACCCTCTACTTTAATAAGAGAATTTGTAAACTTGCCAAAATTTGATATCCAGGCCACAGTGAATTAGGTTTCCAAAAGGTAAGTGGAAAGAGATGTAAAGTGGTTAGACAGGAAATTATGTATACTTGAACTTTATGATTTTGCCCCAGTTACTTTTTTTCCACTGGCAAGGAATGTGTGACCAGAGTGAGGAAACGTTATTCACTCCCTGCTGCTGATTAGCACAGGTGATCGTTATAGCTCATGAGACCTGAGACACTGTCGAGGCATTCTTTTATTTTTAATTTTACAGATGAGGAAGCAAAGGTACAAACACACTGTTTCTGGTTATTATTACATGGAAGTTTTCCCATCTCACTGTCTTGCATAGAAGGAAAAGTCCCTGTGTCCTATATTATTTGGAAAGTGATATCTCCCTTTCTACTTGTAAGTAACATGTAGGCCTTTGGAGGAAGTTTTTTTGTTTTTGTTTTTTTTTTGGTGGAAGGTTTGGGGCGGGGGCAAGTTAGTGCCAGAGACAAGTTTTTATACAGCAGAAACTTTTTTTGATTATTTTGATTTGTTTTTCTTCCATCTGTTTTATGATGGTGAAAAATTCTATGTGAGGTTTCCTCAGTCTTCTTGTCACACACCACAGGAACCAAGACCCATCCCTGCAACCACTAGATTACTAGCTCTGAAACCATTCTGACCCCAGAAACTCTCAGATCTGGTCTCTCCATCTTCACAAACACAGTCCTTATCAACTCTTACTGCAATACTCTAGTAGTCTTTTTATTGGCCTCCCTTGCTTCCAATGCCTTACTTCTCATGGGCAAAAACTTTCAGTTGTCTGCCATTTCCATTCTTTATAGGTAGACATCCTGCTGACCTACTAGCTAGGAGTGACCATGTGACTACATTCCAACCAATGGGAGGTAAGTGGAAGCCATGTGGCCATTTCTAGAGGTCTTAAGAAGACAGCTGGTAAATACAAAAGGCCCTCTTTCACTCTGTTCTATTTAAACCTGCTGCCTGGAATGTGGATAGCGTCATCTTACACATTAGATTGTGGCTACCTGTGAAAGCGGTACTGCAGGAAGAGACTAAGTTTGATACCATGGAGCCTCTATGCCCTCTCGGCCGTGAGCATGATCTCTGGTCATCTCGCTTTTTAGAGCATTGATTATGGGTTACCCATCAAGTCAATCTTAATACTACAATAGAGCTGCCCACCTAAATTCTACAGCATCTTGAAAGTCATTTTCCTAAAACACAAATCTGATCATGTGCTCATACTTAATGGCTTTCAATTTCTTATAAAGTTCAAACTCTTCATGAGTTATACGTGATCTGACCTTGGACTTTATCTGGGGCTTCCTCTCCTCTCATACTCCCCTTGTACTTGAAACTCCAGCAATATTGAGTCAAAGGTAGTTCACTGAACTGGCTATCACCTCCAGGTTGTTGCTTATACTTTTCTCCTGCCTGGAAATTTTCTATTCATCATTTGAAAGTTACTTTGGGTGCTTTCTTCTTGTAGGATCTCTTTCTCTAATACCCCAAACTCTAAGTCACTCTCTTTGTGATTTTACCATGTTTTTGCTTCTATTATTACCCTATACTGTGTGGCAATTATTTGTCTATACATATGTCTTCTTGCCTTGACTATGAATCCACCGAAGAGGGAATCACCTATTTTATTTCCCTTTTTTTTTTTTAATGATTGGGGGAAGGCACATTGCCTACATCCTCAGCAATTTTGTGTTGAACTGAACTAATATGATTTGTACTCTGAAAGAATTTTAGGAAAGGAAGTCACAGAACAAGGAAATCAGGTAAAAATCAGTAAAGATTTAAAACATTAATTTTTCGATACATAATTGGCAATATGTTTGGGTCCAAATTATTAGTGTTTACTAAGCACCATGGACTTGGACAGAAAATTAGAATATTTATAATTTATCTGGCTATTTAATAGTGAGTTTCCATGAAGCCAGAAGACTAGAAATTCATCTAAAGTATATATTTAGGCTGCTGGTATTGAAAATAATAGAAAAGAACTGGTTTTACTTCCAAGATAGTAGATATAGACTGTGCTATAGGAAAGTTAATTCATGATTATGCTAAACATAAAATGTTCAGAAATAAGATAACAATAAAAATGAAAATAAATCTGCTACCATAGCAACTAAATAGTAATTTTGTGAAATCTCCTGATTCATCTGGAATTAACATAGAGCAGTTTGTAAATTGGGGTTAAAATAGAAGAGAAAGATGAATTTAATTGAGTATTTTTCTAAAGTTTATTTAAATTTCAACCTAGGTAATCCGATGCAAATTTAAGTTAGAGTTGAGTAAAATGAGATGGACTTTTCTACATGGCACATGAGGACAGGCTAATTCTCACAAACATAATGTGGATCTAAAGAGGCAAAATCTAATATGTGTGTGTGCGTGTGTGTGTGTGTGTGTGTGTGCGCGCACACACACAATATAAACACCACATTGAACCATATTGGTTAGGAATGCATACCTACTGGCAAACTTATCAAGAAAACAAGCAAATGATTCTCAGAAAGACCAAGATCATGGTTCTCTTTGGAGCAAAATGGGTGGTAGATTATTAGAGTGAGTCACGTGTGGAGTTTCTGGGGTGACAGAAATGTTTTTTTTCATGACCTAGGCTGTGCTTACATATATTTCCTTGAAATTACTTATTAATTTGTAAATAGATGCTTCCTATATTTTTGTTTGTTTACTGGGTAGGATATGTGCATAGGATGAGTGGTAGCTGCTTCAGCCTCTGCCTTGGCGTGTCATTTAGTGTGCAATTTTACAATTTAAAAAGAGAGGAAAACTTACATATTGATATACAAAAGTGAAATGCTCCAAAAGTAAATGGGCAAAAAAATCAGAACTGAGTTTTAAGCACAAAATATATGTTTAGCATCATTACTAATTAGGGAACTAGAAACTTAAAATATAAGAGAGCATTTAAGACACCCTTCCACCCCAAAATGCTTTAGAAAGTTTGACAACATCAAGTATTGATGATGCTGTGGAGGAACAGAAAGTTCTATAAGTACAAAAATAAATTATAAACCAACTGGGGTATCATCTGAAAGAGCTAAAGACATGTGTGCCTACAACCCAGCCATTACTGCCCTAGATACATGTACAATAGCTACATTATCTGTAATAGCAAAATTCTGAAAACAACTCAAATGCCCATCAATAGGAGAAAGAATAACATTTTCATTATACAGCAGTCATAAATAGGTCAACTAGACCACATAAATAGATCCTTATAAATATGTTAATACAAATAAGTCACTAGAAAAAAATATTTTGCCTGTAACTTACATAAAATTTAAAACTCTGAAAAAATGAATACACCTCTATGTTCATAGCATCACAATTCACAATTGCAAACCCATGGAATCAAACCTAAATGCCCATTGACAAATGACTGGATAAAGAAGCTGTGGTATATATCCTCAGTGGAACACTACTTGACTACTAAAAAAAATGAAATATTACCTTTTATGACAGCTTGGATGGAACTTCAGTAGATTATGTTAAGTGAAACAAGTCTGAAAGAGAAAGAAAAGTACTGAATGATCTCATATATATATTTGCATATATATATGCAAAGTGAACAACTAATAGAACACAACAAAAATACTTTTAGATTCTGAAATAAAAACTGTGTTATGGGGTCAGATGGGGAAAGATAAAGAGAACCATGGGTAGAGGGGCTCAAACTGATTGTGGGGAGTGACACTAGATCTCTGATGATCCGTTCAGTGTGATATAAACATTGAGAGAGGAGTGAATCTTTTCTCTTGAAACTTATGTATAGTAAAAGATATAATTAAAAGTTTAAAACACAATTACATAAATATATATGTACATGTAAAGTGTACATACATAAGTGATGAAATTGTAAAGAAAAGCAAGGAATTAATAAACACAAAATCCAGAGTAATGGTCAAAGGGTGTCTATTAGGGCCTGATATTGGGGCTGGATACATAGATGACTTCAAGGCATTGTTAATATTTCATTTGTTCAATTTCTTAAGTTAGGTGGCAGATATGTCTATTAATTTTACATATTTTAAGTTATATATACTTTAAAATACACGGCATTTCATTTCAATATTTTTTACATTAAAAATCAAGAATCTGATTGTTGTTTTGCTGTTCCAGTAGCAGGCAAATTTCTAGAAATAGATTGAGGATTATAATCTTTATGTCAGGAATATGCCACATGAAATGAAAATGCTTTCTAACCTACAAATCAGACTTAACAGGGTGTACATGGCCTAACTCAAGCATTCAGTGCACAGAAACCCCATTCCTGCTTATTCTGTGAGATTGTGCACTGGTAGAAAAGTTATACACCAAGGCACAGTTTTAAGCAGCCACCATTCATTCCACCCACATTACTACATAGAGCTGGTGCACTTGTGGTGATTAAAACTCGAGAGAAGATTCAATTATCTTGCAAAACAAAGCCTTTGGAACACAAAACACAAGTTTATAAGAAAAGAAAATCAATACTTAATCATCAGTCCTCCATACTCTGTTCTTGCTGAAATCCAAGTCAATTCTTTCTGAGTAGTTTGGCGAATTTAATGCCTATGCCATATGATTAGAAAGCATGTTTCAAATAATAAGGTCAGAAAGTTTGATTATTTCTAACCATGCTCCTTTTGTATCTAGAAATGTACTTAAATTAATAGTACTAAATAAAGTGGGGAGAGGGTAATATTAAATGTTAGTATCTCTTAGCCTCTTCATCAATTTTATGAGAAAGTATGAAATCAGACTTGTAATTAGGCAACATGTCTTTGGTGGTAACTTGTAGATCCCTTTTTAAAATTTTTTTTGTTTTTATTTAGATCATGTAACCAAGTGGAAAAGGAAGTACCTACACCCTTCCTGCTGCCTCTTTTTAGTCTACATCATACTGACTCTCTGCTGTTTAGGAAGAGAGCAAAGGGGAAAGCAAGATTATTAAATACCTTAAAATGGATACATGAAGTATTGTAGTTTTGGAATGGAAGAACAACTTAATCTATTCAGGGGAGTGTCTGAGGTGAAAAGAGCAGAATTTGCCTAGCATAGGTGACATATGATATGGCCATTGACAACTAACTAACTTTTTATCTCATGGATTTGTATGAAAATTGAAAGGGAAAGGTCGAAAAGTGTGTTGGTCTTATGTGATATGCTAAGAAAAAGTATACAAATGAATAACAAGATGACAAAACAGACATGACTTAAAAGAACTGTATCCTTGAATCAACTCTGTAACATTTCACAAATGCATTTAGTGATTTCACCTCTGATAAGGGAGAATCTACTACCTCTTGAGAGTTTCTGTAACAACTTTGTTTAGTTCTATTTCTCCTTATATTGAGCTAGTTGTTTATTTTTTTTATTTCTTTTGCTTACAGATATTGAAATTGACCTCAGTATGTGTAAAAAATGTTTTTCTTATAGCTTCCACTTATTTATTCAAGTTCCACCTGTTATGACCGCATGTAATGAAAGAAGTCCTTTTCCAAAAGGCAGTTAATCAAGAATAAAGTCAGTTATCTTCTTTTTAAAACTGTGGTTTTATGATAAAAAATTTCCATTTCTTTAATCGCTTGTTATAGGGTCTTTCCTCATCTTGGACACTATACTCTGATTATGACAGCCTCTAAGTGGCACATCTCCACTGAACACAATTCTAATGAGATTAATGTGCAGTGGAATGCCTGCCATCTCCTCTTCCTTTTATTCTAAACATCATGGTTTAACTGGTAAAGTTTAAAGTCACATTTTAAGGATTTTATTCAGTAGGCAATGCAAGGACCCTGAATGACCACAAGTTATAGATGGCAGTGGCTAAGGTTAGATTCAAAAAGGAAGAGAATAAAGGAGGGAAGAAGAGTATTAGGAAACTCAGGTGCAGGAGAAAGGTGATGTGAGACTGGATTAAAGTGTTGAGAGTTCAGATGAGATGGTAAGTGAGGAATGAGGGAAGTAGATACAGTGGGTTTGACACATCATCCAGTGGAGGAGCGGGAGAAGTCACAGAAACTTCCCAGTTCTTAGTTTAGAAAATGGTGGTCTCATTAATCAGATAGAAGGAAATTTCATGGCACAATTGGCTTTCCAGGCAGCTGTCGGGTTGCTTTGGACATAGGCAGAGATTAAAACTGAAAGAAAAATAGAAAGTCATCTTCCTTTAACAGTCAATACTATAGGAGTGGGTGAGAGGCTCACAGAATGACTTTAAAAGAGAGGAGAACCTTGGGAAACACTTTTAGGGGCTTTCAGGAGTCAGAAGATGGAGTGAAGGTGTGTGAGGAGAAGCAGTATAATGCAGGACAGGGATGTCAAGGAGAATAAAAACTGAGGCAAAGTTATCACACTTAGTAACTGATAATACATATTATTGAAGGGAAATTTTAGAGGAGTTACATAAGACATTAGGATATGAGTGAGTCATGAGGAAGAGAGAACATTTCCAATCAAATGAGGAGAAGGCAAACAAGATTAAAGGAAGTCCTTTGTCTTGATGATGTGGTAGGGGGTTGCTTTGTTTTGCTCACAATGGGGAGACTTGAGCAATGGCAGTGAACAAATACAGTGAAGAGGCAGGGGCAAAGAGGAAGGAAGAATACCCTGAAATCTTTGATTAAGATCGTTAAATATAATCCCATTCATAGTTTTACTAAAACATAATATTATAGCATTCAGATATTACATTTAAGAATATTTACAACATATTACTTTAAGGGCTAAAAAGTTAATGAAAAATACCAAAAAATGAGTATATAATTGAAAAGTAAAATATTGCCTTTCCTGCTTCCCTGTCTCCTCTCTGTCTCTGTCTCTGTTTCTCTCTCACACACACAGAGAACTTCTCAAATATTTTTTTAATACTATTTTTCCATGAAAGCGGTTGATGAGCTAAGTTAAGAACAGACTGATTATTTCACATACACAGTAAATTAAAACACCAGGATTTCTGCTGTTAAAACCGGATCCTGTGTCCTGAGAGACCAAGAGCTTTGTATTAAAAAAATTAGATTAGAATGGGACCCATTTTATGCCAATCTGATTTCTTATTTAAGTGGTTCTTTATAAATTTGGATTTCCTTTGCTCCCTATTTGGCTGCTTTCCCTTTATTATGTGTGGTAAAATTAACGAGTATCAAAGGTATTTTTCCTTGAAAGGTATTTTCCTTGAGTAACAAATAGGAAACTATTATCCTCTAGGCTTCAAAGCTCCCTATAGTTAGCTCAAACATAGTGACAAGACTCGCTAGGAATCAGTATTAGCTTAAGGAGACAAAAGATCTATGTTCAAGTCTTGACTCTACCAATTTTTAGCAAGACATTTTTGTCAGCATCACCGGGTTTGAATGCCATGTGATTAAAATGATAAAAACCTGCCCAATATACTTCATGGAGTTGTGATGAGCCTCACATGGTATAAAATCACTGCATAAACTAAACAAAATGTAGACTATTATATCGCTACTTACTCTTTTGGGCTTAGAAATTGAAGGCACCTGGCAAAATGTTAATGCAACTCATTTGATTGTTAACATTATAGTTGGAGTCTCTCAAGGGTGCCTGGCACGTAGCATGTCACACACCATTGTTGAAGGAATGAACAGATGAAACCATGAGCTTATTAGGAGTCAGTATTAGTTATCAATAGAATCTTGCTGAGGATAGATTACATGGAAAGTAAATACTGGGAAGAGAAATTGAAAAGTCAGGGCATAGGGCCACTTATGATAGGGATGGAGACTGTAGAGAGATGGATATGGAGGGGTATGGTGAGCCAGAAGTGTGAGAGAACAGATTCCTAAATCAAGCCTGTGAAGGAAGACTGACAATGGAGAAGGAAACCAGGAGGCAGGGGGTCGAAATTGGAGGAACCAGAGAAAAACTAGAGAATTGTGACAAAGGAAGAAAATGTCCAGAGAAAGAAAGGAATGGTGAACATTGTCCAGGTCTACCAGAGGGTTAAACTGAAAAAATACAGGATCCACAGAAAATGTTCTGTGGGTTTGCTGAAGTGAGTCCTTAGTAACCAATGGGGGTGGGGATGCAGATAAGTGGGGGTAGAGAAGGATAGGGCAGCTCTCCTTCCTTCTCCATGACTTTCCACCTTAGGTTCCTTAAGTACTTTTCCTGATTCCCATCCTGCTCATCAACTGTCTTCTTTGACTCTATTTCTGACCTCTCTTGCTCTTCCCTTCACCAGCCCTGGTCCTCCCCACAGCTGTGTGTTTGGTATTACCTGCTGGGCACAGATATACTCCCATGGTAAGCTCATGTCGTCCCAAATCTCCCAAGATCTGGACTCCAGATGACACCTTCACTGCTGATGCCTGGCAGAGCTGCCCCTGGGTACTTCCAGACATCTCTGGAGTAGTCAGCCATGAACTGGAGCCAAGATTAGAGTTTAATTGACCTTCCTGATTCTATAATGTGCAGTAAACATTAAGCCCACTCTCTTTGGGATGTTTTCCTAGAATTAATTTTCAGAACCCCAGAAGAGAACATGGTTCCAGAGACAGACTGCAGTAGATTAGTTGACTGCACTTTGCAAACAGAGTCGAGCTTCTTTGGAGACAGTATCAGAATTTACTACATATCTGGTGAATGAGAAGCATGACTATATTCATTTCTAGGGCTGCCATGACAAAGTATCACAAAACAGGTGACTTAAACAACAGTGATTTCTTTTCTTACAGTTCTGGAGGCTGGAAGTCTATTATCAGGGTTGGTTTCTTCGGAGACCTTTCTGTTTGATTTGTAGACAGCTATCCTCTTTCTGTCTTCTTGTGGTTTTCCTTTGTTACTGTGTACCCTAATCTCTTCTTCTAAGGACCAGTCATATTGGATTAGGACCCATTCTAGAGACCTTGCTCTGCCTCGTTACCCCTGTAAAGACCCCTGTTCCAAATACCTTCACATTCTGAAGCTGGAACTTTAACATATAAATTTGAGCAGAGGACAAAATTCAGTATTTACAGTGGCCAAAGACAGAACCAAGCTCACTGAAAGGGGAGAAACTTAGGTAGCAAAACAAACTCCTATTCAGCAAATGATGATGGGCTGGCTATGTGCTAGTTGGGCAGAAAAATTTCCTGAGGTCATTGTGAATAACGTGCTGACCATGAGTCCTTGATGTAACTCAGCAAAACCCCAAAGCACAATCTGTGAGTATATAAACAGGAGAACTTGAAGTGGAACTCAGGAGGTAACTCGCCAATCATGCTCGGCAATGGGCAGGAAGGAAGCACCCGTTCCAGTTCTGAACTCCAAACCGAAGAGGGATGTGAAGTTTTAGATAGCATTCAGAAGAGAATCATGAGAATTGCATTATTTTTAATTACTAGAAAGTAAAAATACTGAGATTTCTCAGCCCAGGAACAAGGAGGCTGAGAGATTCATCCAGGCTCATTAACTTGAAAAAGTTCACTTGGGAGAAATTCTGCTCTCCGTAAATTACAGAGTGAAGGGAAATAAATTTAAAAATTATTTCTTAATGCTAATCATTTGATGGTTATAGGGAAGTATTTCTTAACAGTGTGAGTTGTTAGCAACTGAAATGGTCTACTAACTTAAAAATAAGATAAAACATGTGTTATTGACATTGATTTTTATCACAATTCTGTCTTAAAGTTATGAACATGTGGAATGTAATCACTCATTCATTTATTCAACAGACATTTATTAAGTGTTTACTATGTCCCAGGCTCTGTGTATTGACATATATTTGAGGAATAGGGAACCTGCACATTGGCTTTCTATTATTTTGTAAAGCAAAGTTACCTCAATAAATATTAAATTTAAAAAATAAAAACAAAAATTTAAAAAGCATGTGCATGTATGCAAAAAGAGAAGTTTAAAAGAATATATGCCAAAACATAAATTGTGGCTCTTTCCAAATGGTGAGATTATAGGTTTTTTAAATCCTTATTCATACTTTAAGTATTGTCTGAATTATTTTTATAATAAGTATATATTATTTTTATATCAGAAAAAGAAAATAAATATATTTTGAACAACAAACAACAAGGTCTGAAACATAAATACTTTTTTAAAAAGAAAAAAAGGTAGGATAAAAGAGTAGAGAGAAAAATAACTGACATTTTTTAGGCAGTGTGGTCAGGAAAGGGCTCTCTAAGAAAGGATATTTGAGGAAAGATTTGGATGAATCAATTAAAATAGTCAATATTTATTGAGCATTTATTACATGCCAGATTCTATGTGCTAAGCTCTATATCATTTAACCCTCAGAACAATTTATTTTATAAAAAAGGAAACTGAGACCCAGGGAAAATAGACAATTTGCCTAATCATGAGCACAGCTAGTAAGACTCATAAATTCTGCTGAGTCTAGCCTTTTCCTTAGTTGCTATTCATACTGATATTAATATAAGGCACACTGGGTATAGGTTTTTTAAATGTATTTTCAATGGGTAATAGGTGATAGGTGAATTTTCCAGACCTCCAACGTCCCTGTACAGTCTTGAGTGCCATCAGCCTCTTGGTTCCAAGGCATCACAAGACTGGATAGTTGTCTACTGCTGGCAGAGCCCAGAAGGCAGGGGTCTCAGTGGGAAGTAGGAAGGAGACCTCATGAGCAGTGGAAGGGTAGACTTTACTAGCAGAGTGAATTGTCATCTGCAGTGTCGGGGAAGGTGGGGTGCCCTGGCAGGAATGCCGGTGGTAGATAGGGGTGATGGTGAGAGCCTGAAAAAGTTCTGGTGGCTTCTACTTTCTCAGAGCTAATATAGGGGACAGTGACTGAAAGGATTGACATTTATTTCCTTTACTGCTAAAATAATCTTCCTCTGTGCAAAATATTTTGTCATACTTAATAGAAAATGATCATGAGCAGCAGTGAGGCAAGAAGGTACATCAACTGTGATGTCAAATGATAAATAATATGAGTATTGATGGAGGGAGTAGGAGGCCTCAAAGGGAATTTTACAGAGCAGGGCAAACATGAATTAGCATTTGAAGGATACAATGGTAACAGACAGACATGATTCTCAGTATTTAATATTCGAAACAGGCCTGCGAGAGGCAGGTATTATTTTTGCTTCCCTTTTATAGGTCAAGGGGTTCATTACACACTCACACTGTTGGTGTGTACAGCAACAACACAAACCCATCCCGTCTGACTCAGTGTCTATTTCTCTATCATTTCCCCAGTCTTTGCTTTATCGGATGAAAACTAACACAGTTAAAAACTACCACAACACCCGTTTGTCCCTCTGGGTTGTTTCTGCGCCAGATGGCTACAGGATTTTACTTGAGATGGACATTTGGATGGATCTCAACCAAGCTTACTGTTAAAGTTCCCATGGGAGCTTTTAGAAAATCCCAAATCCCAGGCTGCACCCTCTGGGATTTTTATTTAATTGGTCTTGATTGGGGCCCAGGCACCAGTGAATTTCAGAATCATTCCCTAAGTGATTCTAATGTGTAACTAGGGCTGAGAATTACTCACTTAGATGAAAAGAGAAGTTCTGAGGTGAAGATGAGAGAATTTGATACTGTAATGCCATCAGTGATACTTGTAATACCATTACTTTGTGTTGAGAATTTTTCTTCCTTAAAATCAAAATGCTCTATTACAAAGTGAGAGTGATCAAATCAGTATAATATTAAAATAAAAACAGACACATAGATCAAGGGAATAGAATTGAGAGGCCAGAAATAAACACACATATATTGATAACTAATTCACGACAAAGAAGCTAACAGCTTTAATAACTGGTGTTGGGAAAATTAGAAAGCCACATGCAGAAGAATGAAACTAGACCACTATCTACACAAATCCTAATTCAAAGTGGATCAAAGATTTGAATGTAAGATCTGAAGCCATGCATAAAATACATAGAAGAAAACTAGGCAACACATTACATGACATTGACCATTGACCTTATGGAGGTCTTTGGGGACTTAACTCCAAAGGCAAGGGAAACAGAATTAACCAAGTGGGACTACATCAAACTAAAAAGTTCCTGCACAGCAAAACAAAACAAAACAAAAAACAACAAACCTCAACAAAAGAAAAAGATAACCTACTGAATGGTAGAAAATATTTGCTAATTATACACAAGGGGTTAATATCCAAAACATATAAAGAATTCTTAAAACTCAGCAACAAAAAATAAATAATTCAGTCTTTAAAATGGGCGGAAAATCTGAATAGATTTTCTCCAGTGAAGATAGCCAACAGACTATCTGTAAAAGTCTACTTTTGAGATCTTTTAAAGGTATATGAAAGATGTTCCACATCTTTTATTATTAGTGAAATGCAAACCAAAATGAGCTATTATACCTGTAAGAATGGCTACTACGCAAAACAACAAGCGTTAACCAGGATATATAGAGACGGGAACTCATATATTATTGGTGAGACTATAAATTGGTACAATTGTGGTTGATCTTTTCCTGACCCTAATGCAAAAGTTAGTCTGCCAGGAATTCCCACGTTACTATGGAGGTTGTAGCTATGTCCAAGTTCACACAAGCATCTGTCCCTTCTCTGCAGCTGTACATAACTGATAAGAGTTGCCAGTAGAAACCACACATAGCCTAGGAGGTGAATTTCTACCTCAGAGTATAAAAAGAGCTCTCCTAAACCCCTCATTGCTCAGCTTTGGGTAATGATACCCCTGAGACAATATCGGTAAATAAAGTGCTTTTCTCTACTTGAGTGCGCAGCTGTCAGTCTTCTTGCTTTCTGGAGACTCTGCCACAACAAAATCATTATGGAAAGAAATACGAAGATTCCTCAATAAATTAAAAATAAAACTTCCATATGGGTCACTTCTGAATGTTTACCAAAAAAAAAAAAAGCCCCCACAAAAATACTAATTTGAAAAGATATCTGCACCCCTGTGGTTACTGCAGCATTATTTATGATAGTCATGAGCTGGATACAGCCTAAATGCTCATTACAGATGGGTGGATAAGAAGACGTGTGTATATACACTACTCAGTTATTAAAAAAAAACAGGATGAAATCTTGCCATTTGCAGCAACATGGATAGACCTAGAGGAAATCATACTTTGTGAGATAAATCTGATAAAGAGAAACTTCATTTGAATTTACTCATATGTGGTAGACAGAGAAACCCAACAAATGAATAAAATCAAATAAAAAGAGATCTATAGAGTCAAATTAGTGGTTACCAGAAGAAAAGGGGGAGGAGGAAGGCAAACTGGGTAAAGGGGTCAATTATACGTGAAAGATAGAACTGACTGGTGGTGGTAAACAGTGTATTATATACAGTTGTTGCTTTATGACAATACACCCCTGAAATGTTATGATGCAATGTGCCTTTAATAAAATTAGAAGAAAAATAATGAACTCCAAGACCAAACCAATGGCTGAAAAAAATCTAATGATAACCCTAAGTAAGTTTTAGGATCATACTTCGACTAGTAAAGAAGACAGCTGGTTAGGCTATAAACTGCATGAAGGCAGGTATTCTGTCTTGCTGTATCCAAAGCACTGAGTATAGTATTTAAAACTTAGTAGCTATTTATTAAACACCTGTTGAAGAGTGGACTTCGTGAATGTGAGCAGATTTTCTCTACAAGAAGAAACAGGTTTGGTGATTAATTAGCAGTCTTGTGTCATGCCAATGTAAGAACAGTCAATAAATGTGCTTCAATATATTTATCCATTTCCCTGTAAAGTGAATTTTAGGTTGTTTCCACATTTTTACTATTAAAAACAACACCACAAAGAACACCTTTGTTGTTTCCACCTGGGTACATCTATGGGAGTTTCTCTAGATTATATGCAAGTAGATATATGTGCTTTTCAACCTTTGATATAATGCTAACTAGTTTTCCAAATTTAGCCCCAAATAATACACAAGATACAAAACTTAAGGAAAAGATGATCAATTTGACTTAAAATAGAAGCTCCAAATGACAAAATACAAAATAAACTAAACAGAGACACATTGTGGCTCTTTTCACTTATTTCTAGTGCAAGTAGAATATAAGATAAACTCAAAGTTCTAAATTTTCCTTTTGTAGTCAACTCATAAAATGCCTAAGAGAGACCTCACTCCCACCCCCTCCCACCATACCTTTTATTGCCTGTCTTTGCCCCCCATAATTGTTTAGGAGAATATTCATCTCCAGATGGTCCCTCAGGCTGCTTGGCTATGATATCAGGCTGGGATCCAGGAAAGAATGATCTAAGACTGCAGGTGCTGCATTCGGCCACTTTTCCAAAGCAAACTTCTAGCCCCCACCAGCAGGTCTGCCTTTCTCCTCCCTGCTCAGCCCCCAGGGATAGGTTAGTTTGGCAAAATAGATGGTCAAGCTGATTCACGTGTAACTAACGCAAGAAAGCTCTCAACATGGTTCAAACTAGACAGACTTGCAAATTCCTTACTTTTTTGAAATATTTGTTACAAGATTTGTATCCTAGATATAAATTCTGACTTTAATCAAATAACTCAGGTTTAGTGTAGGAATGTCTGACTGTTCAGGGAATTGCTTGAAATCTGTCTCTTCTTAAGCATTAACTTTTATTCAAGACATGTGCAATATGTACATATACCTATGTGACCATGTGTATTTTGATTTAGACTCTCCTTTAACTCTGCTTGAATTTTGAGTGTACTATGGTGAGACTAAAATGAAAGAAAGCATAACTACCACCATAATTTACTTCCAGTTATGAGAGAGGAAATTGTACGTTCCCCCTTGTTCTACATGGAATAGGAACACTGGTGGTGGTTCTCCATAAAATGTCTTATGTTTTTATTATAATTTATTATCATATTTTGTTCCTTTGTCCATGGGTCTCAAACCTGGGTCCACCAGCTTTCATAGTTCCCATATAATGTTTTAAAGGGGCATTTCAGAAAAGAAAAAAATAAGAGACTTGTTTTCATTTGCTTGTTTGTTTCCACATTAACAGGAATTTTTCAACATCCTCTCTGTCAAATTGCATTTAATTCTACATTCCAGATTCTAATTTTCAGTTGTTAAAATTAATTTGACAGACCTGTCCTTTTTTGTTAATTCTCTGAATGACAGAAAGCATGGTTAGATGTACCTTTTCAATGTAAGTGCCTCTTTTTTTTCAATAAGATAGGAATAACTGTATTAGCTTTTCTTGCCAGTGTCAAACAAAACCTGCAGCTACTACTGTATGGTTCATCATACACAGCTGCTCCCCACGCACACCCATTTCTCCGAGGGAGTTCTTCAGTTCCTCTCTTTTCTGTGTGCCGTTCTCCAGTCTGACCTCCTCTCCTTGTGTTGAATATCAACATACTAACTCAGCCCGGCAGCTTCAGCACACCTCATTTCTCTCTGAAAACCTCGTGTGATTGTTCTCAACTCTAAAGTCATTGCTGCTTAGCATCTGTGACTTCATTTGCTCTAATCACTGTCAATATGTATTGAATTTTTGTGTCATGTCAAGTGCTTTATGAGGAGCATGTCATTATCACCAATACTATGCAATTGATATAGCAACCCAACATCACAGATAGAAAAAAAATCAAGAATCAGAGGCTTATGTAACTTGTTCAGGCTAATCAGGTAAGTGACAAGGAGGAAACTCAAACCCCAGTGAGATGATCTAGCCTCCTAACCACCGTTCTATCTTGCTACCCCATCAGGTCTGTCTGCTCCTCTATTTCTCTTCATTGCCATACAAGGCTCCACTAGAGCAGGTTTTTCTAGTTTGTTCACTGGGACATTCCTAGAGTCTAGAACAGAGCCTGATGGGTAATTAACACACAATGAAGATTTCCTGAATGAACAGATCTCTTACTTCATTTATTCTTTCACTTATTTATTTATTGGTTAACTAAATAAATGCTTATTGAGCCCATAAAACCAGGCCTTTTTCTACACACTTAGGACACAATCATGAACAAAGTCCTTGCTTTCAAGAATAGTATACTCTTGAGGAGACAGACTAATAAATATTGAATGTCACGTAATAAGTTGTCAAGAAAATCAAGCAGGATAAAGGGGCTAGAAATGATGAGTGCTATTTTAGTTAGGGTCATTGTGGAAGTCTCGTTGAAAATGGAGACATCTGGGCAAACACCTGAAGGAAGGGAATAATTCACCTGGATGTCTAAAGAGAGAGGGCCCAGATAGAAGAAAAATCAGTAAAAGACCATGATGTGGGAGTGTGGTGGGTTGCTCTAGGAATAGTTAAGAATGAAAGGAGATGGCTCATAGTGAACAAGAAGGAGGGCAGTAAGGGAGATGGTGGAGAAGTGGGGAATGGGAAAACACTGAGCCTTACAGGGTATAGAAAGGAGGCTGGCTTTTATACTGAGGCGGGTGGGAAATTAGAGGGTTGTGAGCAGAGAACTGATGTGGTTTACTTTCATAGGGAAAGGATCTTCCTGAGGGGAGAACTGTAGGAAGACACACTTGGAAGCAGATAGAACAGTCAGCGGTGGTTATAATAGTCTGGGCAAGGGGTGATGATAGGTTACAACAAGGCAGTAATAATAGGAGTGATGAACAATACTTAAATTCCAAGTATCTTTCAAAGTGGTGTCATTTGCTGATTCTGTGAACATGGGATATGAAACAGAGAGACAGAAACAGCTCTAAGCTTTTCAGGGGGCACTTAATGAGTTGGAGTATGCTGTGGGAGGGGTAGACTTGGAATTAGAGGGGAATCAAAAGTTAGGTTTTGTTTTTCGCCATCTAATAATTCCTTCTGTGGTGAGACTATTCAATAATAGTTACATAAAACAGCAATTTGAGGACCTGAAAATCCAAATGCCCTCAGGCTATACCAAACAGGCGACTTAAACATAGGACAAGGCCAAGTATAAAACAGCAAAGCAGTGGTGAGGTTACTGAACTGGACAGTTCATGCATGATCTTAAGGCACTGACAAAAAATGAAAGTTACCCTTGACTTCTGAGTGTGCAACCCTGCAAAATTATATCACCACCAGTGACTTTCATCACATTGTTCTTAGTTAATACCTATACCTACTTCTGCTAGCTTGATGTGGAGCTGAATTTTGTAGGACAGAAACTGCGTGTCCTGCCTTTACTTAACATATTATTCACATGACAAATACTGATTAAGCCCTTACTCAGTGCCAATCACACTAGAAAAAACATGGCAGCAAGAACAGCACTAAATATCATTTCAGATTATGTCAATACTTCACATATTCAGAGATGACTCTGATCATCTCAACTGTAAAAACAAACAAAAAATAAAAGCACTAAAAGGACTGTATTTCAAATAGATGCATGAAGTTTAATGTCGAGGCACTAAAGTGTATATGCTTAATTCATAAGACATTTTTTTCAGAACTGCCTCTCTTATTTTACACGTAATTTTAATAAACCTGAACATCTGTCTTTGTAACTCAAAACAGATAAATCAGAAAGAAGCTGGCAGAAATGAAGAGTAAGGGTTGGGTGTAATGAAATGCAAGCACATTGCTAGAGGGCAAAAATACAAAAATAAATAAACACAAGAATTTTTTTAATATGGAAATCTGGGGAGATTTAATATTTCCTGTATGGACAAGAAGCCAGTCTGGGCTTAACAACCCAGAAGATTTCACTAATTTAAAGCATAACACAGTCAGGGGTGGTCATCTAGCAAGATTTAAACTCACACTCCTCATGAAAAGATGAGGAAATATACAATCCACTTAAAAGGTTTCCCTGGAAATGATGAATGTACACATTGCATTTCAGGTGTTTGGAAAATCCACGAAAATGAAATACCTTATTCTCCAATAATATTGGGTATCAGTTCTATAAAACCCACCCACAGACACTTTCCTGTCACTGCCTACTATCTCCCGCCTCACAAGCCCCTCTCTCCCATCTCCATTTCAGGTCTAGCCAGTTTCTGCCCCTACTGCTGTGGCTGTGCTTTTGTGCCTGCTCTCCTGTGTTGGACTTGATGACAGAATTTGGCTTCCCTACGTCGGAACTTTGGTGACCATGGAATATGTTGCATGGCACACGTCAGGTACATCAGGTATGACAGGTGCACACAGGTACATCACATTCCCACAGTGTGCACACCAGACACATGTATCTACTTAGCTCACTGGGCTTGTGTAGTTTAGGGCCCAACTGAGGTTTGGCTCAAACTCAGCATGTATTTGGATTAAACCCATTATAGTGATGATGTTCAATGACTGCTTTTATCAATACACACTGAAAATGCCTTTCACACATAAAAAGGACACAGCCATCACACGAACGACAGAATGCAATTTGAATTGTTCCATAGTCACTTATTATTCGTTTCAGAAATGGATAACTCATAGAATTACAAATTTTAGGTTTAAATGTAGCTTTAAAGTTTGCCTTCACTCATAACCACCATATTGTTACAAAGCAACTCTCCCAATTTTCATTAATTCCCTTTATTTTCAGAAACATTCACCTACAAAATAGAAAATGGGAGGAGATTTTCAGTTCAGAGTTTGGACTTAGACTACACCTAAGGAGTTAATATGAGAATGAAGCCAATGATCTTGACTTAAAGTGGACAAAAGATCCAGCGTCAGCTAGGAAGTCTGCCAGAGTGGAGCTA
The DNA here is from genome assembly GCA_004363575.1 of Solenodon paradoxus. Lineage (NCBI taxonomy): Eukaryota > Metazoa > Chordata > Mammalia > Eulipotyphla > Solenodontidae > Solenodon > Solenodon paradoxus. The sequence continues at coordinate 282,557 of RJWH01001751.1, forward strand.
AGGGGACCCAAAGCAAGTTTTTACAAGCTTTTAATAATGGTAATTTTTGTCCAAGGTAAAAGAGGCTTGAGTGACCATTATTTGCATTTGGAATGTTCTTTAGCTTAAAACTCATTAGATTTAACCTTGTAAGCAGGGCTTCAAAACACATTTAAACCACAAACTCGCTTTTATAAAACAAAGTCCCTGTATCTTCTGTATTAAGGCAAATAAAATGGCAAGCATCTCAGGATCCACACTTTGTCCTGCAACTGAAGCTTTCTATTATTTTCAGTTGTTCCATAGACAACTGGTAAAGCAAAGAAAGTAATAGCATTATAATAGTCACAACAGATTTGAGAGTTAGAAAGATGGACACACACAGACATGCAAAAATCATTAATTGGTATATCTCTGTAGTTAGGTTCTTTCCATTCACATTTACCCTTCAATTTTTTCCTAGCCAACTGAGGATAAAATTAACAGGATGAGCTCTGTCTGAATAATGATGTGACTCTGATTTCATAGCAACCACACAAAACTTTCTCAACCAACAGATTTCAAAACTGCCACCTTAAGTTTTCAACTTGTGATTTTTAAGCTCTGAACCATAACATGTTTCCAACACCACTCGGTAGTACAGAGGAGTAAAATGATATGACTTGAATAATAATAAAGAACAAAATGAGCTCTGGGAACCAGGAGATGGGTGTTCTTTTCTTAACTTCATCTTTTATATTCCTGCAACTGGGAACACACTTCGGCCCCTGTTTCTGCATCTACAATGTCAAAGGAGTCACTGAATACTATCTGTGAAATGGACTTGAAGCACCATGGTCTGATCTCTATGGGGTTCTAGAACCTCCTGGGCCTCCGTCAGCTGGGCCCTCTGCTCAGGTCCTTTCAGGTCCCAGTTAATCTCTTAAGCCTACCTTTTTGCAGATCTCTCTGCTTACTCCTCACTTTTCTGTCTTCTTTTGAGCAGTGAACTTTATTTGTCCAGGCTATTGGTTGACCAAGTCCTGCCTAGGCTATGGCCTCACCACCACCCAGCAGGCCCAAGTGACAAAGAGGCTGATAGTCTGGGGTGGGGCCTCTGTCTCCCTCTAGTGGTGACAGCATAGGCTGAGTACAGAACCTGATACGACAGTCTCCCAAGAGTCTGTGGATTGTGAAAGAATTATTCAGCTCTCGTCAGAAATTGATGATTTCCCTGTGGTTTTCCATGAATGTTCCTTCCTTTACTGAATGGAAAATAAAGTAGGGTTATAATCATCTCTCCTTCCCTTTTATTTGTTTATTTATTTTCCGTCTGTCTGAGAGGATATAACAAGTATTTTTGGGTTCCATTAAATTGACTATGGAAAAAAAAACACACCAGAAAACGGCTCTGTAGCTACTCTTTAAAACTTCTAAAAAACAATATCCTTAAATATTAAATAATGAGGGCTTTGGGAGGCTGTTTCTAGATCTGGGTGCTATTTACAAGTATGTTGTTTATTAAAGTCAATAGGCTGCAATATTCATATCTATATTTTTGTATATATGTATAATAAATATATATTATACTTCAATTTTTTAAAGGAAAGTTATAAATAGGAATGAAGGCTAGTAGGCAAGCAAGCAGGGAGACAGAGGAGGAAGAAATCCTGAGTTTGTTTTTATTTAGTTGTTCATTGGTTGTTTCCCCCAGGACCTGTGTCTTGAAGTAGGGAGCTTGGAATGCATGTGGGACTACTCCCAGGTTTGTGACACTAGGCCACCAGGGTGCTCCCTTAGTTGTTTTTAAGTTAAGTGAACAGACTATGATTTTAGAATGCTTCCTAGCAATGATAATTTTCCCTTACATAGAGAATAGGTTTAACTCTTCATTTCCATATTAGTAGGAATTGTTAAAGAAAATTTATGTTTCCTTAACATGTTTTAAGTACAATTCAATGAATATACTGAGTGATTCTCTAGGGTGAAATCCCTAACTTCACTAATTGGAACTAAAATGCATGTCTTTCCTACTGAAAGACGATGTACATATTATTTAAACGATAGAGTACAATAGAGATAGGAAACCTTGCTCAATAATGTTTTTAACGTGTGTTACACTTGACTTCACTATTTCTCCCTGTTTATGTCCAGGACTGAAGTTTCCATGCAGTTGATAGAACTTTCGGCAGAATAATCATAAACGATTCCTCCCACCTAACCTGAAACCTTAAAAACATTCTCTGTGAGCTTGACTCTCACTTCAGATTACACCAAACAATGGCTTTCCTTGATTAAAGATTTTTCTCTAATAAAGTATATTCTACAATAAAAAAGAATCTATTCCACAGAACCCCACTCTCTGCCCAGGAAACGCCCCCACATGACCGCTACCTTTTCTTCTTTCTCTGAGCCGATACTACAAAGGGAATTTTATATGCTGACAAGAGAGTCAGATCAAATATATTTGGCAATGTGATCTAACCCTTCCAAGGACCACATTCTTTCCCTGTAACTACTGCCTATAACAGACAATGGCTTATTGTTCAACTTCTCATTGAGTTATGATGATGCACCTTTGATAGTCATCATTGTGGGGAGGTCTCTCTCTCTCTCTCTCTCTCTCTCTCTCTCTCTCTCTCTCTCTCTCTCTCTCTCTCTCTCTCTCTCTCTCTCTCTCTCTCTCTCTCTCTCAGGTGGCTTTGAAAAATAAGCACTGACATTGCTGTTAAAAGGAACAGTTTCAACTCTCATGATGACTTTTTCTCCCAAAGTACTATGTGCCATCATTAATCAGTTCTTTCCATGGGTCATTTTATGTCACAGGAGAAATGTTAACATGCCCTGAATGTCCTTCAGGGGCTGATGAAAAAACAAAAACAAAAACAAAAACAAAAAACTAGTGAAAGACACTGGAGAGGGTGTCACTTCATAAACTTAAATTAATGAAAAGATTTTTTTGGAAAGAGACTCTCCCACATCACATACAGTTTGCTCAACTAAATTTTCCAGGTTCCTCTTGCAATTGTGAATGATTTCTTTCATTTGGAACTACCAAAGGACACATTATCCATAAATTATCTAAATGTGCATATGTTTATTCCACAGTGCATATGGTAATAACTATGTTTTATTGCATATATTCATGAACATGAATTAAATTAACTTGAGGAAAACATCTTGATCTTAGCCAAACTTTTTCTTTACAAGGCAAGATGTGTTATAAAAGGGGAAATTTAATACAAAGACTGAACTGCATATATTATTTTTAAATTGAATTCAGATAGCTAGTTTTGATCAAAACCAATTTTGTGCTTTCACAATTCACCATTTTAACATTTACGTCGATGGCTTGGAACCCACAAGTAATATGGATTTTATTTTTGTTTAATCATTCAAACTTGCTGCTGTAAAACAGCAGTTTGGAGCCTTGGCTCTCGTTCTGTCATACACTATCTGTATAATCTTCTGTATGATCAGAACCAATCTAAACTATAGTTTCTTCATCTACAAAGACTAAATCTCCTTTAAAATACTAAAATTATACAGTTCTGAAAAGCTTCACTTCTCTACACCCCAAGTGTTTATGTACTAATCCCTGGGACCTGGGGATGTGAGAAATTGAAGATGTGATCAAATTAAAAATTTGCAATGATATTTTCCTGGATTAAGGTGGGCCTGAAATGATCACAATGGTCCTTATAAAAGGAACATGGGAAGGGTCATAGAAAAGGCTACATGATAATGAAGAAAAGATTCCAGTACATGGGCCCACATGTCAGTTACTTCTAGAAACTGGAACAGGAAGGTATGGACTTTTCCTTCAAATCTCGAGAAGGAACCAGCCCCACCAACACCTAGACTTTACCTGTTACGGCTCTCCTGGCAACAAACCAAGTGGGCACTCTTTGAAAGTATTTCAGGCAGATTTATTACACTTGGGCTCAGCAGGGATCCTTCCCCAAAGGCTGAGTGTAGATGGCAGTCGAGGTACACATATAGATTAAAGGAAGCATGGGAGAAGAGAAGTGTAAATTAGAGCAGAGATTACAAGTGGAACCGAAGTTAGTCATTTGTAAATTCTTCACATAGGCAATACACACAGGGTTCAATTTGCAAGACACATATTTGCAACACACACAAGATTCTGCTTGTAGGCAATTAAGGAAGTTCTTTATCTTATCAGTTGTCTCTGGCATCCCAGTGAGCTCAGACTGCAGGATGTTTTATAGCTGTGCTAGCTTGGCGATTTCGCAGCTGTCTTCATGACTGCTGGAAGTGGTGGACAGGTCTTTTCCCTCACATACCCAGTGAAATATTATTTTGGATATCTGGCCTCCAAAATGATAAAAAATAAATCTGCATTTGCTGTAAGCCACTAATGTATGGCAGTTGGTCAGAGAGACTATAGGAAATCCATGCACCAGTTAGGGGAAAGCACTCTTCATGGTGCGTGAGGTGTTCTGTTTGGGGACCATCTCCCCAAACAACCAACCACAAACAAACAACTACAACTCATGAAAATTACAAAAATAATGACAATTGAAAGCCACTGAAAATTTCTGTAAGGACATGCAGAAAAATGGAGAAATATTTACTTAAGACAACTAACTAAAGTACATTAAAAACTGCGAGTTTGACATTTGAGCCATAGCTGGCTCCCCAACCCAGTTTAAAGAATGGAAGCTCTCCTCTGAGGGGGTGGGACCAAAAACTGAGTTCTTTCTTTCTTCAGTTCAGTCTAGTCAGGGAAAATAAGGCAAGAGAATAAAATTAAAGGCACTGAAATTGTAAATAAAGAAGTAAAATTATCTTTATATGCAGATGATTATGCCTATGAACACAAAATACTAAGAAATTCACTAAAAACCTAAAACTAATAAGTGAGTTTAACACAGTAATGGAGTATAAGATCAATATTCAGTTGTGATCAGTATCTACAATATCCACTATTATGTCCAATAGAAATGAACAATCCAAAATCAAAATTAAGAAAGCCATTTCACTTGTAATGACATCAAAAATAATAAAATATTTAAGAATAAATTTAACAAAAGAAATGCAAATCTTAAACTCTGCAAGCAGCAAAACATTATTTAAATAAATCAAAACTCTAAATAAATGGGAGATATAGTCTGTTCATGGATGGGAAGACAACATTGCTAAAATGGTAGGACTCTACAAAGTTATCTATAGATTCAATGCAATCTTCTAAAAATTCCAGTTGCCCTTACTTTGGGTATATATGGGACAAAATTTAGATGTCGATCCTAAAATTCATATTGAAATGCAAGAGATCCAAAACCACCAAAAAAATCTTGAAAAAGAAGAACAAATTTGGGGAGCTCACAATTCTGAATTTCAAAAATTATTGCAGAGTTAGAGTAATGATGACAGTGTAGTATTGTGGAAATAGGAAAGCCATATATATCAAGGGAACATAACTGTGAGTCCAAAAATAGTCCTTTGCATTTATGGTTCACTGATTTTTTTTACAAGGATACCAAGACAATTCTAAAATAAAAGTGGTGCTTTCAACAATTTGTCCTTAGATAACTAGACATCCACATGTGAAAGAATAAAGTTGGATCACTCTTCATATGACACACAAAAATTAACCCTAAATTGATTGTAGATCTATATGTAAAAGTTAAAACTAAAAACTCTTAGAAAAATTGTAGAAATAAATCCTTGTGATCTTGAGTTCGTCAAAGCCTTCTTAGACATGGCATCAAAATTATAAGTGACAAAAGAAAAAATGTAGGTAAATTTTACTTTAACAAAAATTGTGCTACAAAGAACATTATTATGAAAATGAAAAGATAACCCAAAGAATGAAAGTATTTGAAAATCTAAGGAATGTATATTCTGAATGTAAAAAGAACTCTTGTAACTCAACAATGAAAGGACAAATAATTACATTTTAAAAAGGGCCAAGAATTTGAATGAACATTTTTCCAAAGATGATATATAAATGGCTGATATTCACATGAAGAGATACTCAACATAAACAATCATTAGAGAAAAAAACTACAGTGAAATACCATTTCACATACAATGGGATACCTATAATAAAAAGACAGTAAGAGTTAGCATTTGGATAAGTTGTGAAACACATACATTACTGTGGGAGTGTAAAACGGTGCTGCTTTGGAAAACATTTTGACAATTTCTGAGTGTTAAACATAACATTACTTTATGACTCAGCAATTCCACTCCTAGATATAAGCCTAAAATAAATGAAAATCTACATCTCCACAAAAACTTTTACACAAATGTTCATAGCAGCAACAGTCATACTAGCCAAAAAGTGGAAACAATTCAAATGCCCATCAACTGAAAAATGATAAGCAAAATGCAGTATTATATCCATACTGTTGTCCCATAAATTAATAAAACCTTGTTGAAGCAAAATATAAGCATTTGCTTGGGATTTTATTAGGACTACTGCTTGGAACACAGAAACTCAAGAAGACTCTGAGTCACACTCTGAGTTGCCTAACAAGTATATTCGTCCACATAGAGAAGATGGACTAGTTCTCAATCTGGTTGGCTATGCGAATTAGAGTGGGAATTCTATCAAGTTCCAGTGGGGAGCCATTTTGCAAATTAGGCTAGAAGTCAGTTGATTTCTGATTGGTGCAATAATATAAGTCATGTGAAAAGATGGTTGAGGATTAAATGGTCCAGTGTCAATCCTGGATGTCTTGTGGCTGACTTGTTTCAGCTCCTTCCTTAAGGTGTATGTATCTGAAATGTCAGATATGCCTAGATGTGCCTAGGGTCTGATTCTTAACAACCTTCCAACTCTATTTTTGCTAGCCAAACTCAAAAGAGTATACATGTTTCTAATTTATTATCAATATACTATTTTTCAGTAATATTAAAAAATGAAGAATTGATACATGTTACAACATGGATGAACCTTGAAAACATTATGCTAAGTGAAAGAAGTCAGTGACAAAAATCCACAAATGACATGATTCTATTAATACGAAATATCCAGAAGAGACCAATCTATAGGGACAGAATATAGACCAGGGATGACTCAAGCTAGGTCAGGGCTGAGGGAATGGAATGAGAAGTGACCTCCAAATAAGTATATATTTTTTTTTCTGGGGGGGCAATAAAAAATTTATAAAATTATATTGTGATTACACAGCCATGTGAATATACCAAGAATCACTGATGATATATTAATAAGGTTCTTTATAAATTATTAGTTATCCCCAATGTCACAATTGTACAAAATATTGGTTTAATGAAAGAAAGTGTCTTTAATTTGAGGTGAATTTTAGTTTCTTTTCTGTTCATTTACTCATACTGCAAACATTTATGAGACACCAGGAGGTGCTCAATACTAGGAATACTTAGACAAAATAGAGTTTCTGTACTTATTGCTATGATTTACAAATATGTTTTAAATGAATGAACATAGAGAAGACCTGGTAAGTACAGGAAGGTAAGAGTGTTGTTTATATTTAGTTTTATAAATACAAGTGTCAAAATTTAAATTTTACCAAAACTGGCAACATTTATGTCCTGTTTTCCTTTTCAAGTTGAGCATTATAAACTAATAGTTTTACTGTAGAAACAAATATCAACAACGGAATTATCGGTTGATATAGCAAGCTATGCAAAGGAAAGTTTCTGGTATTTGCTATCAGATAAAAAAAGGTTTAAATATTGTTTCTGGTTCTATCAATGTGATCTGAGATACATATTTAAGTCTTAATTCTCTAAATCGTTTAAAGGGAATATCTCCCTTGCTAAATAATATTATTCATAATTTATATTAATAATATAGTATAATGTTAAAAAATAGAGGTTGTCTATATTAAGTATAAATGAATTTACCTTAACCCAGCAAGTAATATAACTTTGCACTATTACTTGCCCACAATAGTAAACATTTAAAAAGTATTTGTATTTCACATCAAGCTTTGTACTAAACAATAAAATACATTTTATGAAATTCTAGAGCTCATAGAAAATAAGAGATACATGATTTAGAAATTAAACTCAAACAATTGCTGAAAACCTGATCCATTGAGATTTCTCTGCTTTTGCATTCTAATTTTTTCTTTACTCTTAAGTAATAAATACATCATTATTATTTGTACTCTTACATATAAGATTTTCATTAACAAATAAAATTGGAAGCCTGAAATTATTTATACAAAAAATTGTAAATTTGCAATCAGAAAATTTTAAGCTCAATGTCTCATCCCACAGGTTTTTGCTCACTGCACAACCTCCTCATTAATTCAACATCCATGCTTCATCTGAATAAATATTTCCCTAATGTTAACCAAATTAATATTTTATTATTTCAATGTCACTTAAAAATAATATATGTTAAAGATTCTAGGGTAATATTTGTTTCATTTGGGGTTTTGTGATAAGGAAGCTTATTGTTTACAATACTGCCATGTTATAAACTGTATGTCTTCTCAAAGTTCTTATGTGATGGTATCTGGAGGTGTGGCCATTGGGAGGTCTTAGGTTAGGTCATAGTGTTGGAGACCCCAGAACAGAATTAGTGTTCATATGAGGGGATGATGAGACTGGGGCTCACACTCTCCATCAGGTGAAGACACAGGTAGAAGAGTATTGTTTATGAGTCAGGAGTAGGGACTTCCCAAGAACCCAACCTTGGCATCCCCACCTTAAAATTCCCAGCCTCTAAGTCTCTGAGAAATCAATGATATTTAAGCTACCCAGTCTACAGTGTTGGTTTATTACAGTGGGAATGGATAAAAATAGCCTATATCTCTATGGCCATCTCTACTTCAGTACTAAAGGCAGCAAAGAATACATATTAGCTTTCTTCCCCAAATATAACTTTCTTCTTCTTTCGAAAAGTAAAACAACAAGCCTGTCTCTGTATCTCCTTTCCTCTCCTCACTTCAGAAAAGAAAAGTAATGAGGAACTGTTTCTTAAGAATTTTTATTCTGAGTCAGAATTGATCTAACAGAATTTCAGTGGATGCGTTTCATTCTGGTGTCACACCTGCAATCTGAGTTCTATACAATATGCTGAGCCCTGCTCCAGGCACTGAAAATATCATATAAGATCAGAATATTGAAGAAAAATTCATATTCCCACAAAAACAAGTTTCTCAGGGATCTCATAATCTAATGGATGAGATGGAAAAATAAGCAATTAGAATGTGAAAAGTGTTAAGCAGTAAATAAGTCATAATGGCATGAGCATGGGGAGTTTTTCCAAAACAGATAACATTTGAGATGAGATGTGCATAACAAGAAGCAGCCAGCCATGCAAAGAACTGAAGGAGAGGCTTTCAGATAGAAGAACCAGAAAGGGAAAAGACCCTGAAATTGTGGTGTTTTGGGAAAGTGGAATGCAGGTCAGGATGGTAAATAAACAAAGTAAAGAATGGCATGGATAAAAAAGATAGGACCAAATGGTAGATGGCTTTATAGACAATAGGATCTAGTATAAGTAGGGAAAATATGAGATCTGGTTTACAAATTACTTTTTTAAAGTAAGAGAAATGGGCAATTCCAGTCAAGATAGTGATCTGGTAGGAGAAAGACCCATGTCCTCCCCACAGAGTAACTGGGAATTCATCTATTCTCCAGAAAAGAAAACGAAAAACACTGAGGAAAAGCAGGCACGGAGGTTATAGCTATTCAGCATCAATAATGACCTCAAAGGGTCGGTGAAAATGTCAGTGTTCAGATGTAGACCTAAGATTCAGGATTTGGGCTGAGGTGGAGTGGGTAGAGCTGCAGGTAGAACCAGGCCTCCCAAAAGAAGGAGCAGAGAGCCTTCCCAGGGAGACTAGGCTATGCATCTGGGGGAGAGGGTCATGTCACAGGACAGAAGGTGTCCTAGTGGTTTAGGAACACTGGTAAGAAAATTACACTGGGCACCCCATAACCAGAAGGCAGGATCCCACACACAAACTCCAACCCCATAGGCTGAACTCACGGACCCTAACAGAGTACACGTAAGAACTTTAATAAATCCAACTAGTGGTGACACTACAAAACTCAATAATTCCCAGAGTTCAAACCAAGATCCAGCCATACTCGGTGCAAGTCGATACCCTACACAAGGTCAACACTTCAGGGAAACAATCTACAGAAGTATAAACAGAATGTCAAACATAGCAAATAAATAGAGAAATAAATGCAAAATGATGGATCCAATCAATAACTCAGGGAAAATCTAAATACAATATAAGCAAACTACCTGAGGGTGAATTTAGGGCAACAGTGATAAATACTCACGGAAATCAAGACAACAATAGAGGAAGAAAAAGAGAAAAATAAAAAAGAGAGACAAGAAATGAAGCAAGATTTCAAAGAAATGAAGAATATGATAGCTAAACTAAAGACCTCAATAAAGGGACTCAAGAATCGGATAGATGAAGCCTCCAACAGAATCAGTGAGCTAAAAGATAGGGCAGAGGAAGGCACCTAAGTAAATCAGCAAAGATAAAAGAATTCAAAGAAATGAAGACAGCATTCCAGAGTTATAGGATAGCATCAAAAGGAAGAACATTTGCAACATAGGGGTCCTAGAAGGAGAAGAGAGAGAAAAGGGGGCAGAAACTTTATTTGATGAAATAATAGCTGAAAATTTCCATAATCTGAAGAGTGGAGCAAGTCTATAGACCCAGGAAGCTCAAAGAGTTCCTAATAAAAGAAACCCAAACAGAACTACACCTAGATATATTGTCATCAAAATGTCAAAAATATAAGATAAAGGAAGAAGCTTAAAAGCAGCCAGAGAAAAGAGTTACATACAAAGGAATTCCCATAAGATTTTCAGCGGATTTCTCAACTGAAACTCTACAGGCTAGAAGGGAATGGCATGATATACTCAAAGAGCTAAAAGAAAAGGATTTTCCACATAGGCTACTATATCCTGCAAGATTATCATTCAGAATTAAATGAGTGATAAAAAGCTTTTCTGATAAGCAAAAGTTAAAGGAACTCATCAGCATAAAACCAGGTCTACAAAAGTACTAAAGGATATTCTATAAAGTGTAAAGAAACCCCACTTAAAAACAGTAAGACAGCAAATATAAAAAGTGGGGAGGAGGAGAAGAGAATAAAAATGTGGATGGTTAGAAGGAGTGTAAAACTAATCTGCTTTCAAATAAAAACAGGAAATAAACATAGAATTCTTAATTCTGACTTCAGGGTAACATAATACATCTGCAGGGTAAAAGCAAAGAAGGAAAAAAAACGAGAAACCAATCAAAAAATTACACCAAACCTACCTAAGAGGAAAAAGAGAAGAACAAAGGCACTATCTGGTACGACACACAGAAGATAGATTACAAAATGACAGTAAGCAGTTATATGTCAATAATCACCCTAAAAGTGAATGGACTGAATGCACTAATCAAATGACACAGAGTGGCCAAATGGACTAAAAAGCATAACACAACCTTCTGCTGCATTCAGGAAATTCACCTTTTGAAAGATAAAGACTCAAAAGTCAATGGTTGAAAGATAATCCTACAATCAAATGGCAATCACAAAGTAGCAGGAACAGCCATATTTATATCAGCTATAACAGATTTCTAATTAAAAAGCATAACAAAAGAGAGAAATGGACATTATATAATGATTAAGGGTCAATTCACCAAGAAGACATAATGCTTATTAACATATATGCACCAAATGAAGGAGCATCAAAATATACTAAGCAAGTATGATTAAAACTGACAAGAGACATCAGCAGCAACAAAATAATAGTGGGAGACTTCAGCACCCCACTATGAACAATGGACAAATGAATCCAGCTTAAAATTTACAGGGAAAGAACAGTTTTAAATAACCACTGAGAACAGTTAGGTCTAACAGACATACTGAACATTTTATCCAATGACTACAGTTTTCACTTTCTTTTCAAATATGTATGGACCATTCTCAAGGACAGATCATATGTTGGCACACAAAACATGTCTCAACAAATTTACAAACATTGAAATCATACCAAACATCTTCTCTGACCACAGTGGCTTAAAACTAGAAATTAGCCACAAAAAGAAAGCTGTAAGAACCAGATTAATTGGAGACTATACCACATGCTTCTGAATGACTATTGGGTAAAAGAGGAAATCAAAGAGAAATTTAAAAAAATACTTAGAGACAAATGAGAATGAAGACATAAGATGCCAGAATCTATGGGATGAAGCAAAAGCAGTAGTAAGAGGGAAGTTTATTGCATCAGGCCTACCTCAACAAACAAGAAAAATAACAAATGAACAAGCTAACCATACACTTCATAGCTAGAGAAAGAACAATCAAGACCAAAAACCACTAAAGAAAGGAAATAATAAAAATCCAAGCAGAAATTATGAAATAGAAAACAAAAAGATAATCCAGAAGATTAACAAAATTAAAAGTTTGTTCTTTGAAAAATAAATAAAATTGACAAACTATTGACTAGACTCATGAAGACCAAAGAGAGAAATATCTCATAATTAGAATCAGAAATGACAGAGGAAAAATTACAACAGATACCACAGAAATACAAATATCCTAAGAGACTACTATGAACAATTCTATGCCAACAAAATAGACAACCTTGAGGACATGGACAGATTCCTAAAAAAACATAGTCTACCAAAACTGAACCTAGAAGAATTGGAAAACCTGAACAAAACAATCATAAGAAAGGAAATTGAAGAGGTAATCCAAAGTCTCCCTGAAAACAAAAGCCCAGGACCAGATGACTTTTCTAGTGAGTTTTACAAAAACTTCAGAGAAGAGTTAACACCTATTCTTCTCAAATTCTTCCAAAATATTGAAGAATAGGGAACACTCACAAATACTTCCCATGAGGCTAACATCACATTGATACCAAAAGCTGATTGAGACATAACCAAGGAAGAAAATTACAGAGCTATACCTCTAAAGAACACAGATGAAAACATTATCCACAAAATACTAGTAAACTGAATTCAATAGTGCATCAAAAAGATCATCCATCATGACCAAGTGGGATTTATCCCAGGGACACAAGGATGGTTCAACATACATAAATCTATTAATGTAATACATCATATTAACAAGAACAATGAGAAAAACCACATGATCATTATCAATAGACAGAGAAAACTTTTGAGAAGATCCAAAATTCATTTATTATAAAAATCCTGCATAAAATAGATAGAAGGCACATACTTCAATTTAATAAAGGTCATACACGGCAAACTCATAGCCAACAACACAGTTAATGGTGAAATATTGAAAGTATTTCCTCTAAGGTCAGAACAAAGCAAGATTGTCACTCTACCACTGCTATTTAGCATCATACTGGGGGTCTTAGCCAGAGAAATTAGGCAAGAAAAAGAAATTAAAGGAATCCAAATTGGAAAGGAGGAAATAAAACTTATCATTATTTGCAGATGAGATGATTGTATATATTGAAAACCCTAAAAACTCAGTCAAAAAACTATTAGAACTAATCAGCAAATACAGTAAAGTTGCTGGCTACAAAATCAGTGCACAACAATTCATTTCATTTTCATACACAAACAACATACTAGAAAAAATGAAATTAGGAAAACCAAACCACTTATAATAGAAGTAAAAAGAATCAAATATCTTGGAATATACTTAAAAAAGGAGGTAAAAGACCTATGCAATTAAAACCATAAGCCCTTTAAAAAAGAAATAGAGGAGGCTACAAAAAAATGAAAGGATCCTCTGTTCATGGTTGGGAAGAATCAACAGAAATAAAATGGTCATCTTACCTAAAGCAATATACAGATTCAATGCAATCCCCATTAAAATCCCACAGGCTTCTATTTCCAGGAAACAGAACAAAAAAATCTTAAAATTTGTATGGAACAATGAAAGACACCAAATAGCTAAGCAATTACAAGACTAAAGAATGAATCTGGAAGGATTGCACTCCCAGTCATTGCGCTATACTACAAATCAATAGTGATCAAAATTGTATGGTACTGTAATAATAAGAAAGGCACAATCAGAGGAATACAACTGAGTTACCAGAAACTGACCCACTCACATACAGTCAGTTAGTCTGTGACAAAGTAGCCAAAGGCATATGATGGAAAAATGGAAAGCCACTTCAATAAATGGTTTGGGAAAACCAGACAACCACACACAAAAGAATGAAGCTAGACCACTCTCTAACACCACATGCAAAAATAAACTCAAAATGGACTAGAACTTCGACATAAGACTAGAAACCATAACATTCTTGGAAGACAGCAAGGAAAGACATTCCATGACATGAGCTTTAGAGAGGACTTTGGGGACTCAATACCAGCATCAAGAGAAACATAAAGAAAAATAAACAACCAGGACTATATCTTCACAGCAAAAGAAAACATTACCAAAGTCAAAAGGCAACCTGCTAAGTGGGAGAAGATATTCGCATTTCATGTTTATGCAAAGAACTCATGAACCTCAATAACCGAAAAACAGGCAGTCCAATAAAAAATGGGAAGATGAATTGGAGAGACATTCTTCCAAAGAGGATATGCAGATGGCCAACAGGCACATGGAAAGATATTCCTGCTTCCTGACTATCAGGGAAATGCAAATCAAAACAACAATGAGATATCACCTTACACCTGAGAGACTGGCTATTTTTCAGAAGTTTGGAAACAACTGATGATGTTCATGAGGATGTGGAGAAAAGAGGACACTTTTACACTGCTGGTGGGAGTGCAAACTGGTATAAGCCCTATGAAAAATAATACGTAGTTTCCTCAAAAAGTTGAAGATGGAAATTCCATATGATTCTGCCATCCCACTTCTCCTCATTTACCCAATACAAAAACACTAATTCTCATAGGCCTGTGCACCCCAGTGTTTATTGTAGCCCTATTCACAATAGCTAAAAACTGGAAACTACGTAAGTGTCCAACGTCAGATGAATTTATAAAGATGTGGTATATATACACAATGGAATACTACAAAGTCCTTAGAAAGAGATGGAATCCTGTCATTAGAATCTACATGGATGGATCTATAGGGGATTTTACTAAGTGGAATAAATCTAAAGAAAAAAGGTGGACACCAAATGACCTCACTCATAGGTGGAATGTGAAGAGACAAACAAAGAAACAGATGAAATAAAACCAACTCTTGGATACTTGCAATAGAACTGAGTTTACCAACAGGATATAGAAAACAGGAAAGGGACAGGGGTTGGGGGTGGTAAGGGTGGCAATGCCCATGGACCATGGTGAAAAACACTTGGTGATTTAGTGGTGGGCAGGGTATGATGCCATATATCTGAGGAATGAGAAAACTGCACATATAGGGAACCTATACATATATGTTTATTTTAATGTGTAAAATCAAAGTTACTACAATAAAATATCAAAAAAATAAGGAAAATTTCCCAGAAGCCCTATCACTGATTATCCTTTCAACACAATAGCCAGAATTGTGTTACACACATTTTATTTTTAAACAAACCACTGACAACAGGAATTGAATTCCTATGATTGGCCCATGTCTAATCAAGTTTCACCTGGCTATATAATCACTTCTGGTAACTACACAAAATCAAGGTTTCTGGTAGAAAGGAAGAAAGGAGGTATGGCCTTGGATAAACTTCTGCTGGAAAGTATCACAGAAAACCCACACTGATGACCGAGTGGAAATGCCAAGTAGTCAGTTGATGATATTAGACTGGAATTTGGGGAAGGTGTCAGCAGATGAAATCTTCTCCATATAGCTGATACTTAAGGTCATGAACTGTATGAGCTCACTGGAGAGTGTGTAGATATAAAAAGACTGTCCAGTATTATATTCTGGTATTCCCCAATATTTAGAGATCAAGTAAAGGAGGAGAAACAAAGAAAGGATTGGTCATCGTCAGTTGCCTGAAGAGAAAAATTTTCCAAGAAGGAATTAGTGAATAGGGTTAGTTGTTGCTGGAAGGATAGTGAGCATGATGAAAACAGGAGAAGTGTGCATTTGATTTAGTAATTATGAGATTGCTGACGGCCCAGACATGAGCACTTTTAGTGAATGTTAAGCAGAAGCTTTATGGAGTAATCAGAGAATGAAAGACAAAGAAGCATTTTGAAAAAGTTTACTGTGAAAAAAACAGATATATAGTAGAGAGGATCATGATAGTCAGGGAATATTTTTGGTTATTATAATTTGGGAGTTTAAAGAACTTGTCTGTTACCTAGAATTATCCAGTGCAGAGAGAGGCATTGGTGGGATTAACTATAAAAACAAAATCCTTGAAAAGGCGAAGGAAGGCAGTATCTGACTATGAGTGAAAGGATTGATCTCTGATTAGAGGAGATACTCATATTCAAGTTCAAAAAAGAGGAAAGGGGGCTTGCCCTGGTAGAGTTGGGTATGGTCCACATACATCTCAAGGTCCTGTGTTCATGTCCAAGCACCAGTGGGGAAACCAAGATGAATGAATGAATTAATTAAAAATGCTTCTTCCTCTCTCTTCCTTCTTGCCTGCCTCTCTGCTCACCTTCATTTCTGCCTGCACCTTTCCTTTAGAGAGAAAATATGAGCCCTGAAAGTGGAGGTCAGTGTATAAGATGCAGTCATTCTTGTATGGTGGCTTACTTTTGCTTATTTAAGTGTGACTCTAAGTCATTATCTAAGAATGGAGAGTGTGTGGGATATCTGAGGTGAGAGGAAACACGACAGTTAATTCAAAGACTCCAAAGGGAACTTCATTAGGGAAGGGTAGTAGGTAACTTTGGCAGTAATGAGGGCATATTTGAGGCTTGGGATCATAAGTTTAAAATGCGACCAGCGAAGAATTGTGATATAATCTCCAGTGGGTGCAAGCATAGAAAAGATGGCTAGTGGATTCATGAAAGGTTGGAGTCTAGTCAGGTACCTGTAGGAACAGTAGAATTAGAGAAGGGAGTAGTTTTGTTTTGTTTTTTTCTCTTTAAAAAATGAAAGAAAATGTTATTGAAGCAGCACTGCATCATCACTATACAGGTTTCAGGTGTGTATCATTCTAAATCATATCTATATCTGCTTCATTCCATTCACTGCTAGGAGTCTAATTCTGTTCTTTATCTTATGATTCACCCTTTTTTACCAGCTCTGCACCCCTTTCAGCATTATTTAAGGTAAAGTATTCTAATAATGAATCATAAATTGTAAACTGGGTAAAAGAGAAGCCACGTGAGGAGAGTAAAGAAATGGAAAAAGTAGCAGCATCACAGAAATGGAGGCTTCAATAAAATCAAGACATAATTGTAATGGACGTGCTAAAGAGAGAAGGGGCAGGGACCATCAGAACAATACCCTTTAAGAGTTAGATTGCTCATGTACTATTACTTTGCTTTTACTCAGCCTTTCCAAAAAGATCAAAGTATCTACAGAGCCCAGCTTGCTAATAAAGAATACAATTATGTGTGCCTAAGAAGCAGTCATGTGATTAGGGGGTTGGTATTGTCCCAATTCAGTAATGACATGGCAAAATGGGTCACATAGCATTAGACCTGAAAAAGAGGACAGTGTGGCAGCACTATGAAAAGGGCTTGGGTTTAAAGTCAGAGTAGCTCCATTCTGCCCTGGACTGTGAAAGGTAGCAGCTGTATATATCTTGGGACACATTTCATATTTTTAACTACTCTGAGTCTTGGATTATATTTTTAAAGTGGAATACAAATACCTCCTTCACAGGAGTTGTACACATGTTAGGAAGGATTGTATATATAAAGCACCTGTAAATAGAAGACTCTCAGTACACACCAGCTATGAAGAAAATAAGGAGTTGCAGTCACTATTTTGGGGGATGTATCTTGGGAAGGCTGTGTTAACTAAGTGTAGAAGGGATTGTGTCCACCACAAAGGCAAATAAAGTATTCATAGGATAAGGCTATCATGGGTGCAGGTGAAACCCGAGTTAGTTATGTCATTAATATCTAACAATTTTGATGATAATAATAAAGGTTTAATTGTTGACTTTTAGCATTTTAGAGGTCATGGATTCATTCTTTTTCATAAAGATAAATAAAAAAACAGACATATGGTGATGGTCAAGCTGGTGTGGACCTATCCTGCCCTTGTAAGAGCAGGAGACTTGTTCATTATTCATGGTGATTAGAACACAGTGCTTCTAGTTGGAACCATCCTGGAAACTACCTCTCATTTCCCTCTGATCTGGCACAGCCTCCTCCAGTTGCTCTGGCCTCTTATCTGCCCCTAATTAGTTACATGACCATTCTATCTTTCCAGGCCCAACTAGTCTCCCTTTTAGAAAGTTTTATGCTTTCCTGATAGTGGCTTATCAGTACCCAGCCTGATCCCTGGGTCTTTTCTTTGCCTGTGATCTTCTCAAAGACCCTTAGAAGACGGGGGATATCTGCCATCTTGTGTGTTAAAGTCAAGTCCCTGGCTTTTCAATACTCCAGGCCTTCAGTTTTTCTAGGCGGAAATAGTAGAGTGAAAACATGCAGCAACCATATTTCAAGAGGAGATCATCACTAATTGAAGAGGTGGGCTAAGCAAAATTCTAATAGTTTTCAAATATAATGTTCCAGTAGCCTATAAAGTATGTGATACTCTATCAATGCTCAGAAAATCTAAGTGCAAAACTGCTTTTCTCCAGAGACTTTGCTTTCAAAGTACTGACATTTTAGTCTATAAATTTTTAAATTCAAATAATATGAAAACTTCTCCATGACATTCATCTATTACATATGAGAGGTGATTGATATACCTTGTCTAAGACCCATAAACTAAGAAAAAGTAGAAAACAAGAGCATAACTTTAAAATGCCTTTGCCAGTATTCTGAAATGAGAATGATTTGCATTTTCTTCTGGCAATTTCTTAAATTTTTACACTATCATTTTCTAAAATAGTAGAATAGGGTGCTGATGTCTTTATATCCTTACAGATTATTTGACCATTCTACGATGTTGTTTTCCATAAAATGAACAATATTTTTGTATGGACTTTCTACAGTCTAATAGAAAACATTTTGGAAGTATTCATAATACAAATTTTAAAGAATTCACAGTTGACCCTTGAAAACCATTGGTTTGAACTGTGAGGGTCCACTTAAATGCAGTTGTTTTTTTTTTAATAAATTTATGGAAAAAATTTTTGGAGATCATCAATGCATGACACATTATACCAGTAAATAAATATGAGTTTTTTGATATTACCTTTCACTTTTGCTGTCTAGTGTTAGTAACACATGTATAATCTACAGTGGTTTTTATCATATTAGACAATATTGATGGAGGTACTTACAGATAATCCAACTTGTAAACAGAGCATAGAAACTTATGGTGTCAATATAAATCATTATCCAGTATGGTAACTGTAAATATATTTTCTCCCTGTGATTTTTTTTTTAAACAATTGTATTTTCTCTATCTTACTTTATGGTATGAATACAGTATATAATGCATATAACATATAAAATATGTGTTAATCAACTGTTTATATTATTGGCAAGGCTTCCAATCAACAGAAGACTGTTTAGTAGCTTGCTTTTGCGGGAAGCAAAGTTGTCTGAGGTTTTTCAACCACTCAGGGTTCAGTTCTGCTAAATCCTACCTTGTTCTAGAGTCAACTGTATAGTCAAATCTGTGACAAGGGAACTTTATCTTATTCACACTTGTCCTGTCATGTTGTATAGGTTGGACCTCCTACCAAGTGAATGAATAAATATGTCAATTAATTAATCTCATCATTTTCTGAGTTCCCAGTATTATATACCAAAGAATTATTATGATTAAATTCTTAAAATTGGGTAAACTGTCCTCAGCTGAATACAATGGCTCCTGTTGAGTTAGAGTTTGGTAAAATGGCCAATTTCATAGCAATCGCAAATGATTTTGAAGATTGGTAAAAGTAGAGCCTTTAGAGCATATCTTAGGATATTTTTTGCCTGCTTTATTACATCATCATAATCATCATCATTATTATTATTATTATTATTATTATTATTATTATTATTATTATTATTATTATTATTACCAGAGGATTCTTTATTCAAAACAGAGAATGTAGTTTTTAGAAATACGGGTATATTTTCACTGTAAAAGTAATACCTATTTATTGAAGAGAATTTGGAAAGAGTGGGTAAACCAAAGAAACAAGAAATCACCAAAACTCCACTTCTATGAGCTACCTTTGTTTACACTTTCGTGTGTCTTCCTTTTCTTTATTTTATGCATATATATTTATTTCTACAATCCTCGGATAAACTATCTATACTAATAAAGACTCTTTTTCACTTGACAATAATATCATGTTTTGCTCAAAATAGCTTTTCAATTCAGACCATTTTCATGATCTTAATTTAATTTATTATTCCACATTTATGACCAAAACATTGCTCTTTCATATCAGTGATAAATAGGATCATTTTCTACAGTGCCAGGTATTTTTCATGTAGAAGGAAGAAGGTAAACTTGTGACATACCTGCTGAGAAAAGTCCAGTGTTCTTTCCTCATTTAGAATGGTAGCTTTGGACTCTGAAAAGGCTAGTGTAGTGCTGCCTGTTCTTGCTGGTGGTTGAATGTCCTACCACCCATGACCCAGTCTTTCTCCAGTTATGCCCAGACCAGGAAATCTGGCAGGCAGAGTTAGAGTAACAACTCAATGACCAACTTTCCTTAGCCACACGTTGGTGAAGGACAGGATATCACAGGCCTGGGACTTGAAACACTCAACCTGAGGAGAGAAATTGCTCCTTCTTTATTCAGGGCATCACTTAAAGAGAAGTCACCCTGTGAGCTGAACTTATGCCCTGGCTGGGTTTGGATAAACTTCATAAGGTTTATAGGATCTGCTTGGTAACTCAGTTTAATGATACAGAACATTAATTATTTTAAATTAAATCTTATAAGAATTAGCTTGCTAGTCAAGGATTTTTAATAATTATTTTCCTAAGTGAATTCTTTCTACATTTTATATTAGGTTATTATCTGGAGTGGTCATGATGATATGTGTGTTATTCTTTGTCTTTCTACAATACATTTGCATTTATTGACTTCTTGTTTTAGCTGCCAAATAAGTATCATACACTGCACTAAGGTGCTGAGGAATCTTAGAAGGAATGTGGTGACCTTCTCAGGGACCTCACATCCTAGGGTTTTCTGTCCAATACTGTGGGCATTAAACAATAGAAAAGCATGCATGAGATCCTGTACAGATGGGCTATATACTTGTTGTTAGCAGCCAGTGGGAATCAGGGAGTATCAATCCCTATAGAATAATCTCCATTGCAGATAAGGGCAAATGCAGGTTTAGGAAAGCATTTTTTTCTAAGTGTTTTTGACTTGCTAGCAGCAGACCAGAATGTGAATTCAGTTCTATAAATCCCAAAACTAGCTATTTCTTTCAGAATAAGGCAAAATGAAAGAAAATCTAGTTTTTAAAAACAATACATTTTTAATTGAGGAAACACTGATTTACAACACTATGGGAGTTTTAGAAGTTCAACTTCTCTTCATCAACTGTATAACACATCACACCCACCACCACATTTCTAATAGTTTTTCACCACTGTTCACTGGACCCTCACTGTCCTTTGTTCCCACCCTCCACCATCCCCTCCTCTGATGAGAGGGGATGAGAACAGTCTTCAGTTGTCAATGTCCAAGAGTTTTTGTTTTGCTCTTTCTCCTTGTGTGCTTTGTTTCTTTACAGTTCACATGAGTGACATCATCTGGTATTTGACTTTCTCCTTCTGTAAATAAATCTAGTTTCTAAGTTAACACTATTTATCTTTATATTTTATTTATATTTACCATTCTATTTTTATAAGGACTAATTTAGATGGTATGGTATACTAGCTTCTGAGGGTGGCTGCAACAAAGTACCACAAACTGGGTGACTTAAAATAATTCACAATCTGGAGGTTAGAAGTCCAACATCAAGGTGTCAGCAGGGTTGGTGCCTGCTGAGGCCTGTGAGGGAGAATCCAGTCTATGCTTCTTTCTTAGCTCCTGGTGACAGCCAGCATTCTTGCAATTTTAAGCTTGTAGGTGAATCCTTCCAATCTCTGCCTCTATCTTCACCGTGTCTCCTATGTCTACATGTCTTTTCTTCACTTCTTTAGGAAACATGAGTCAGATTATGAGACCACCCTACTCTAGTATGACCTCATCCTAACTCATTACATCTGCAACAACCTATTTCCAAATAAGGTCACATTCTGAGGTACTAGGAGTTAGGGTTTCAACATATCTTTCTGGAGGACACAATTCAATCCAGAAAGGACGGTGTATGTAAGATACCCTCTACCATTCCGGGCATATGGTAGGTTTTCAGTATTTTGCCATGTACAATGCACACTTTTTTTGCCCAAATTTGTGAGGGAAAAATAAGGATGCACATTATACATGGGTATTGCTAATTCTGTATCTATATAAATGCTTTTAATTCTTTTATTTATGCTTGTAAGTTAAAATTATAACTCTAGAAATCAATAACAGTATTTATATATAAATAATATCCTGGAATACAATGATTGGTTTTGTTGAACTTAAAATAAATTTGCAACAAAAGTAATTTCAGCCAACAATTCAATGAAATGAAATGAAGAACGCCATATTGTTGTCCACAGATTAAGTGACTCTGACTTGATAAGACAGGTGATGGCAACTTTATCACCATAGGGAGAACAGTACGACATTTCTCTTCATACACTTTAGGTAGAGCTAGCAATCTAGTTAATATTTTTACAAAAATATAGATAAGCAAACTTTAAGCTAACAGTTATTAAATATGCTAAAGAGCATGACAACAGAGCTGCTGAGAGACACTGGACCTCCTCCCACAGAGAGTGTCAGCAGACTGTGGAGCCATAAGAAAAAAAGCTTCCTGTACCTGTATCTGTCCTGGTGTCTTGTAATTATTTGTTACATTAAATTTCTTGTACCATAATATGTTAAAAAATGCTAAAATTCCATTATATATATAAAAAACAAGTACCTAAATATAAACAAATAAAAATTTGAATTAAAATGTAAGATTTTTTATCCTGAAAATTTGGGCTAAAAACATGAGTGGACATTTTAGATGGGAGCACATTATACTTGGCAAAAGACAGTATATGCCTTTACTTTGCCCTCTACTAGATTGAACTTAAGATCAACAACTATCTTATTCCTCTTTGTGCTCTCAAATACCTTACAAACACAGTAGATGTTGACTAATATTTTCAAGAAATAATAAACCCAAACTAGGACACATAGTGTTGGTCAAGGTGGTGTGGGTGGCCGACTTCTCCTATCCCAGGTGGGCTTTTCGTGTTCATGGTGATTAGAGCTCAGGGTTTCTAGATGGGTTCTCCTTCTCAGCAACCTCTGTTCTCACACAGCCCTCTTCAATTGCTTAGGCACTGACCTGCTCCCAATTAGTCATGTGACTATTCTATTTGGTTTACAGCATTTATATTCCCTTTAGCTGGCCTTCGTTTTCCTGTAGTTGGAATATCAGTACCCAACCTGACCCCTGAGTTTTTTTCTTTACTTGTGATTTTCTCAAAGCCCCCTAGGGGAGCAGCTGGGTCAGGAATGAGGATGTCTGCCATCCATTTATGTTAAGGCCACATCCCTGATTTTTTGTACTCCTTGGATTTAATTATTATAGTAGGAAAAGTAAACTAAAAATATACAGCAAGAAAATATACTTCAGAGAAATATCACCACAAGCAAATCTTTTGAGTTTTTGTTACTATAAAACAGTATAAAAAATAGAGGCTAATGTGAGTGAAAAGGTAGAATCAAAGAATATGTTCATTTCTAATGCTCTGGTGATTTTCAGTTATGAGCAACTATTAAAACAAGATTAAACAAGTATAGTAGTCTCTATAATAAATAGATAAATGTTGTTTGAAATTAATAATCCACCTTATACTAGCTATATTTATATATACATGAACAGTAGAAATTATTACAGTATATAGGTGACCTTACAAATTCTAATTTTCATATACAACATTGGCCTGGGAAATTTCTTTTATATAATGGAACTAATTCAACTCTTACTTTGTAAAACTCCAAATGACAAGGATTATTGAATTACTCAGTTTCATTTAAAAGAAAGGTGACAATGAATACAAAATTCAGTTGGAAAAGGATACTCTCAATATACAGAAAATCAACTAATTAGAATCATTTTTTCCTCTATTATACTGCCATGAATGAGATGGATTAATTTATTAATTCTCTAAAACTATTTCAAAGTCTCTATGTGTGTGTCCCTTTGTTCATAGAGTCAAGTGTCTCATAAACTAGGTTCTTATTCTAGGTTTGTCACCAATTTATAAGAAGAACACACCAATCAAGCCACTTATCTTTTGTGGGCCTCTCTTTGCTTGTCTAATAAGGGAATTTGGGTATGTTATCTTTTTAGGTCCCTTTCAACGCTATGTTCGCAGATGCTATGAATAAATAGTTTTAAATTATATTGTTCATATTTTTACAGAAAAGTATTTTGACTTATATAATAATATAAGGCCATATGTTTAGGTTCACCATTCATCAAATATAAGACAATATACCATACTTACTACCAAATTACAAGAAGTTGTCCATCACCGCCCACTGGACTCACACCACTCCTTGCTACCCAACCCTGCCTTCCCTGCTGATAAGCTCCATTCTGTTGCCAATGTCCAAGAGTTGATTTTTGTTTAGGCTGTTTGCTTGTTTTGCTTCTTTAGATCCCACATATGAGTGAGATCATCTGGTATTTGTCTTTCTCCTTCTGACTTATCTCATTAAACATAGTCCTCTCTAGTTCCATCCATGTTGTCAAAAATGACAGGACTTCATCTTTTTTTAGGGCTCTGTATTATTCCATTGTGTATATAGACCACATCTTCTTTATTAATTCATCAGATGATGGGCACTTAGCTAGTTTCCGGGTCTTTGTAATTGTAAATACGAGGGTGCATATATCTCTGCAAATTAGTGTTTTTGTGGGGATTTTTGAAGTGAGATGATGGGATTGTATGAATTTCCACTCTCAATTTTTTGAAGAATCTCCACACTGCTCAGAAAGATAGTTTTTAATCTCTATGAAGAATACATATTTTTAATTGGCAAAAATTCAAGTATATATTCAAAAATAAAAGACTATCAAATCTATAAATCTGCTTATACAAATAATAGCAGAAGCATGCTGGGCATGAGCTCCTGAGAGGATTTCTACATGGTGCCTCTATAAATCACACCCTGATTTCTCAACTAAATGAGGTCCTTCAGGTTATGCTGTGGTTTTCAATATCATGAAAGCAAAGGGCATATTCAGTGAATTTCCATGGTTGATTCTGCACAAGTCATTTTGCATATACAGCAAGCTGAGTCTATTTAAAGACAAAAATCCATTTACCAAAGTCACCTTCACAAATTTTAACAAATGTGTTAAGTTTAAGCAATGCTTACAGTATACTAGATTGATTTGAAATAAAAAACAACACCTTGAAATTGCACTTAATTTTAAACTAAATGTAAATTTACAAGGCAATGAGTATTGCAGGCTGATTGCATCCGTGTCTTATACAAAATAAAAAGGGGGTCATTAGCTCCTAAAGGAACAATTAGGTTAAAGTGCTATAATTTACCAAGTGTATAATGTATGATGCTTCCAGAAGGGTTTCCATCCATGCAAAACAGGTGCAAAAAACTGATTTTTCTTAAAGGGACACTAATACAATTTAACACACTATCTCTATCTTCTTTCTTTCTATCATCTATAGCCCCTATAGGCTGCTTACTGGACAATTTAGAGATTTTTATCTATCTTTAAAAACAAAATTTTTTAGTGCTGATGAAATGTAATTTTCAAATTTTATGACCCGAATTCCTTGTATCTTCCTTTTTAAGATAATCTTTTCAATACAATCATTCTGACATATTTAGCTCTTTCTCCTTGCAAAAACACTCCTATCATCTGATGAGCATGAATAATACTTTAAAGTTACTAGTAATCCCACCAAACCAGAAAGACAGCATTCCAGACTCCGGAAATTTCCTTCTAGAGGGATTTAAAGGTCTCTGCAAGCCATTAAGAATTGATGTCCTGAGAAAACAGGTGGTGAAAACACACCACTCTAGTTTAGTATTGACTGTGAAGATCATTAGAAGTTAGGAAAAGCAGTTGAAGTTATTCTCCAGAACCCACATATAGTCTCCAGAGCCCATCAAAGTCTGGGCAGGTACTTCACAGTCCTCCTCTTAGAGAGCCTTTAAACAATTTGTCTGTTTACTTTAGGTCTAGATAAGCAGTTTGTTTATATGCCACTCTGCTAATCAGGGTGTGATTTATAGAGGCACAATGTAGAAATCCTCTCAGGAGCTCATGCCCAGCATGCTTCTGCTATTATTTGAATATGTGTCGCTTAGACACAAAATCCATGTTCATTTCCTTTCACTCACACTGATTCCCAGAGAAAAAGGCTGAGCAGCCCAAGAGTCTAAGGATAGGAAAAGAAATAGAAGAGGAGATGGACAATGGCTTACTCTTATCCCAGCATTAAGAGGACAGGGAGTTGGAAGTTTAAAGAGCAAAGAATTTTTATCTGTGATACACAAATGAGTCTCCAACTGAAGCTTTTCCTTAATCTAGCTCTTATTGTGATTGAATAAAATTCTGAAAATCAAACCCTACTATTTTAAATATACTTTGTCTGTATAATTGTCTGTTGTATTCTTTTCAGTTTCTCTGCCCTCCATTTCTGTCAGTAATTAAATACACCAGAAAATTTCTATCTAAAGGAATAATATGCTATTATTTTTCATAAATAATTCAATTTTAAAGCTATTAACTCTTATTCAACTTGTCCAGCTTATTTTCATTGCGTTTCTTAGAGAGAGTGCAATTTATAAGACACAATGTAATTTGGCAAATCCAATGTAGTCAATTTATCAATTGAACACTGACTTTGTTTTTTTAATTGAAGTAATATTGGTTTACAGTATTACATAAGTTTCACATGTACAACATTATAAACCAACATCTGTAATATTGCATTTTGTTTATCACAAAAAGTCTAGCTTTCATTCTCACTACACAACTGACCACTTTTACTCAATTTATCCATCCTTTTTCTTCCCTTCTGATAGCAACCACTACTTTGTTCTTACAGACTAATAGTTTGCTTTCGTTTTGTTTTGTGTGTTCCTTAGTTTTGTTCTTTTATCTTCTTCATAAGGGAACTGACTCTCTAGTTCCATTTATGTGGTTACAAATGGCAGGGTTTCAACTTTATTTTTTTAATAGCTGAGTATTATTCCATTATGCATATATATCACATCTTTATCTATTCATCTGTTGAAAACACTTAGGTTGTTTCCAATTCTTGGCTTTTGTGAATAATGCTGCAATGAACATGAGGGTACATAAATCTCTTCAAACTGGTGTTTTTGTATTCTTCAGGTAAACACACAGAAGTGAGATAACTGGATCACATGGAATTTGTTTTTTGTTTTTTTTCTGAGAAATCTTAGTTTTCCATAGTAGTTGTCCTATTAACAGTGTACAAAGTTTCCCTTCTTTCTACATCCTTTTCAACACTTGCTTCCTGTCTCTTGGATAGTAGTGATTCTCACAGATGTGAGGTGATATGTCACACTGTCATTTTGACTTGCATTTCCCTAATAATAAGAGAAGATACTTATCTTTTGTGTGCCTGTTGATCATCTGTATGCCTTCATTGGGAAGTGTATATCTCTGTCAATTAAAAAAAATTTTTTTGCTGTTGTGATATATGAGTTCTTTATATATTTTGGACATTAACATGCTGGATCTATTATTTACAAATATCTTCCCCCATTCAGCAGGACTTTCCATTTTGGTGATAGTTTCTTTCACTGTACAGAAGCTTTCTAGTAGGATGTAGTCCCATTTGTTTGTTTTTATTTTTATTTTCTTGCCATTAGATTCAAATTCCCAAAGACATCTGATATCAAGGAATATGTCGCCTATGTTTTCTTCTACACGTTTTATGGTTTCAGGTCTTATACTCAAGTCATTCTTTTTTAGACATTTTTGTATATGGTGTAGATAGCAGGCTAGTAACATTCTTTGCATGTGGCTGTCCAGACCCCTGACATTCTTGATGCAGCTTGATTCTCCTGATTCTATGAAGCTAAGAGTATACTCCATGCTGACTGGTAAGTTAAAGAATCATGAAGTACATTAATGATCTGAAAGGACCATCTGTCCTGACAGAACATAGCCACTTTCCAGGAGAGATTCAGCCCCCATTAGTCAGGCTCAGGGAGTCAGCCAAGACGGGAGGCCTGGCAAGGATCATGGCAAGTAAGAGGTAGCCTGAGGTCAGACAATGGGACAGGCAGCAGCACTAACAAGTTAAAAGAAGGCTGTGTGTTCAGGCTGTACACAGATGCATAAAGTGTGCTGGGACCTCAATAGCAAACACCAGTAGGCAGGAAGAGGAAACAAGAACTCTGACTGTGAAAACTAACCAGCTATGGCTCTAGCCTCCCAGGAAGCAGACAATAGCCCAAATATGCAGTAAAGGGTGAGTGCAGCCAAATCACATTCCAGTGTAGCCTAGGTAGATACCTAAAGGACCATGAACACCATGAGAAGCAGGATTCCAGGACATGGGGACCCATCAAGTCCGGTAAACAGCAGTATCAGGGAGCCAAATGACAGTCTGCTTAGAGACAATAGAGCCAAAGTGCTGAGCAGAACGGGGGTGGCAGAGCCAGACTAGCCAAGGAACTGAGGTGTAAGGAGGTACTTCAGGGCCCTGATGTGTCAACAGAAGTCTGAGGTATAAACAAAGCCATGCTCATGGGGCCAGTGTGATACAGGTAGGAAGGATAGAGTCCATCCCTAAATGTCTAGATCCCCTGTCTCCATCTGCAAAATTAATTCTAGGCCTATCTGCTGAGATTGGGGTGGGAGAGGTAGGGGAGTGTCCAAATGTCTCAGCTTCTCTTTGTCCTGGTTTGAATGGCAGTGATAGAAGGTCAAACCAAACCTTAAGGGGAAATATTTTCCATGAGCGCAGAGGAGGGGGGCTGAGGAATGTGGGGGCAGGCAGAAGGCAAATATCTTCTGCCCAGTGTCATGCTTCCTGTTAGGTGTGCTTCAGCAAGGACAACAGCCTGCAGGCAGATACTGAACAGGACTGGGGCACCTGCAGAGTTGCTGGGCCCGAGTGTAAACCTTCTTAGCTCAGAGGCCAGGATAGACGTGGGAGAGATCTTAGCAGGTCAGTGGCCTTGGTACCTGGGGCTGAGATCACCTTTCAAGGTAACCCTCTAAGGCCTGGGGTCATGGAACCAAATGTTAGAGTGGAACATTGGAGGTGCCAATTCATTGGGCAAGCAGTGGTCCCTGAAGGACGTGTTCAGCAGGATTGTCCTGTATTCTTCATTCCAGCCCTTGTTGGGGCTTGCTGGTCCATCTCTGCCTGATTGCTGCTTACAGATCTCTGCAATCTCATTCAAAATATCTTAGCTTATATATTTTGTATCCTCACCAAAAGCTTTTTTGGTAAGCGATAAACATGTTTTTTTAAAAAATCCATTTTATTGTAGGGACAGTGCACCATAATATTAAATAGGCTCAGTGTGCACATCATTGTAAATCAACATCTGTATCTAATAAAGTAAGTTCACCACCACGATTTCAGTTCTTCCGTCACTATACACTGGATCCCCTCTACCCAATGTATATACACTCTTTTCTCTTCTTGAAACCACTAAAATGATTTTATTGAGTAAATGTCTATATTTTATTTAGTTCATTTGTTTGCTTAGTTTCTCTATATATCACCTATTGGTGATATCATATGCTGTCTATCTTTCTCCTTCTGGTTTATCTCACTAAGCACAATGCCCTTTAGGTCCACCCCAAACATGTTTTTAAATTAAATATTTTCTGAGTGTCTATTGTGCATCTGCAGATCATTAAACTTCTGTGTACCCTCAAGGGGGGGTGGGTGGGGGGGAGAAGACCTTGACCAGCTCACTTCCAAACATTTTCAATCAATAACATTTGAAGGTCATTATAATCCTTTTCTTTGTGCATTATATCCCTTTTCCCCACACATAACAGGCTCCTGGGGACATTTGAAAAGTCAACCATTTTTATCAGCCTGACAATTAAAAAACCAGCCTGAATAGGTTTTAAAATTTATTAAAGAAAATTCCTATTTTCAAAAATCTCTTTGCCTTTATTTTCCAAACAGCCCCAAGACTGTGCCTAGATTGGGGGTGTAGGAAGGGGGAGAATTCAGCAGGCCTATATAGCAGTTTCTGGAAAATCTCTGTTTGTGATTGTCAATTTGATTCCAGAGTTCCTTGGGGGTCAAAGGACAAGGGCAGTGAGGGTATTTTTCAAATTCTTCTTTGAATAGGGAGAAGCTGCTGGCACCAAAGGAGTTTCTCTTTTTCATCCTCTTCTCTCCTTTCCCCCACCAATAGCCTTGCTACAAATTCACACACACACATACACACGCAAACTTTTTGTTACTGTTCAAATATGAGGCAAAAATGACTGTCATTTACATCTAATCAAATAGAATCACAGGCAAGTTTATAAGAAATGATGCAGTGTGTCAAGATAACCCAACCAAAGAATATAAATTCATGAAATACTGAAGGCAGACAAGTATTTCAAAAGTCAAAGTAGAACCTGTTCTTCTGAGGGCTAAATGACAACGAAAGCAAATAGATGAGCCTTGATCCAGACTGTAAAAGGAAAATAAATAAAAAAGAAAGAGAAGTGAGCCATATCTAGGCTTGGCTGGAAATTAGGAAAAACAAAGCATTTGAAAGAGGCAAATGAAGGCTGCAAATCTGTAGCAAGCATAGAGCAATGCTCACATGATGTCATTATACTCTACACCATCTCCATAGCCCATACATTTCAAAATTAATTACTTTAGAAAGGACAGGGAGAACGTGTTCATTCTTCAATTTAAAAACAAAATAGTCTCTAACTCTGGAAAACAAATTACAAGCAGTCTTACTAATTTATTAACATTATGACTTCAATTTTTATGGCTGTAGAATGTAAATAGCCTTTCAGAGAGGATGACTAAAATCCTGCACCTGTCAGTCCTGCCACCTTTCCATGGGCTGCTGCTCCTGTCTTGTATAGGCACAACTGTCAGAAGAAATGGGCAGAAACAGGGTGCTCCACCAACCTGAATTTGTCTTAGTGACACTCCTTATTGCCACTATTCTCTGACCTGGAAAGGACCAAACATGCCCCAGCGTAAACAGAATTCATTGAAGACTGGGATTAGAAAAAGAGCTCTGAGCACAAGACTAGAGACAGAGAAGCTCGTATGACAAACAACCGATGTCTGATGCTTTCTCAGAACTGCTGAGCACCTCACCTTGTCAAATGCTGACTTCAAGAAAGTTCTCAGGGACTGGGCACATAATAGAGTTTGTTCCAATCTGGGGCAGCAAGATTAACTCAAGGGCAAGAGACCATGACTTAATGGTCTGAAGATTAACAAGCAATTTCAGTGAAAGAAAACTGAAACCAAAAGAACTAAAACCTTTGAAGGAGATAGAGAGCAGTTTGTAACACTTAGAAGTTTATCTACTCAAGGTTCTAGAATCAGGATTTCCCTAAAGTTCTATGTGAATGGCTTGTTTTACTCAATCCTTGCTATTGTTATACAATCAACATCTCTATGAAACTGCATACAGTATTTATAAAGTCCCTTAGAATCATTGCAAAATATGATCTGCAATTCAGGAAGCAAGCAGTTTAATTACAATCTTCACCAAATGTTGATTTCAAAAAAACAAAACAGTTGGGCTTATGGTGACGATTGTGTTGCCTTTTGGCAACACAAAAACAATGCCTACATGTTGTCCAGCACAGCGGCCAAGTGAGCGCCGGGTTCTTTATGAACCAATCTGAGAAGACCCAGGATCGCCGCACTGGGTGGTCCCGTGTTCCTGAAGCTCCAACATCTGTTGCCAACACAATCTCTGCAGGGAAAGGAGGGTTTGCTTGTACTTCCTATGTGGATTTGTCCCAAATGTCTTCACCCCATGTTAGGATCCTATTTGTAGGTTCTATAGCCAAATCCCCACTCCAAATCTTTAAGCTTCTGGTAGCTGCTTAGGAATGTCTCTTCCATTCATAAATATGCTCCAGTTCTCTCCAAATCCACTTATATATTTTTCCAAAGTTGTGAGTTTCATAAAGGAACTTTCTCTGTGAAATTGTTAGCCAGAGAATGGACTTTTAAAGCATTTTTTTAATCTCTGTAAGAAACTATACAAAAATATCCCGAAGACAATTTTTAGAGCAATAAAGCATATTTGGAAAACTTGAGTTTACTCAAGAGAGGTACAAACCACAAAGTCCTGAAAGAATTAGATTTCCCAAACTAGAGGCCTCCAAGAGTCATCTTAGGGGTGATATTATAAGACCTCGAATTAGTCAGTGTCTCATTTTTCTCAGCAATGATGCCAGTACCTGGAAAACTGGCTCCTCATCATTCTATATTTGTATTTTAAAATGACTGATTTAGTCTATTCACCTGTAATCTGTATCTGTTGGGACTCATTTCAGGTAAATTGAAATTAGAGTTTTTCTTAAAAGATTTTTACTCTTTGAATATACCCCTCTTCCAGAAATTCTCCATCATGCTTTTTAATATTCTGTATTTCCCTTCACAGCAGCTATTACTATCAGACATTATGTACAGGCTTGTCTGCTTGACTCCAGTCTGTCTCCTCTACGAGAATGTGAGGCGGTGGTGAGGGTCACACTGTCTGTTCACACTGTGTCAGCACTGGAATCACAACAGACCTACAGCCCTCACTCAATAAGTGAGGGAGTGAATTTCCATGCCCGTGTTATCATCAGCCCAGCACTTGCCACTTGGGAAACAAACCCCAGAGGGAGGGCAACAAGGCCAAATGAAGGGATTCGGAGTCCAGTTAGACCCACTGAGAGGTCACTGTTCAGCCCTCACCAGGTCACAGGGGACACAGTCTGCGTCCCCAAACCTACTTTGCTTTCTCAGTGATCCCTGATCAGCTTTCTTTGCAGTGTGGTTCTTGTGACTGCAACTGTATTTTCTACCATTTAAGAGCATAAAGACATTGATTTTGTTTTAATTTTAAAATAGGAAACAAATAATAAAATGTTCTATTTCCTTCTGTTGAGTAATCAGGCAGGTCAGAGAAATTTGTGTTCATACAGGCAATCTGTTTCCATAGTAACAACAACAATTCTTAGTAAAGGGGAGATGCAAGTTTTCAGATGACCCACTGAAGGGATGGGCTCTTGTTTTTTATATTAGCAATCTTTGTGTGTGCAGAAAAAAGCTGATGCTTAAACAGCTTAGTGGCCAATCATTATCATTCTCTGGATGCTTAAATTTCCTATGAAAATTTGTTTTAGAGAAGGTACTTTTTCTCAGCAAGCAGAAGATACCATCACCTTTATTCTCCAGCTCTTTTAACAAGAGAGGTAATCACTGTATTTCCACTGTACTGATGAGTAAAGAGGAGTATAACATTCTGGGCCATCTGAGATTTGCCTCTAATGATCAGACTTGTAAACAAAGTGGATCTGATTGGAATCTAAAAGTGATTTTTAAAGTTCTGCAGATGGATCATTTTCTCTTTTATTCATTTGCTTTGGTTTTCCATTGACTCCATTATCTATAGAGATTCGACATGGACCTTGCAAGTGAGATGAGCAACAAATGAAGAGAATGGAAGTGACTGAAGATAGGAGATGTCTTTATAAATGTTGGGGCTAGCTGGATCATTTTAGAATAAATGCTGTTTGGGGGCATTGTGCATGAAACTTTAGGGGAGAATTTTCTGAAACATTTTACATTCTAAGATGCATAGAGATTCTAATAATCAGTGCTTCTTTCAATATATCTATGAAGTAGTATAAAGCACAAAGAATATTAAAATAACTGTTTTTATGAATAACTTGAATAATGGCCTTTATAATCACAAAATGAATAATCTTGACTTTTTAATCACAATCTAATATTATGATGTTCCATTATTTCAAGTTCAGCCTACCTTTCTTAACAAATTTTCTACTTTTTGAGGGTATGAATCATGCCATCTTTATTGTAGCCATGAGTCAAGAAATGCTTATTAATTGATCACTTCTAGAAGATATGAAAGCAGTATTTAATTTTCCTTAAATAAGAGTGTTTGTTGATAGATTATTATTTTACTATTAAAAATGCACACTTATTTCAGAGAAATAGAAAATAATAAATATAAAAATGCATTCTCTACCAAACAGAAATAAATTACACTAATGATATTTCATAACTCCAATTTACTTCTCTTTTTCTGGCTGCATAGAAAATATGCTGTCTTTGAAAAGAATCAAAACCATAGTTGCCCTCTTGCTCTGTGTCCAGCTTCTCTCATTTGGCCAAAGTTAATTGGTTTCCATTTACATACACCAGGCACAATATAAAAACCAGGAATGAAAATAGAATATTTCATATTTTCCATGAGAATGAATTAAAACAGGTATAAAGCTCCTCTACAACATATTCCTAAACTCACTCTGCTATTATTACATGCTAATGCAATAACAAACAGAATGGCCTGAAGCCCCAGTCAAGTTCTAAAGAGGATGGTTCTAGAGTTCCAGGCCCCTCTTCTTCCTTCTTCAATCATAGCTTGTCTTTTTGTCAAGGAGGCCCCCAGGACAAGGCGACCACATGGGGCCATTCCATTCCACCATCTCAGTCAGCAGCAGGCATACGTCTCCTCTGTCTGCTGCCTCCTGCAGGACTGCAGTGCTTCCGCCTCCCTCAGCCCTTTTCACCGTCAGGATCGCCAGGAGCATGGACAATGTGACAGCTCTGGCTCCTGTCTCTATGGCTGCTCCTTCCTGGCACTAGTGTTTAGGAGTTTCTTCATTTCATACATTTTCCTTGGGTTGTTATTTGTTTTATTTTTAAGGCAAAAACTTTAAAATAATGATGTTTGAATCACTGTCAACTATGAAAAAACATCGTTGGTTTACCAAGAAATGCACTGTTTTATTGTGCTAATTTACTTCCAAAAATACCTTGCATTTTAAGTTTTCAAATAAATCTTTAATTAAAAAATTAGATATTTGTGACTTAAAAATATAAGAGATGAGAGCACATCCTTGTGGCTCAGGCAGCTAAGGTGACTGATGCAAACCATGTAAAGCTCCAGCATGCTAGTTCAAGACCTGGGGCCAAGTTGGGAGACTAAAAGTAGAAAATAAAAATGCATCTTAAAAAATATATATATATATGTGCATGTGTGTGTATACATATATGTGTGCGTATACACATATTGAGGTTTTCCTTTTTTAGCTTTTAGTTAAATGTATATGAATTTTGGATATGAAACAAAAGCTGAAGCAAGCATTTGTGCTTACTATAGGGTAAAGATTCATCCTGTTAGCCTGGGACTCAGGTTAGTGGCAGTTTGGTATCCCTGAAAGTCCCACAGCCAGGGAAATGCTTCAGGCCCAGACAAGCAGAATGACTCCTCTTCCCATATATTGTTCAGTCAGATACCCTGCATTTACCAGTCTCCCAATATTCATGATGCTGATGACATTTTCTAGGTACTGAACAGTGGTTTAAAGAAAAATGTTCCTTAATCCATTTAATGGCCTAATTTCTGTCAAGTGTAACAAGAGGCTATTGTGGTTACTCTGAAAGATATTTCCAGCCCTCTGCATTCCTTACAGGACTATGTGATCTGGAAAAGATGTGGTAATTGCCCAAAGTTCATATGTCAAGGCACACACCAAAAGAGAAAATGGATAAAATTACAAAGGTTTTATTTGCCACTGTCCTTTTGTTTCTAGCTAGGTTGTTAATTCCAAATTGAGCCAAAGCCTGGATAATTTCCAACATTGCCTTTCAGATGTGGTTTTCCCCCTAAATCTTCAGCACTGCAGCATCTTCTAAAGCTAACACTTCCTATAGCTCTTCAGAGCAACTTCTCTGGGCTGATGCAATGCAGCCAAGAGAGGCCTAAGAAAGAGTGCTCTGTCTGTGGTACTCTAACTGAAGGACACCTGTGTCCTTTGCTTATAAGTACAAAATAACCCCTCAGGATGGTTCCTTCTCTCTCTCTTTCTCTCTCTCTCTCCCCCCTCCCCTCTCTCTCTCCCCTCCCCTCTCTCTCTCCCCTCTGCTCTCTCTCTCTCTCC